>OY986436.1:161039857-161632357 GCA_963920525.1 Dichetophora obliterata
CAGTACTCGTTTGCCATTTTTGTGGTCTCTAACACAAAAATAGGCCCTTTAGTACATTAGCATACAAATTAACACAAACTTTGTCATTCCGTAGCTGTACTGGAAAAACTGCGACTTTATATCACTTCCAAATTAATATCGAGAGGAGTAAAAGGTATCAGCTGGCTCTATTATTAATCCTACTAATTTTTCTTCAAAACTTATCCACCCCTTTCAATCATCCTTTTTGGGACCTCTACAAAAAAAAAATCAATAAATGAAGAAAATTTCCGGTTCATAGCTGTTATTACCCTTAAGGTTATTCTTAGAGGAGTCAAATGTATAAGATGGTCCAAGTCCAATTATGTTTTCATCATCAACTTTTCTATTAAACACTGAATGGTTTCTCTCATGGTTTAGCATTTTTCGGAAAGCAAAATTATTTTTTTATGCTCATATTTCGGATCATAGGTCACCAGTCCAAATTTTTTTCTTGTCATTTGTGCAACAGCACCTTTTGAATGCTCAATGCTTTGTTCCTATCCATTTAAATTAAACACTAAAAAATTTACGAAATCTTTCGTTCTTCATGGTATGAAAATATACATTAATTTATAGCTTTTGATTGGTAAGATTTATTATGAAAAAGCTGTATTACTTTATAAAAATATAAAAACAACATTTAGGAAAAATTTATTTTCGTCAAAAAAATCCAGGCTTTTTAATTATAGCATAATTAATTATAGCATAATTATGAGTTTTGTGTCAAAATGAAGTACTTTTTGCGGATAAATTATATGTCATATGAAAGAGTGTGAGAAACCCTGGTATTAGGATAAAGGTAGCTGCAGCGCTGACTGTGCTCTCTTTCCATACTGCGATGTCTGTCAAATTAAGCTGTGTGGCGAATGGAAACAAAAGAAAAGAAATAAGAAATTTTCGTTTTCACATTTCCGGCAGTATGCTCTTATCTGGTGCATCTACCTGTATTCTTCCATCATGTGAGAAACTTCAATTTAAAAAAAAATAAAAAAATTAAACAAAAACAACTTTGACTTAATTTTTGAGCGAACATTGAATATTCTAGATGCTTTTTGAAAACAATATATAACAAAGAATTTGTGAGGTAGTGGTATATATATTTCCATTTTTCTATACTGATTTAATTGAACTTTAAGTCAATGATAATTTGAAGGAAATTGATTGGAAAATAGCGGAGATATTTTCATGCCAAATCCAAACTTGAAATTTAAATAGATTTTTTCTCATTCTGATGCCTTACCTTAAGAAATGCGTTATACCAAGAAAATCTTAAGTTTTTAAGTTATCGCAATAGTTTTAATGTCAAAATAACGGGAATTTTTTTTAACAGACCATTTGTAATAAAATATTATTCAGAAAGCTTCCGTATACCGTAATTTTTTTAATCAACGACTTTTCATCCAAAAATATGTTGTACTGAGAACATCTATAGTTTTCAAGATACCGCAAAAATTTTGATGTCGAAATAACGGGAGTTTATCAAAATTTACTATTTGTAAGAAATTTTATCATAACAATACATATTAACACATGTTACACTAAAAAAATGCTTATTGTAGGGTATCCGTTAGAGATGGCGAAAAATGTCTCAAGTATTTTTTGCACATCTTATCAATGTTCAAAATTACCTGTTACAATACGTTCTTTCATCTCTTATAGTTAAGCTTTTATTAAAGAAATGCTCTGAGCTAAGGCAAACTACCGTAAATGCCGTTTTCTTAGGCAAACTACTGTTTTTGAAGCAAATACGCACAGATACGGTAGATTGCTGTTGTATGGCCACCAAAAACACATAAATGACTCCGATGTTGCAAAAAAAATTTCAGTGAACAAATGTTAAGTTATTTCCAGGTGACGGTTAGTGTTTCTGACTGATGACTGATGAAAGAGGTGATCTTGGTTCCAAAGATTCCTTTTCGACCAAGGTTTCGTACTTCATTGGCACTTTTGTAGGTTTTGTGTTAATTGACCTTTTATGGTTTTATGAGTTAATCAGACAAAACAAAAGAATCGTATGTGTTTCCAAGATCTACCGGAAGGATTTGTTTAGGTTGTGGGTGCGTAGATTGAATTTTTATTGGTTATATGAGCTCCTTGATAATTAAAAAAAAATTGATAAAACTACTACAAATTATTTTCTACAAATTTTTACGGCAGCACAGGGTGGGATTTGTATCGAACAACGTCAGTAGCAGTATTTGTATAGTGCGTGAATAATCCCATTGGAAGAGCATGGCCATAGAAACCTTCCAAATTAGGCTAGGAACTCAGGGAACCCAAATAAGATCCAATGACGAACTTATAAGCTGGAATAATCCTATAGGATTAATTTGGCCGTGGAAACTTGACTAGGATCTCAAACAACCTTAAAAGTTCCAATGCCACATTGATATTTAAGTAGTTTCGTCAATGATTTTTTTAATTATCAAGGAACTCATATAACCAATAAAAATTCCAATGAAAAATGGAATCCTCAAAAAATCCTACAGGTAGAGCTTGAAAACACATACGATCCTTTTACTTTGATTGATGAAATTATAAAACCATAAAATTTAAATTAACACACTAAGGGCAAATTTTTCAGTGCGAGCTTAAACTCTAGTCAAATCAAATTGAGGTTAACTCACCAAACTCAGTTTAGGCAAAAAAGAAACACGTTATATGACAATTTGATTCAATTTAACTTCAACGAATGCTAAAATATCTAGTTAAACCGAGTCATCTAATTTTGGTAAGTTAACCTCAGTTTAATTTGACTAGAGTTTAAACTCGCACTGAAAAATGGGCCCTTAAAACCTACAAATGTGCCAATGAAGTACGAAGCCTTGGTCACAGAGGAATCTTTGGAACCAAAATCATTTCTTCCATCAGTGGAATCACAAACCTTCATTGCTCTTCGTTTTTCTCTGCTTCACACACAAGCAAAGAATATGATAATATGTGTGTGCCCATACTCTATCTATTTCTTATATATTCTAATTTTAATACACAACACAATCTTTATATAGCGTGCATGTATATTGTATTTTTTTTCTTTTTTTAAAAGATCAAAGAACCAAGGCATGCGCCTTATACAAACAAGGTTTGGTCTTTGACCTGAAAGGAAAGGGATAGATTTATTTAGAGGAATTGATTGGAACCATACGTGAATTATTGATAAGGCGAAACAACCGTGAAAGACAATTTGAATTGCTTTTAACCGAGGCTAGTGTTATGCCTTAACCTCGGCAAGCACTTGCTTGTGCTGCTGGTGATGGAACTTGGAGGATGTTGACTAGCAACAAATTTTGGACTGCACTTACTGGTGGTGGCACTTGGAGGACGTTCGCCAGCAAAGGAAGCCAATTTACGGAAGCCACACGCTCACACAAACTCAAGCACTTTCGTTATTTTTTTTTTATTATTTTGTTATTTTTTAAGTTTTTTAAGTTTACAATATTACAAGTTTACGAAATAAGTTGCAAGTACAAGCACTCGATTTAAATATGTCGCAAATGGAATAAAATGCAAATTAAATAAAATATTTGCGCTAAAACACGACCGAAATGTGAAGCGTCAAAATTTGTAGTTGTCAAAATTTCATCGTCCATTTGACACAGCAAAAAAGACAAATTTATTTCAACACACACAAATTTTATTCAACCTGATATTTTCTATCCTACCACGACTGAAAAGTTTCCTTTTGGCACACGCCCTTTATGAAAAACTTTATTAATAAAACAATGGCCGCATTCAGCGCAGACAACAGTTGGCAACTGTTGTGTCAAAATTCGCTGAATGGTCAAATTTTGGGAGCGCTAACTAAAACTGATCAGGCAGCGGACGCCATTTAATCGAGCGAACAAATTCTATGCTACATGAACATAACTGTTTGCTTAACTGTCAGATGCTGTTACTGACGCGGTTAAATTAATAAACACAGAAAGAACGCAGCAAATTTAAGTGAGAAACCTTTGCAATTGAATAAAATGTACATAAAAATTATATATAATTTAATTGAATCTAACTTCTGACGTGTAGAGTAGCAACACATTCAGAGAAAAACATCGTGAGAAGGTAGCGCTACCATTACAGTTCACAACAGTTGTCTGCGCTGAATGCGGCCAATGATAGTTGACAATTCTGAAAATAAAATGCCGCAGTGGTGAAAATAAAGAGCCACTGACAAATAACACAAGTGTGAAAATTGTCAAACTTTGTTTAACGATATATAATAAAATAAGAGCATGCATGTAATTATTTGAATGTTCAACATATTCCTTTATCACAACTTAAAGATTAAAATGTTAAAACACTCAATCCATACATTATTTTTCTTGTTTGCAAACGAAGTTCCAGCTGAAAAAAGCAGAAAAAGAAGAAGATCGTTCCATTTTTAAATCTCACCATGAATAGCGGGGGTTTGAGTAAAAGCAAATTTTTCAAAAATGTTGACAAATACAACAACTGAAAAAATTGCCAAACTTTAAAAGCATATATAGACCAATATAAAGCGAATTAATAATAAGTTTTGGTTGCAAACATCTTATTGCAACCTAACTTAAGTATTAATATACTAACAAACAGATTATATGCATTAATTTCAGGAGTTGCCAAGTGATTTCTTTGTGAGCTTGATTGTTGATTTTTTTACGCACAAATACATGCAAACCTTTTTTGAGGTTATGTTTTCTAAGTTTCCTATCTTGTTATCTTTGCTGTCTGTATTGATGACGAGAGTTCCTCGGAAAACGACGATGACGCAAACTAAAGATTTACCCTCTACCAAAATCGTTCAACGCGCCTAAAGAAGTTTTCACTTAAAAAAAAACGCTAAAAGAATCTATTTTCTTGAATTTTTACTATAGTAGTAGTGCTTCAACATTTTGTTGTTTTGCTTAATAACTCGATTTCAATTTTTTTTTCAAATTAGGTTGTTTGCCTTAGCACGGCAGAATAAGTAGACACAATTTTATAAAACTTCATATTTTAAGATTTTATTTTATTTATTTACAATGAATTTCTACGGTATTTTCTTTGTGAATCTGAAGAAAGCTTAAAAATTGTTTTATAAATGATATTATGTGTGAAAAATTAGACACAAATGGTAACTTAATGGCAAATGTAAAAAAATGTTACTGAATGTGTTGGGAAGTAGAGAGACCTAAAAATAAAGGAAGGCGTTATTCTAAAAATCCAATTTGAAAACAAAATTGCATTATTATCTAAAAACAACCAGATAACAACAAATCTTTTCGGCTAATTTACCAGTCTCTTCAAATTCGTTAGTTGGTCTACTTTTCATGAAGCTAAAATAAAATGCTTGTAAATAAATCAATCAACAATCTTCAATTCAGCATCCAACATTTTAAACTCTTCATCTATATACCGCAACTCCATTAACCCATTCCAGTCTGCTCATAGTTCCCGCTGGCCGATTTTGTCCAAATTCACATATCTTAGCAAAAGATACCTAGAATAGAAATAAAATAAAATTAAGGTTTCTACTAGAGTTCCCATTTTCACGGGAACACGTGTAGTACGTATATTCGTGTTTTTAAGAATATTTTAAAAATTCACGTACTCGAACTACACGTGAATGTACAACACGTTCTACACGAGTAGTAGCAAAAGTACGTGTTCACGTGAGAACAGGAACCCATCTGACTGCAATGGGTTAAGAAAACTATATATCAAATTATGATGATTATGAGCACTAAAAGTCTTAAATATACCTTCTGTAAAATTTATTTTTCCTTTCTGTAAAGGGTTGCTTAAATGTATTTCGATGAAAAGAAGATAATGAATGTCCAGGGAGTAATTTAGACCTTAAGAGTATGCACAAAAAAAAAAAAAAAATTACCTTGATGTAAATTACTATTCTAACAAAATATCAGAACAACGAAAATCCCCTTCATAGTAATATCTACATCAAAACAATGAGACTTCAAAACGGTGCTTGATAAATGATAAAAGTGAGATATATGATTTGTATTAAACTTTATTCTTAATATATTCAAATAACAATGTTTCCAAAACTACCCGACGAATCACAAAATCATGTATTAGCTTGAATTACAGCAGGGATGAATTTGTAGAAGTAATGAAAATTGTTCACCAAAAATAATTACGGTATGAGCTAAGGGGTGGAAAGTGGTGCGCTGGAAAGTGAAATCAAAACTATACACAAAAGACAGGATAAAAATATGCTGCCATACGTAGCTCACATCTGACATCAATGCACATCTATAACCAAAGATGACTTCTAACGACGTGCACAGAGGAACAAAAATCGAATTTATTAAGCGCGACATCATCAAGTGTCGAATATAAAACTAAATAATAGAGTTGGGAAGTCATTATGTATGTACAGAGATGAAACAACTTTATACGAGTACCCGGGTACTTTTCATTCTCAGGAAGTTGGATTTATTTATTTTTTTTTTATTTATTTACATATATAGTCAAATGAAATATTCTTAACTGACTAAGATACTGACTAAATAATATTTTTTAACAGATTTTTAAATGCCTGGTTAGAAGATGTAAAATCCAAAATGCACTTAGATGACAAAATATTTAATTCATATAAAGCTCTATTAATTGGTGAGTTATGAGCATAATTCGTACGGTAAGTGCCTAAATAAAATAAATCTGAGTGTCTAAGAGATCTTTTAGGAACATTAAAGTTAATTAACTGCAAAAGAGATGGGCAATCTACAGTTGCCACAACAATATCATAAATAAACAATAATGACAATAATGTCCTCCTATCACAGAGAGAGCTTAAGCCTAACAGTTTTCTTCTGGCATCATATGAAGGTATAGGCTCATCAAAATTAATGTGACGCAGAGCGAATCTTAAAAATGATTTTTGTACTCGTTCCAAGCGATTTATATGAGAGGCATAATACGGCCTCCAAATAAATACCGCATATTCCAGTTTCACTCTTACGAATGAAGTGATAAGGACTTGACTGTATAGGGATCCCAAAAACTTTTACTATTTCTTCGAATAAAAGCCAACATAGCATAAGCTTTGGGTATTATAAAATCCAGATGGGCCGCAAACAAAAATTTAGAATCAAAGATCACACCCAAGTCTTTAATTTCATTCAACCGACTTAACGAAAAATTATCAATAACATAAGATGATATTAAAGGGTTTTCTGATTTAGAGTAAGTTACCACAGCACATTTACCTAGATTAAGATATAATCGATTTTTAATACACCATTCATTAATTTCATTTAAATCTACTAGAAGTAAATCAGAATCTACAGAACTAACAACTCTCTTAAAAATTTTTAAATCATCTGCAAACAAAAGACAGTCTGAAAATTTGATTTTGTCAGTTGTATCATTAATAAATAGTAAAAATAGTATCGGCCCTAGTATACTACCTTGAGGCACTCCCGAAGACGCTATAAATGCAATAGAAATAGTATTCTCTAATCGAACATAAGACAATCTATTATTGAGATAAGATTTAAACCAGTTTAATAAACTAGAGTGAAAACCCAACATGCTTAGCTTACTAATCAATATTGAATGTGAGACTTTATCAAAAGCCTTCGAGAAGTCTGTATATATAACATCAACTTGATTTCCGTTTATAAATGCAGAATTACAAAAGTGAGAAAATAAAGCAAGGTTAGTAACTGTAGAACGACCCGATAAAAATCCATGTTGAAATGGTGAATTTATACTTTTAATCGAAAAAATAATCTTATTTTTTACAACGCTTTCAAATAGCTTGCTTACTGCCGAAAGTTTTGTGATAGGTCTATAATTCTCAATATTATTCTTATTTCCTGACTTCAAAATAGGTGTTATGAAAGACACCTTCCAATCATTAATAAAATTACCAGACTGAAGTGACCTATTAAATATGAGCTGAAGTGGTTTAGTTACTGAAAAAGAACACTTTTTTAATAAGGTTGCAGATAAGCCATCAGAATCCAACTTGCTTGATTCTTTTAAACTTGTAATACCTACACTAATATCCTCCTGAGTCAGATATATACTGCCCATACTAAGGGAGTTGAACATATTTACATCATCGATAACAAAATCAGAGCACTTCTCAAAATTTGACTGAAAGAATTCAGCAAAAAGATTCACTGTATCTACAAGACTATTAGAATGTTTATCTTTCAAGAACATTGAAACTGGAATATTAGAGCTTGATCTTTTTGAGTTAATGTAACGCCAAAAATTTTTTGGATTTACTTTAATTTCCGTCTCAAACTTCGAGACATAATTTAAGTAGAGATATTTATTTAGAAAATTAAACTCCCTCATATAATGCCGGTATCTCATAAAATAGTTAACACTCCTAGACGAAGCATACAATTTATAAAACTTATTCCTTAAATTCTTCAATTTCTGTAGTCCTGGTGTAAACCATGGAATCTTAAACTTTTTACTTTTTAAACAAGAAATATGTTTACTACAAATATTAAACATAGTATTTTTAAACAAATGAAAGCACTTTTCGATTTAGTTCATATTTCAGTCTCAACGTGGGCACCTTTAAAATATGAGCATATATAGCCCTGTTCCTTAATTGAAGCGCTTGTTGAAATAACATTATAAGCTACACGATTTTAAAAGTAGATTTGTTTTAGTTTTAGTTCATTTCCCAATGAAATACCAGAATCCACTTAAAAGACTTTGGGTATTTCCTAACAAATTAAGGAACTGTTTTTTTAAGTTTCCTTGTTTAAATCAAATTTTCTTTATTTCGACTTAAAGTTATTTATATCGAAATTATTTTAATAAGGCATACCATGTTATTGCAATAATCTCATCAATTGTATAACTAGCGATGGGCAGCCAAATCAAAAATCGGTCATCAATTTCGTTCTCAATTATTTTCAGCGCGATAAAAGCGCGAGTTACTTGGAACTCATAATCGATTTAAGTCGGTACTTAGTTCGATATACTTTTCTATGATATACTTCATAGTACGTAAGTTACGACACTATGAACGTTTTTATTTTCAATTTAAAGTGGGTCAGTTCTGATCGCTCAAAACAACCCAAGCAGCACAAGCTATAGATACACTGCGTGCAGAGCTCATCCAACGCAATGTTATGAACGACATTAAATGAAGTTAACGCAAAATTAACATTTCACTAGTTTCGGGAGTGTACGGATGTATGGGAATGTACATTTTTTATAGTAATGAAGACCGGAATCTGCGAGGAAGACATCGCGACTATTATCCAGTTGTTCTGAAAAATTTGGTGCATTGGGAATAGTGTATTAAGTCTCGGAATGTGACTGCAATCTTCGTAACTTCCAGAGCTGCTGCTAATAAGGCGGTGGCATAGCTTTGTAGTGGTTCGATTCTGTTCTTCTCCCAGCCATATAAAGATTGGCGATACTTTCAGACCGGGCAGAACAACCAAAATGAGGCGGCAAGCAAAAATGCTGCCAACTTAAATGCACTATTGAGAACCGCACTCGTTTTCCAGCTTTAATTTGGTTAAATAGCTCTACACTATACATGGAGCCAAAATATTTGTATTTACACTGACAAAAATAACGAATATTAAAACTTTTCACGTCCGTGCGTAAATATAATTTAAATATACACATACGTGGATAAATAAAATATTTTCTCTACAACTCGTTGTTTTTCGTATTTGAATTTAAGTTGAGTTTGTTTTTCTGAAGTTTAAGAAATTATAAACGAAGTATAACTTACAAAATAATTATCTTATTTTGCAGGTTTTGTTGACACTTTTACGTGAATATATACTATGTGTAGCATTAACTTAATGTGTAGCATATTCAGCAATAAAAAAGTTTATTTTAGGAAAATACTTCCTTAGTAGAATTAATATAAGCTGAGACAAATTTAGCAGAAAGACAAATTGTAACCGAGGTTCACAAGTAAGTTTTAATCAGGAGCATGTTAATTATTAAAAACAATTTTAATAAAATGCTTAGATAATTTCAATAAAAAAGCCTTTTAAATAATTTTAAATATATACTTATTTATTTTATGCAAATGCGTTATTGGTTCAAAAACAACCACGTTTTTTGATAAATTACATACTTTTTTGCGTAAATCTAATACTTTTCCCATAGTGTATAAAAAAACAAATTATAACTTAAGTGCATTCAGAGAAAAATACTCGAACCTGATTCAGGTTGTTTTTACCGGACGAATTTGGTTAGGAGAGTCAACCACATCAAATTAACCTGATCCATGCTAATTTCACCTGACGTATCTGGTATACAGAAATACATGTAGAAAATATCGGAAAAAAATTGGTGAAAAAAAACAGCCTGCCAGCTCTCAAATTCTGATATAGTGATGCAGAATTTGTAACAAAGGTTACCTCTGGATAAGGTAGGTGAAATGAACATGTCTTTAAGTTTTCAATTTTAACTAATTCTGTGGTCACTTGGGCTGCAAAAAAAAAATTGCCCATGATTCATATGCTCTAGCTCTCCCTCTGGCCCCTGATGTGGGCAAAAAGGGTGCTTTTTAGTTTTAATTTTGTTTCCCGTCATGTGATTGTTATAGGTGATTGAGGTAAAAACATTTAGACCTAGCATTTGGTCGAATAAACGTGATTTATTTCGATTTAACCACAAATATTGGTTAACATTTGGTTGAAATTACGTCATTTGTAAGTTTCATTTAACAACGAAAACAGGTTAAATTGACCTGAATTGCGTGTCGTATTCTTAACTTGACGATTCATGTTGGAAAATTTTATCCTGAAATGTAGTTAAAATTTGGTTAAATTAATCAGATTTTTTTCTGGGTGTGATTGATGAACGTTTATACCAAGCTGTGGGCCATATAAGTCGCGAAACGAATTTTAAACACATATTTTTATTTTCACTTTATCGCTGCTGACTTTATTAACAACTCAGAAAATCCTTAACTTAACTTATGCTGAAATCCAATAATCCTCTGCAGTTGCAAAATAAAGCTATACCAACGCGATTATTTAAGGGGAGAGGGGTTTGGGGATTTAGCGTAAGAAAACAGTTTTTCGAATTTTTTTAGAAATATGGATAGAGAAATTCATTGAAACCTTTGGTAATTATAAGTATCTAGTATCCGACCGAAACCGGAATTTCGGGCGAAACCGAATGTTCGGCAATTTTAAAATATTCCGAATATTCGGTCGGACACTAATTATATGGTATCAGTTTAATAACATTCTGTAATTATTTTAGTCAAAAATATCGGCAAACCACCCGGTGACAAAGATTTTCCAAAAACGTATTTAAAGACCATTAAAATTTAGTCGAAGTATCATCAATTCCTCCACAACGTTCTCTGATTATTATTTTTTTTCATTTTTAAATTTTTGTTAGTCATTTGAAGTGAAAAATGGTATATATTTCCAAAAATTCCACCATTTTGTATGTGGAAAATCCTCTTAATTTAAAAAAAAATCCAAATTCTTTCCATTTGGGAGAGGTATTTTATAAGTAAAGTATAAGTAAAGAAAAGAATAAGTAATGAAGTTCTTCAATGGCAGTGAACACGGACTTTTAAAAAGAGGTTTTAAGAAAAACACGTTTAAAATTTTAAAAATGTTAGCTACAGTTTTAGAGGAGAAGAGACTAATTAGTCAATTGGAGAGTTTTGCTTTGATTGTCTTTAAATTGTTGGTCTTTATTCTTCACATGTTTAACTATAAGAAAAGAACAGCGATTTTTCAAAAGTGCAAACGCTTCCCCCCCTCCTTAAGTGAAGATCAACTGATTATTTGAAAACGTCAAAGTACTCGATTATTTTATAAATAAGTAGATTTTCAATTATAATCAAAGTCGACTTACCTATCACAACATAGAACCATTTTTTGATTTTCAAAATATACATGTATAGTATTAAACAATATTTGCGTTGAATAATTGTTAAATTAATTTTTTTTATAAGTATTTGTTTTCTGAAAAATCGAAAGAAAAACCCAAAGAGGTATTTTTAAAAACAACATGTTCTAATTTTGTATAAACTTTGATGCAACCATTGCATCCTATGACCATTTTTCAAGTGGTCATAAATAAAAAGATACTAGATGAATTATATTGTAAGAATATTGTTCATTTGGGAACAAAAGATGTAAGCACATCAAATAATTTGTTTTGATTATCCAATCAATTTGTTTTTGGTGTTATTATTTTTCGGCAAATTTTTATGGCTGATATATTTTGGCACAACGTTCGGGAATGCGGCCACCGGCACCCGATAGTTGAAATGTCCAACATAATTGTCGTTTTTGAATAAGACCTGTAGATTAAATAAAAAAAAATTACAATACTTTAAGTTTTTGCCAGCGGAATTCACATGTAAGGGTAAAGATCCATAAATGAAAAATAGCAACATTTTAAAATTTCAAACAATTTCTTCAACTAAACATATGCACTAGACCGGTCGTTAAAAATAAATTTTGAAGTGCCGGGCAGATTCTGTTTCCTTTTGGTCTAAAACCATTAAATTTAAAATTTGGGGCTGATCGGATAATATTTAGTGGCCGCGCCCATCAACCAAAAATTTAAATACATGAAATATATGGAAAAAATTTATATTTACCCAATATTCTTCAAATTAAGTGCACAAAAGAGAATATTTTATATATATCGTTTTAAAATGTTTATCTTGCTGTTGCAAAGCAAAACAAAAAAGTACCGTTGCGAATAGCTCAGTACACAAAATATATGTATTTTGAGTCTTTATTCTTTATTTTCATTCAGTCTTGATGCGTGTCAGATATTGTTTAAGGAAAAAGTGCAAATAATTATAAAAAAGAAACGGTAAAAGAATTAAAAGAATTTAATATTGTGTAAATTTGTGTATCGTGTGAATTTCAAAGAAGTAAGTTAGTTTACATGTTTTTCGTGTGAAAATATAAAAAAAATATTAATACATAATTTGTTATAAAACTAACTATTTCTTTTCGGCATTCAACTTATCTGCGGCCTTTTTGCAATGCGATCCATCAACATGGGTAGAAAACGAAGACTTTCAAGCAGCATTGGATTTTAGTCGGCAGTTATTTGTTGTCAATGATAATGCAGAACGCGGTGTGAAATTTATGAAAGATTATAACCGCATTCTAACGAAGAATGAAGAACAAAAACAATTGGCCTTTCAGTTTGTTGAAGCATATAGGACAAAATTTCCCACTCATAACAAGTCTACACTCAACTCAGAAATAAGTTTAATCTCTTAATTATTGCTGTTTTCTTCCCTTGCCTTTTATATATTATGTTAATTAAGTAAATATAAATTTTTTCCATATATTTCATGTATTTAAATTTTTGGTTGATGGGCGCGGCCACTAAATATTATCCGATCAGCCCCAAATTTTAAATTTAATGGTTTTAGACCAAAAGGAAATAAAATCTGCCCGGCACTTCAAAATCAGACACTTTTTTGGAAAATAACGACCGGTCTAATATGCACCCCATTTAAAGTTTTGATCTTGTCGTCTTTCTGATATTAAATAGGGTGCTTAAAATGTAATACTCGATCTGGATCCGTGTTAAGACTTGATATAAGAAAAAGTATTCTCTTAATAATGTTGATCCAACATTTTCGAATGGGCTTGGTTTGTGTAAGACCACATTATTTAAACGTACAGAATTAACTCGCTGTTTTTTTTTTCCGAAAGCATGTTGATATTTTGAAAATTGTTAAAAACCATCAAAATTATAGCGTGTCGAGTTTTGAAACAGTCTTAAGTTGAAATAGTCAATGGCTTGGAAATGGGTTTGAGTCATTTTGAGTTAGGAGCCACAATTGGAATTTTATATGTCTGAAAGCATATTTTTTTGCTGGAAAATAATACATAACCAATTCATAGTCTAGATTTTAACATATCCCATACTAATATTCGAGATTCGTACCTTTTAAGTCTCACAGGACTTACTTCAATTGCTGGCTGCTCTAAATATATCATGCTATACTATAGACTATAGCTTAACTTTCTGTAGCTATGACTACTGCTTTCAATTTCATAAAACTGCTCTCCTTTTAACGTTGAACATTGGTACCTTACACCTAATAGAATCTCTCAAATTTAATTTATTTACCATTTACTAGACCGAATTATATGGAAATTACTCTTTTAAACCGTCTTCAAATACGCTCCGAAGTATTTAGCAACCAATTTTCTCTACAACTTAAAAGTACGTCTTGATATCGCACAGGTTCCAAACAGAGAAGGAGTTAGGATGAATACTAAAGTTGCTCCGATTTTTGATTGTCGGTCATTTTATATTTCGTTCTACCTAAGAACTTAGTGTGTAACTTTTAAGCCCGATATGTTCATTTTTCATAGACCCGAATGACCTTGAAAAGTGGTGTATTCAGTGTATCTATGTAGATATTTCGATATTAAATTTAAATTTTAAATCGTTAATGTTTCCTTAAGCAAGTTTTATGGGAACTTCATTATATTTGAAATTTTCTTATCTAATTATATTTCAAACAAAATACCGAAATAGAAATGCATGCAAAAATAACACGGTTAGAAATCTTGGAATAAATTTTAATACTTTTGGGCTTATATATATGATAACACCAAAATTGTATTAAAATTAATTACTGGCCAAATATTAAAATTCCGTTTTAATAAAAAAAGTATTGAAAATTAAAGCTCAGTTTTTATTAATTTTTAATACTGATATTGTATTAAAAATTAGGTATAATAGTAAATATAGTATCAAATTGATTCCAAAGGGTATAAAATGTCGTTATAATATTTTAAATGTATTAACATTTAATACAAAATTATATGACAATATAATACAGACGTTAAGTTCATATCCTTACTCCTTTACAAATGTCGTTAAAAGAAAGTATCTCAAAAAATGGTCGGAATGGTACAAACGATGGCTTAAATTAGCGACGAGCACATTTTAAATTTCTAAACACGCGTGATTGGAAACAAAATGCTGCTTGCACCAGGTGGACACAAGCGCACTATAAGCTCCCTCGTGTGGCATTCGATCGTGTGCGTTTGCCTGTTGCTTTGTTTTCATTTTGGCTAAGCAAATTAACTGCATCTTTATGTATAACGAAACGAAGGCTGAACGACGTGAAAGAAACTAGCCACACAATTTTCTTGATATGGAAAATGCTTACCGTGTCTCGCACCACGTTCAGCATCCGTTTCGTTATACATAAAGATGCAGCAAGTCTGCCCAGCACTTGTTGAAATAAGATATGGCTGCTCAATTATTTAAAATTTAGAGAGATAAATGTTCCCTGAATAATAGAAAAATGATTTTTTTTTATAGAAAACAGCATGATTCATTATCGCATTATGAGTCGCAACAATATGTTTTCTGTAAAAATATATTTCCTCTAAAAATGATGTGTAATAAGTTTTTAAATATGAATTTTTGCATTAAAATTTGAAATCTTTTATTTTCAGCAGATGAATAGTTTTGTCAGTGTAAAACTGGCGAACGTCCAGTTAATCTTCGTTTTAATCTGCTTCACACACAAGCAAAATATTTGACAATATGTGTGTGCTCATCACTGCCCTGCAGGAAAATGAACTAATTTAAAAGTAGTTCAAACTACTTTTTTTTCAACTACAACTAGTTGAAATTCTAACTTTTTCTCATTTTATACTACTTGACTACTTTAAAAGTAACATTCTTTAAAAATTCATATTGTGGACTTATTTAAATATATAACTTACTATTTTATTTCATTTGTGTATAAGATTTCTTCAATATAAATGCAAAAAATGAATTTTCAAATTTAGAGCTGTTTTCTTTAAAAACACTTTGCGTGAATGTAACCTTTTTGTCAGCCTGAAAAGCCTTTCGAACAAGGCTTTCTGGGTCTTTCTCTTCCATAGATAAGAAGAAGTCTAGTGAACGGAAAAAGAAAAAAATTATAAATTCTTGTAAATAAATAAAATAATTTTCTTATACGTGTTTACCTTTTCAAGCTGGGTAAAAGTTTGTGAAGTCCTTAAGACTCTTTTTACCGTGGGTCCCATCGATGTTCATTTCAAACTGAATTTAGTTTTTTCCTTGGGTTTTCCTACGGAAAAAAAATACAATTTATAAAATTTACTTAGCAGATTAAATTTTTCTGCATATTAATGGGGTGATATATAATGGCGTAAGTGTATATTATCTTTGTTACTCCGTTTGCAACGCCGATAAGGAGTCGTGGCAAGTATATATATTCTTGAACAGCATCACCTCTCCTGAGTAATTTGGCCATGTCTGTTTGTCCGTCTGTGATCGCGATACAGCCGTAGATTTAGAGCTATCGGAACGAGATTCAATATGTGAAGAAACTTCATTTGGTTGCTGGCTAATATTTTTATCTTCTTTCAGGTTTATGTTTTTGCAACATTGATAAGTTTTCTACTCTCTGTTTCTTAAATAATCTTTTTAAATTGCTTTTGCTGTAACCACTGTTAATTCTATTTTTTTACAACTTACAACTTAAATTTAATTGAACACTCACTCTTCGCACATACCTTGCTGGCTTGAATTAAATTCTTGAATGTAAAATTTTATTATGATCTATAACTGTTTACTTTTTGTCACTACGAAGCTATGAAAGAAAAGAAGCAGGATAATAACACAATAACATGTGCGAAATAGAATTAGCAAAACACAATAGCAATGAAAATTTAGACCGAACCTACGCATGCTGCATGTATTTTAAACTAATTTGTAGTAGTTTGTTTTCAAGTAGCTTTAAGCTAGTTATTTTTTAGAAATTGACTTTTTCATTCCGATAGAGTGGCTTGAATGGAATCCTTAACCAATCGGGGTCTCATTTTATCTTCCAAGCATTCCAGATTGGTGAAAGCTCAATTGATGAAACCAAAAAATTACCGGAAATCAAACATAAGACCAACTTTTTTTAGTCCTCTCAAGTGTAAACTCTCTAAGTGTAGGTATACTGATGATTAGAACCTGTTTCTGTTGAACCTACAACTTGAGTTTGTTAAAAAAAAAATTTAATTTTTTATTTTTATATGAGAACTTTAATTATCTCTGTCATAATTTTTGCTTTATTATATGTTTGAAATTTATTTCCTGAATTCCGAAAAATGGACTTGGCCAATTTTGATATAGTGATATTTATAATGATTATATGAATCTGGTTGGACTGGACCAGTTTAAACCAAGAAGGTATAAACAACACAGGAATAATTTCGAAAATAATTGTTGTTTTCATAAAATATCACTGATTTTATTTAGTTTTTTTTTTTACTTGGCCATTTTTAAATCTAAGCTACTCAAATAATGAAATATACCTAGCAGCGGATTTGCCAGTGGCTACCATAGAACTAATACAGAATAAATTACCAGGTAAGGAAGCATTACTTTTTTCAAAAAGTAATTCGTTTGCATATAGCAGAAGTAATTAACTCATACCTCATTACCTGTAATGTAGCATACAAGGAAAAGTAATGCAGTGATTTTTATAATTTAATACAAGTAGTATCCCAGCAGCGGATTTGCCAGTGGCTACCATAGAACTAATACAGAATAAATTACCAGGTAAGAAAGCATTACTTTTTTCAAAAAGTAATGCGTCTGCATATAGCAGAAGTAATTAACTCATACCTCATTACCTGTAATGTAGCATACAAGGAAAAGTAATGCAGTGATTTCAATAACTTAATACAAGTAGTATGTTACTCCATAACTTCTAGGTAATGCTGAAGGGAGGCGTTCACTTACCTCCTATCTCATTCAATGTTAAATGTAAGGCGTTTTATGCATAGTAAGGTAATATAGTCGGAAGTAGTGGTCATTGCAAGGTAATTGATGCTTCATATATTCGAAATATATTCCATCCGCTACTGGGATGATACATGAAACATGATAACTTCTAGGTAATGCTGAAGGGAGGCGATCACTTACCTCCTGTCTCATTCAATGTTAAATGTAAGGCCTTTTATGCATAGTAAGGTAATATAGTCGGAAGTAGTGGTCATTACAAGGTAATTGATGCTTCATATATTCGGAATATATTCCATCCGCTACTGGGTAAGTACCTATTCGGTTTTTATTTTTTGCTTATAATTATTTTTTCACTTGAACTTCTTTTAACAATGCGCACCAGAAGCAGTGTCAGCAGCATCTCTCGAAATATCATCCCCTAAATTAAAGACTTGCTGGCAGGCCATTAGATTCAGTTACAATAAAAATCTGAATCACAAACGATTTCGTGTACAACAACAACAAAAACAATAAGAAATTACTGTTCATTCATGTATGTACATGTATGTGTGTGTGCGAGTATTTTATGTATGTGGCCCATTGTATACACTCTCATTTATAATAATTTCCATAAAGAATACCACAAGCAGCAGCCATAAAGGATGTGAAGTGAGAAGCAGACGGCAGGATTCGTGATACCGCAAAAGAGTGGTAGTGGTTATTCGTTCAGTGTTGTTGACATTTTGTCGCGTAGTTGTTGACGCTGCGGCTGCTGTCGTAGTCGGTGTTTCTTTGGTGTTCTTGTGGTTTTTAACAAAATTGTTTAATTAAAATTGTTTTAATTAAGAAGTAACTATACAAAAAAAAATATGGATTTAAAAAAAGGACATCTACAATCAAACAAAACAGAAGAAAAAAGCTTTGTGTAAAGAACAATCGTTGAGCAGTGTTCGGAGAGAGAGTGCAGTGAGAATTAAATGGAAAGCTAACTGAGTTCACGTGACGCATATTTAATTTGCAATAAAATCATTAAGAAAAGATAAGCTAAAGGTATATTAATTAAAGAAACTTCTTAATAATTATTTTTTCTAAAATTAATTTTAATAAGTACAAGTTGCTTGTGAAAAAAGCGCCCTCTGTATACATAAATGCAAATTGTTTTCATAGCGTTCAAAAAGTTTCGATGTTACGTTTTGCTAGGCAGCGCTAGATGGCTCTCACGCTCACGCTCGCCAAGGGTTGCTGTGTTGAGCCATTTGGTCTAGTGCTAGAGCTTCTTGCACTTAACAATTGGTGGTTATGTTGGCTAACTCAACAATTAATGCTTTTATTGCAATAATTTCTTTTAATACCATAAAAAACAACTATTAAGCCTTTATAAGGCAAAGTGAATATTTTTTCCATTAACATAAATTGTATACTTCAAATACACAATATAACTAAAATATTCCCACAGCGTATTTCAACGAAAAATGTTCACAATAAATTTCGTTGTGTATTAGATCAGCTCATCGAAAAAGCTTTTCTACTCAGCATGGAGGAAGCTATCGGCTACGCTGTGAGTTTATTTAATAAAAATTAATATAATTTATGGCCGATTTCTTCTTCACCGAGTACTAACTTTCGCTAATATGTGTCTAGCTGGTTCGCTGACTAACTTTTGAACCGAGGATTAAAAAAAGTTAGTACTCTGTCATTTCTTCACTTTCTTATGGGGTCCATACACAGGCATACATGTTTTGAAACATGTCCAGTTGCATGCAATGTATCCCTGAGCATAGCGTTGTTGGCGGACAAATTTGAAGGTTTGTGAGTTGGTCTGCTCAAAATCAAAAACTTTTGATTTTATGGAGATAAACATTCAGGTTGGCAAACATGTAGATCAGTTTGTAGTGTGTCAGCTTACTTACTCTGTATTGACTAATGTTTATTACAAAATAATTCGCAAATTTCATAAGCAGCATATTCTTATTAATAAACTTTGTCGCATCTATGAAATTTGCAAGAAATAAAAATAAATCATTGCTATATCCGAACACGTTCAGAAACTTATTAAAGAAGTGTATGGTAAAACTAAAATACGGTACGCGTACATGTTTGGAGATATGTACGCTTGTGAATGGGTTGCTTTAGTAGCGGGGTTCACATGTTGTCACGCCTGGCGTAATGGGTGAATAACTGTAAATTTTGCTTAGCGGCCAAACGATCACACATGCTGTCAAACCTCATTTGGCTAAAAAATTTCGTGTAGGCAACATATCGTAGATTTGGCAGCAGCTGTACTACCAACATTTTTGTACTACTGGCTGTACTACTACCAGTAGCCAAAAACACTTTTTATGCTTTATTTTTTGCATTTTTTTTTTTGTACACTTAACTTCTTATGTTATCTTGTTTTCGCCATTAGTTTTTAAATGGCGATGCTTGGCGTGTTCGTCCAACACGTGTTCACATTGGTAGGATGGCTGCACATCAAACCTTGAATTTGAAAAATTCCAAATTCAACCCAACATGTTGTCAGTCGGCTGTATCGAGGTCAAATACGAGGCTTGTCCAACCAGGCGTGACAACATGTAGGACCATGTGAACCCCCTTAGTCGGCGGACGTAGTATTAAGCACTAATACTTCGAATTTCTGTGTACCAGTTCTTATGCCAAATTTAACAGTAGTTTTTACATCCGTTTGTCAGAACTTATTTATAGGTGTCGGTTTACACTAGCCTACTCAACCGACTGACTTTCACATGAAGCAGTTTTTTAATGTTCACACACACAACTTGCTTCACTTTGAGTCTGAATTTTCTTTTGTGCTGTTTTTTACCTAAAACATTTTAAAGCAATAAAAAATTAGTGTAAGCTTAAGAGTGTGCTTCTTAGCTACATGTAGCACTGCAATTCGGCTGCTCTAAAAGCTAAGAAAAACACTCAAAATGACAAATCTCAAACCAAAGTGAGTCGCAAAATTTTTTATTGCTCATTGTCATTCATCTTCCCACTTCCTCATCTCTTCTGTAGACGTCAAGGTGAGTCGGTTGAGTGAGACTTGTGAAATACCTGTTTTATATTGGGCAAGTCCTGAACGCAAGTTTTTTGCTTCTATTTGGAAATAATTGAATTCAATTTCATGTCTTTTTTGCTTTTTTCCTAAAAACAAGACCATCAAAAATTGATTTCTGGGTGGTAAAAGCGGAGTGTCCAATTTTTTCCTAAATAATCTTCTATTGGAAGAAAAATTACAGCCAAACTTTCAGCTGAATCGGCATAGTAATTTTAGAGATATAGCATTTTTATTTATTTGTGAGAGGTAAAAATGGCTGTGGCAATATTTTTCCTAAACCATCTTCTACTTGAATTAAATTTACTGCCAAAATTTCATCTGAATCATCCCGGTAGTTTTGGAAATATAGCGTTTTTATTTATTTGTGGGCGATTAAAGGTGATGTGGCGGTAAAAAGGGGAGTAGCCAAATTTTTTCATAAGCCCCATCTTCTACTTGAAGGAAATTTTTTGCGAAAATTTCATCTGAATCGGCCTAGTAGTTTTCGTGATATAGCATTTTTATTGATTTGTGGGCAGTAAAAGGGGTGTGGCAAAAATGCTCTCATACTATGATTTTTAAATTAATAATTCCAAACAAAAGTACATACAAATATCAGTTGATTTTAAAAATACAGAACCTTAGTGAAGGCTCCTTCGCAATAAGTTGTAAATATTGTAAATTTTGTAAAAGTTTATCACAAATACAGCTCATCGTGAATACCCCTATGTTTTTGTAACTTCTTCTATTTGAAAAGCAAAGAAACCACAAATCCTCATATATATAAATAAGGCTTAAAATTTATAGGAGCCAGTAGAGTTCATTTTTAATTAACAGAATTTGATCTCTGTTAACCTGTTTAAATTTTGTTAATTTGGCCGGGATTTACTTTTCTTAAAATGTATATCATGCCTCTTAGAGGTCTTATTTTAACTAGCTGAATAGTTTCCGGCGTTGCCCGGGTGTTGTTAATTTAGGAAAAGTCCGAAATTTAGTTTGTTAATCATTTGAAATCATATATGTAATACTTCTATATTGGCAGTACACTAAAGGTTAATTCCCCAACATTAGAGTACAGATATATTGTTATATGAGCGAGAAAATATATAAAGGAATGCACACGAAATGAAATTTCAAAATCAAAAAAATCAGTAGCAGCTTTCAAAAAGCTTTCAGTTTAAATATTTCTTATTGGAATTTTATTTCAAACGTTTTTATTATAAATGCTTAATTCAATGATTAATAATTATTTATAAAATTTTATAATTTTATAAAATATTTGTAATTTTTTATAAAAGCTGGACTCTCAAAAATTTTTTTGAATATTTTTGAAAATTTTTGTATTCAACACTACATATCTTAAGATCGAGCACAGATAAAAAATGTTGTTCCTAGAATCGAAATAAGCGTTTATAAATCTACTGAAATCGACTACAATATTGAAAAAAAAAATTAAATAATGTCTTAACACCGTGATATTTAAGGACATTTAAGAATAAAATGATGTCATATCGAGATCAAATTTTGTATAAAAGATTTTTTACCTTATATATTTAATCATTCTGATCATTTTTATTGCAATAATAAAAATTTTTGGAAATCTATTATTTTAAAAGAACTTCTGCAGCTGCAGAGCAGGATTATATCGTTATGAAAGTTAATATGTATTAATAAAAATATTTCGGCTCTAGCGTAAGCCATCCGTGAGCTGCAATGGTTTGAAAAAAACATATGCGTCGTTGGATACACAAGTGAAGCGAAGCTTTTTCGCATTTTAGTAGATTTGATAATTTAATAGTTTTTTAATAAAATCATTTTTAAATTCAAAAATTTTATATATCAAAAAAACTAAAAAAATACACGTTAATATTCACACCAGTACATTTTATTATATTACATTATTATTTTATTTGATTACATGTTATATAATTTTGAATTATTATTATTATGGAAATTTATTAATTGTTGGTTTTGATATCTAAAATAGCAAACGTATATTACATATCATCGATATATCTAGCAAATACTGCATCAGTAGTTGTCCTTTATCGTATTGTACAAATTTGTATCGCTTACCATTCATAAATTATATTTATCAAAAAGGCATTGTTTAAGTGCCTGTGAACATTCAAACAATTGGTACCTTGTGATAAGTTTCGCCCAGTACAATGGAGCCTGCTCGTGTATAGCATAAAATAGTCTGTAAGTATATGCATAGCTTCAGGCTGAACATTTTGGAGGACATGTTGTAAAAGACTGTATCAATGGCAATGACTTTTATGTATTAAGATATGCATACTTTTTAACTGAACATTTTTCAGGACAGTTTGAGCGATATAGGAGCAGAGCAGTATGTTTGTCTTTTATGTATTAAGATTGTTATCTGGTGCAACTTATTTTCAGTTAATACTTAATATTGAATAAGCCAACCAACGCAACATGGAATACTCGATCAGTTGGTAGTGTATAGGACTATCAATCGAAGGGCTACGAATTCGATTATTATGGCATACAAAGAAATATTTTCATTTTATATTACCTTGGTGCAACAGACGCAATCAAAAAGCAACAAAAATTCTAAGAAAAAGGTGTATAAAATAAGTGTCTTTTTTGAGATTTCTCTCAAGCAAATCACAAAATGAGGCGTAAAAAGCTTCGTTTCGAAAAGGCACTAACAATAATTTATTTACTGATTTTACAGCAATTAGAGAGTGCATAAAGGAATAAGAAAAACAAAACCATATGATTGTATTTATTCAATATTATAGAAGACTGTCCTACGACAGGTCCTTCGTACACTTCCTTTTTGGAGCCTGTTGCCGAAAGCATTTTTTCTCTTTTTAAAGCTTGATTTTTTATACACTTGATTTTTGCAAAATACAAATGTACCACTTTACGTATTGAAGCACTTTTGAAAAATTAGTTCAAGGGTAAAAGTGCAAAAAGTCGAGATTGGTAACAATCATATTCATACACAACTTTACAAACTGGCCCTGCAACCATCATATACTTAGCATTTCAGGTGTCGATTCGCGGCTGATTCAATTAAATTTTTTGGTACAATCGACTCAAATCGAATCAAAAGAATTTTATTAAATTCGTCATAACTTTTTTTATAAAAGGATGAAAAAAGAGGTAGTGAGATCAAAAACGTACTATTGTAAAAACCCAATATTGTCACTGATAAGTATCAAATATATTTTCTGTGCATACTTTCGGGCTGAACATTTCTGAGAACAGTGTGTCTTGTAAATTACTTTACTGCCAAAAATAATTACAATTTAAGAAATACTGTGTGCGTTGCAGCAGCTTGCCTTTTATGTATTAAGATGTGCATACTTTCAGGCTGAACAGTTATTGGACACGGAGTAGCGTGCTTGCCTTTTGTATATTAACTGCATTACTCTGTATCACGAAGAAGCACACTAACGATGAGAAAGAAACGAGAAGCAATACAATTTTGAATAAAAAAAAGTATTGCTTCTCGTGTCTTTCTCATCGTTGGTGCGCTTGTTCGTGATACAGAATAATGCAGTTAGATGCTAATTGGTGCAACATATCTTCAGTTAATACTTAATATTGAATGAACAACCAACTTAATGAAAAATATTGGATTAGTTGATAGAGAATAGGACTATCAATCGAAGGGTTGTGAGTTCGATTCTCACTACAAACAAGGGAATATTTTTAATTTTATAATCTCTTGGTGTAACAGACGCAAGCAAAAAGCTACAACAATTCTAAGAAGAGGTGTATGGAAAAAAAGTGTCGTTTTTGAAATTTCACTCAAGCAAATCACAAAACGATGCGTAAAAAGCTTCGCTTCAATAACCTCTTAAAATCGAGTCTTTTTGTAAAACTATTGGCTGGTGTGGTAATTTAAAATAAAAAAAACGGTTAGATATAGTAGTAATAAAAAAGTTGTTCCAATCTGCATCAAAAACTATAAAACTTTTTCCGAGGGACCATAGATAACGCGGATGTTCATGGATTTTTTTGACTTTTTTTATATTATTTTCACAAAAATTCAAATAGCTTCATTATTTTGAATGCAGTTCTTGTTTTCAAGTTACCTTTGGAAAATTATTTATTCCTCGTCAGAGTTACTTAAATCGATGTACATTAAAACTAAAATATTAATTATAAAATAAACACCTACTGAAAAAATATTGTAAGAAATCTAAAAAAAAGTAAAAGCAATGAAGTGCTAATTTGAATTTTGAAAGTTTTTGTATGGAAATAAAATAAAAAAATATCAGAAATATGCATGAAAAACAGCATTATCTTTAATCTAACTGAAAACTTTTATAATTTTCTAATGCAGACTGGTAAAGCTTTTTCCGGCCAATAATTTCTGACAGTTTATTTTTTACAACCATTACACAAGAAAAAAAGCAACATTTGACAAGTACTGGGATTACTTATTTATGCTTTCTTTTGCTAATTTTTTGAGTACCAGAACAAAAAATAGCAGAAAATAGCACGATTTCGTACGAATGCACAAGTACGGGAATAAACCTAATGTTTAACATCAATACAAGTAATTGTCAGCATCAATAATATAATCGTGTATATCCGCCATTTTTATAAATAAAGCACTTATAATATTTATATTTGTTTTTTATTTATTGTTTATAGAAGAACCTCATCAAACTTCACACAAAGTTGTCTGTCACTGGTTGCAATTTCATATATTCCCTTTTGCTTGTGTCTATTTTTCATCACAGACCACTATTTACTCGCTTCTCAGATACAGAAGCACTAGTTTTTGCAAAAGTGTGTATTTTGGAATGAAACACTGTGACGTCAGGAAAAGTGACTATTTGTCGCAATAGTTGCAGAATCGAGCAACTGTGCTACTTAAGCTCGAGAAATCACACGAGTTTCCTGTTATTTCCGGAGTACGTCAAAGAAGTCACCTTGGGCTTCTTCTTTTTCTACTTTATATAAACGATTTGCCGTCTGTCATAAATTATTATAGAATCTTAATGTTTGCTGACGACATCAAACTCTTCGTTTCTGCTAAAAATTATAATGGCTGTCTTATTGCAAGCCGGCACTGATCATCTTCATAACTATTGCAAAACGAACCTAATAAATCTCAACGTGAAAAATGCAAGCATATGACTTTCTCGCGTAAATAATCGATTAAGAGCCATTTTCTCAAGACATAAAAAGTCACTCATTAAAGTTTGCTTTCACAATCAACAGTTAATTCAAAGTTAAATTGTTTTGACTAGGTGGCAACACGACCCAAATCAGCTGTTCGAGAGAATAGGGGTTTCAGACGAACGTGCATGTACGCTGACATGTACGACGACAAACTAACGGGAATATTTTGTTGAGCTTTCAAACTATCGTACATGTGCGATGACTTCATTTCAATGCGGGCTCTAAAATAGAACACATCGGCGTAAAGACAATTTTTTGGTGAACTTATGGTTTAGCAGTAATTTCCCATACTTAGAGAATTTTTTATAAATTTTAATTAATTATAAACCATTATAAAATGTTTCAAAAGTTTTCCATATTAACTTTCTCCAATATTTTTCCGCTCGTTGTTGTTCACCCGCTGACGCTTTAAATGAAATGAAAAAATGCAGGAAGTCAGACCGACTTGCGTTCACATGCCCAACATGTCGGTCCGACCGGCAGAAAAATCAAAAATTTTTGATTTTCGTCCGACATGTCGGTCCAACTGTCTTATTTGCTTTCGAATGATCGTACATGTCGTCAAGCATGCCCAAGTCATCGTACATATACGATCGTCTCAAACCCCCTAATAAATTAAAACATTTTTTTAAACTTCAACTGGTAAGAGCCCGAACAGAACCAAAAGCAAAGAAGTAAAATAAAAGGAAGTGGTGTAATAGCAGAAAAGTGTGGTATTGTTTATATTGGTGTTGGTTCACACAAATACAGAAACAATCACAAAGGGTTGTATTCGGTTGTATCGTAAAAGAAGGCCTAAACTGTTAAAGTTTGTTCTTATTGCATTAAAATTTTAGGAACATTTCAAGAATAGCAACAACTCTAATTATTTAAAAAATTTCAGATCGCTCGCAATTGGCTTAGAAAAACGTTGGAAAAAGTGGAGTAAAAATCCAGCTGATTTTTTAATTTTTCCAACAAAACAGAATTTTATGGGTATCAAAAGAGATATAATACAAGTAATGTATTTAGTTGTCTCTTTTTAATAGGAGGCCTTCGGCCTTCGGAGGGATTACAAACCTCAGTAAGTCCAACACAGGCTTCTCTACAGTACTTCTGGATGTAGTTATCTTTTTAATAATTCTCTTTTTAATGGATTGCTTTCGTAAAAGGTAAACCACTAGTTTTTCAGACAAATCCTAATTATAAAAAAAAAATATATCGTAAAAAGTTATGCATGGAATTTTACGTTTGACATCTCGTTGAATAAATACGCGCATTTTTTTTGTTTTAATACCCATAAAGCTTAGTTTTGTTGAAAAACGAGAAAAACAGCAAGATTTTTAGGTAATTTTTATAATTTTGAGGGCCTATAAATTTTCAACTTGAACTTTAATTACAAATGAAATTATATTACTTTTTAAAATCCTTATTTTTTTTGTGTTTCTGCCTAGTTGTCGTGCAGAAATCAGAAAAATTTAACAAACAGGTACTAAGTCTCATTCACTATGCTAAAAATAAGAGCGCCCCAAAAATATATTCAACTGTGAAAAATGACTGCGCCCCTGAAGCAGTGTTTGTGTTTTGACAGATGTGGTTTGAGCAAACTGGCGCAAAATCAACGGGGTCTAATTTGCATTTTTAAACAGTTTTTAATTATAAATATATATTTTTCTAAAACAAATAAGATAAAAAAATATCGTTAGAAACTAAATAAAGCACTTTTGTTAAAAGACTTCAAACCGTATGGACATATTTACCTATGGAACGAAAGCGCATTGTTTTTAAGTTTTTGGGAACTTTTGCAATTTTTATTCGCACAACTCATGTTGCATTTATTTTGTGGTTTTTTTCTTTGATATTGTCACTTTTTAAGCAGTGAAAAATGCTTAAAATTAAATTATTTTCAACTATTTTGCTGAGGAGTTTTCCAATCAAATGCAGGGCTCTCAGAAATGTAAAAAAACACTCTCTTTCTCGCTCGCACAATTTAAGAATGGTGCGACAGTTCTGTACAGTGTGTGTGTTAGCAACACCATTTCCTTATATTTTACTTATTTGACCAAAAGTCGTAACGACTTGTGATGTCGAACACACAACAGAACACTTGCAAGTTAACGAAGCCGTCCAAAATGAAACCGCTGAGCAAGAGTCGTAGCGACTTATCGCTAGAGTAAAATTGAATAGAGTCCATGGTGTAAGAAAAACATTTGTTAGTGAGTTTTTGACAACACCAATAGGGCAGTTCACGATCTTGTTGCATCGTTGCAAATGCAAAATAAACAGCTTTTACAAAAACAAAAAGCATATGTTCCTAAAGCTTTTCAATGCTTTTTGTTTTTGTAAAAGCTGTTTATTTTGCATTTGCAACGATGCAACAAGATCGTGAACTGCCCTCATGAATTTCTTCGCTTCTGTCAAAAAATTGTGAGCGAAAGAGCAGAACTGTTGATAGTTTTCAAATTCTGTTATTTGTTTGAGTTGCTAGATGATGTGCTATAGTTTTTATTCTGCGAATTAAGTGTAAATAAATATTTAATGCAATTAATTAATAATCTTATAAACTTGGAGAAAGACACGAATTTAACAAAATTTGTTTTCATTGCAATTCATCATCAGCTGTTTTTGACAAGAGCGAGGAAACATAATTTTATAATTTTGAGAGAGATGTGTCAAACTCACTTACACCTCTATTTCCAAGGCTCATTTATAAGGTTGTGGCACTTGAGAGCGAGCTCCGTCGAACTGTCAGAATGGATGAAAAGAAATGAAGAAAATTAATGCTTAGAACAAAGAAAAGCACACTGACAGTTCGAGCAAAGTCGGAAAAAAGAGTGCATTTCTCTCAACTGCCACAACCTTATAAATGAACCTTGCTTTATTTCTTACACCATGATAGAATCTATTCTATTTTTTCTCTAACGACCGACGATTTCCTCTCTGAGTACAATTAGTGATGCCATATTTTGCAGACAATTGGGTATGTTCAAAGACACTTTCATAGTTTTTGCTATGTTCTCACGTTTCTTTTTTGTTTCTGTTTTACTTACACAACAACAAAAACATGGCTGCTAACAAAACTTTTCTATATAAAAGCAACTCTGCATAGCCAGTCGCAATCGCTTTCATTCTGGACGAGTTCTGTGTGCCTGGCGACCAGAGAGGATTCGCGGGTCGTAACGATTTTTGATTCCGTTCGGGCTCTAAAGATTCGTTAAAAAATGGCACGTAAAAGCGAAGGGAAGCGACAGCGGTGTAAAAATTTTACGGCAGAGGAGAAAAGCTCACTAGTAGCTCTCGTGGAAGAAAAGAAAAGCATTTTCGAAAATAAAAATTTCGAGGCAATAATATGGGAGCAGAAGGAGCAAGCTTGGTCAAGTCCTGCAGTCAAATATGCAAGCATAAAGGTCCAATTATAATAAAAGTATCGTAATGAGGTAATGTCAATTGAGCAGTGTGTACTTTCACTTAGTGTTTCAAACAATACTTTCTTATACCCATAGAAGATATACTATTATATCTCTTATTTCTATTGCTGAGGTCAGACGATGCTCGTTTGCTCGGCGAGCAGATAATTTTGTTGTTGCTTCCAATGCGAAACTGTCAAATATTTTGGAGAATACAAAAACAACCATATTGCACGGCCATGTGTTCGCCGAGAAAACAAGCATCGTCTGTCCTCAGCATATGCTTACACCAGTGATTATAATAAACGTAACGTAATGTAACGTGACGTAAAGATTCATTGAATTTCGATTTCTACTTTCGATTTCTAGATTCGATTATTGCGTTATTTTATATTGTTGAACTACGCTCTTTGTTGAGTTTTCGTTATTAATGTGATAGTTCTATGTATCCACAGCTATGGATGACGAAGTTTTAATTGAACTTGTACGGTAATTTGCAATTTTGTACGACAAACAACTGCCTGGCTACTGCCCATTATAAAATACAACGTTTTCTTACATTACAGTGTCCCGATGACAGTTGGTAACATGACGTTACTTTACATTACGTCTATTATAATTCGACCTTAACTGGCATTTGTCGCACGGCTCAGGCCCTTAAGGCAAAATATGAAAGCCTTAAAAAAAGTCCAAAATGGAGTTTGCAAAAGAAAAACGTGAGACATTCCGCACAGGCGGCGGCCCACCAATCAAACAGTATATTTCAAGTGTTTCGGAGAAAATAATCGGGATGATTGGTGAATCGGCCACTGGGGGAGATAATTTATTTGATGGTAAGTTAGAACTATTGCAGCTTTGAAAACAGGTCTGTATAAAGGTGTATACTTTGTTTTTTATAACATTGGATGAGGAATACAACAAGGAACCTGAAAATGCGGAAATTGTGGAAATGGAGATTTCAGATAGTCCAACGTTTGAGAAAAAATGGAGTCCTTCCTAGTTGGAAAAAGTTTGAAACAAAAAACCAATTTCGAAAAAACTTAGCACACAAAAGAAGCTGCAAATTGCGGAGGAAAAGAAGATTTACTGAAACTCAATATAAAGGTATTAAAACGTGTGTGTTATTTTCTAAATTGTGTAAAGAAATGATATATTTATTTATTTGTAGATTTTCGTTCCATTTCAATTGATCCCGGAAGCCAAAGCTGAAATAATTATTTAGTAATTTGCTAAAGTAAAGCAAAAATACAACAACAAATGTGAAATTATGAAATTGAGAAAAACTGAGAAATTTACACTCAAATCTCATCGTCCCGGTGGTGCAGTGCATTAGTGCGCGCTTGCACGGGTATCACAAAGATTTCTGATGAAGCCTTTAGCCGGGCCGAAATTGCAATAAAATCAGCTAGTGATTTTTTCCTTTTCTTATTGAAAAACTTTGTTGTTGTTTTTGCTTCTTTGGAAAGATTCGTTAGAACAATTAATTGTTCTAACTTTGACCTTAAGCTCAATAAACGATTTTAAACTATCAAACAACTAGAATTTGTATTTAAAATCAAGTATGATTTAAACTATCAAACATTTAGAATTTGTATTTAAATCATATAAAGTCAACATAATAAATATAGAGATCATTTAGGAAAAAACTTTAACTATAATAAAATTGTTTAAAAGTAAATAAAATTTACTAAAATTTCAGTAAATTCATAATAAAAAAATTAACCAATATATTTTATATATAATAGTAGCCAAAGAAAAAATAATCGATCAAAATTTTAATTTATTAAAGAAAAACGATTCGACGAAGTATACTCTTCCAGGGTTAAAAATCAAGTTTTCCATCAATTTGTAAAAAATAAAAAAAAATATACCTTCCAAAATAGTTGCTCATTAAAATGTTCCTGGTAATCGCATTCCAATTGTTAACGTTTGCTGTATCTGTATCGTTTTGTTCAATGCTGTCTTCAAAATATTCATGTGGCAAATTGCATTCCATTGATGGAATTTTATCTTTTTCTTTTATTGCTATATTTTGAAGTACTGAGCAAGCAATTATTTCAACTTTAGCAGTCTCAATGTGTATACGCATGCCCATTGACAATACCGCCCAGTAGTTCCAGTCTTGAAGAAATCTCAAATGAATCATGTACGATTTTTCTTGATCCTTGACGAAACATGCTGATTTGGCCATACATTTAATTGACGGAAATTTGATATAAATGTTTCAAATTCGTGCAAGACGTAATGCAAAAACGTCGGAATTTATCATGCACGAACCCAATATCGAAATATTGAGGAAGTTTCATTAATAAAAAGTAGACAGTAGTATAAAGAAAATTCGTCAAGGAATTAAAATCGAAACGTGTTTCTGGACCGAATTCAACGTCGTTGTGATAATTTGTTCTTTAGTCGTACGGTACAGTTATGAAATAGTCTCCCTGCGAGCGTGTTTCCCGTCAGTTTTGAGCTGTGAAAATTTAAAACAAATCTTCACCGAAACTACTTTTCCACCACTAACTCACTATCACCCATCTTCCAAATCAACACAATGCTCATACATTTATAAGAAACGTCACCTGTGCTTTCACAGAAAAAAATTATACCAAATTCTTAATATCAACCGAATTCGACAGCAATGGCAATGATACCTAACAGTGGTGTCAATGAATATTTAAATAGTATAGAAAACCACCGATAGTCAGTCCAAAACTATCGATAGTAACGATAGTGTGAAATTATCGATAGTGTCATCGATAGTTTACGAACTCTACAGTTTAGCCTTTGAACGATTCGGCGAATTGCAACAATCATGAATATCTTAAAGTTGTTGTAATAGAAGTAGCGCTGGCAGCAACTACTGTGCATTATATTTTGTATGAATTCTTTTTAAGTCCAGCAGCTCATGCAGAAACTTTCTTTAAGAAATCATCACGAAAAGTTCGTAAATGATGCCGCGAAATACTGGGCGGAAACCGTCGTTTACAAACACCAAAACATCTTTCGACAACATTACGTATGCGAATTTGAGATTCGTTATAAAGCTTTTCGGCTTCCGTGACGGGATTTAGTAGCAGTGTCATCATAAAACTGCTTAGTTTATAGCCACTGTCACCCAAGAGGAAATAGTTTTTGAATTCGCCGCTTTTCCAGCGATATTTTAAGCAGCTGTTGTTGAAAATGTTGCTGTCATGTGCTGACCCAGGCCATCTTGCCACTACATCTTGCAAACGCAAGTTTGCTTCACAAACTGCCTGAACATTAATTGAAAAATATCCCCTTCGGTTTGGCTTTGTCGCCACCTGGAGATTGAATTCTTACATGGGCGCATTCAATTGCTCCCATCACTTTGGGAAATTTTGTTATATTGAAGAATTCCATATCTTTTTCAGGATTTTCAAACTCGATGTATTCGTGTGATAGTGAAGCTATTGTATTCGAGACTTCCTTTACTACTCGAAATGCTATAGGTACACTCGCGCTCAAAAAAAAAGCCGAGTTAATACTTTGATAACTAATATTATTTTTCTTGAATTATAACTAGTGTCCAACCGAATATTCGGTTTCGGTTACGGCCAGTTTTGGCCCTTTTTGGCAGGTTCGGCTGGGTTCGGCTATTCGGCCTCAATATGGCCGAAAAAAAGAGTTTTTTCGCTATTCTTGAATTATACCAAAATTTTTTGCATCAGTCATTTAATTCAAATATATAAGTTTGGTTTTATACAAATATTTACAACGTTATGAATTATTATGAATTCGTCTTTAATTTGATTTATCGTGTTAACGCAAAACATTTTGGTTAATTTTATGAGTTCGATAATATCATTTTCGATATTATCATCTCTATTGCAATTACCATTAAAGTTGTATAGGTACTTAAGACAAAAATTGATAATTAAACTTCCAAATGAATTTTGTGTGTGTGGAATAAAGGAAAAGAAAACAAAATACATATTTCTATTTTTATAATACTAAACCTTTAAGAAAAACAGAAATACTTTGCTTTGCAGTTTTAAAAAAGTGTACATTGTAGGTGCATACTATTTTGAGTGTGTAATAAATATGTAATCTATATATATAAAATAGGATGTGTGTATGTATGTAACGTATGGACTCCAAAACGGCTGGGCCGATTTTGATGAAATTTTCAGGTAATGTTCATCTTGGTACGGTGGGTAACATAAGCTATATTTGGACCCGATAGGTGGCGCTGGGGTGGACTTATATCGATAATTTGAATTTATGGACCAATTTAACTGAAATTCAGAATGTATGTTTGTTTGATCATAAGAAAATAATTTGTGTATAAATGGACCCAATAGGTGGCGCTGGAGTGGACTTATATCGAAAATTTGAATTTATGGACCAATTTAACTGAAATTCAGAATGTATGTTTGTTTGATCATAAGAAATTAATTTGTGTATAAATGGACACGGTAGGTGGCGCTGGGGTGGACTTATTTCGAAAATTCGATGGCGTGAAAAATATATAAATACTTTTAATTTTATTTTATAACGAGGGGAGTAGCGAAGCACACCGGGTTCAGCTAGTAAAAAATAAAATAAAAAATGATTTCATTTATTATTATAGTAAACTTTAATTAATTATTATAAACTTCAAAATTCAAATAATACTTGTTTTGTACTAGTAGTACTTTTGTTTTCTTTTTATAAAAACAATCATTTGTAAAAACTTAAATTTTCATATTAATAACCAGCTTCAGTTACGGTTTTGGTTTCGGCATAATATTATAAAATGACCGAATATTCGGTTTCGGCCATTCTGGTTTCGGTCGGACACTTATTATAACACAGTGTGCCACTACCATAAAAAAACAAGCACATCCAAACTTTATAGAAATTCTTAAAGAACGACATGTTAAGTCGCACTTGATTTGACCTCTCAAGGTCACCACAATTTTTTTCAACTTATTTTCACACATGTAGTTGAAGTGTTCGAATTTTGTTGTGCCGACATTAATTGCATTTTTACAGCCATTTGACCTATTGAAAATGAAAAATTAAATTACTTTTTTTTTCAATAGAATTTGATGTAAAATAGGGCTCCGATGTTGTTTATATATAAAAAAAAAATAATAATGAATATGTGAAAAATGAACTTATATACATATATAAACTAGCTGAAACCCAGCACGTTGCTGACACGCTCCTTTGTCCAAAGTCCATAAAATTAAATAAACAAAACTGCATGTGTAAAGTCAGGGCGAATTTCAACGCTGTCCGACCTATAACTCCAAAGCTATAAGATAGCAAAAATTTGGGTTGTATGGGAGCTGCAACGACCCATTAACAAAAGCCAAAAAATGTTATCAGTGAAACTGCATGTGCAAATCGTGGTCGAATACTGAATTTGGAAGCTGTGCGAAATATAACTCCAAAGCAATTCGATATCACAAATTTGGGTTATAAAGGAGGTGCCACACCCCCTTGTCCAATGTTTCCAATGAAACTACATGTGTAAATTTAGGTCGAATATTCCGACGCTGTGCGACCTAGACCTCCAAAGATATTCAATAGCACAAATTTGGGTTGTATGGGAGGTGCAACGCCTCCTTAAAATAAGCCATAAAATGATATCAGTGAAACTGCATGTGTAAATTGAGGTCGAATACTGAATACCGACGCTATGCGACCTATATCTCCAAAACTATTCGTTATCGCAAATGTAGTTTTATGGGAGATTTCACACCCCCTTGTCAAAAGCTCATAAAGTGAATTAAATAATTCTGCATGTGTAAATTAAGGTCGAATGGTTAATTCCAACGCTGTGCGACCTATAATTCAAAACCAATTCGATAGCACAAATTTGGGTTGTATGGGAGGTGCCAGTCCCCCTTGACGAACGCCATAAAATGTTATCAGTAAAACTGCATTTGCAAATTGAAGTCGAATACTGAATTCTGACGCTGTGCGACAAATACTTCAATAACTATTCGATATCGCAAATTTGAGTTGTATGGGAGTGCATCTGTAAATTTGGATCGAATACTGAATTCTGACGCTGTGCAACCTATAACTCCAAAGCTATTTAATATCGCAAATTTGTGTTGTATGGAAGGTGCCACTCCCCCTTGTTCAACTCTCGTAATCTGTCCTCAAACAAATCCATTGACAAGATTTGAGCTCAATCGGACCAGTAGTTTCGAAGTCTTTTGATATTTTCTTAAAAGTAAACGTAGCTATAATGTTACCACGCCCATTTTTAGTATTCTTACCGACAGTTGCCATGCGAACTTAATTACCTAATTTTCGTTTAATACGACCAAAACCGTCTTAAATATAGCATTTTTATTGATTTGTGGAGAGTTGAAAGAGGAGTGGCAACATTTTATTTTTTCCTAAACCTTCACGTTTTACGCATCCGAACAAATCACGATCCCTTTTAATATATATAGATCTGACTGGACAATAAGGCCTAGTTTTTCTTGATGCCTGTGTTTTCATTGTATTTAAGGAAATTGGTGTGGTGCAGTTGACCAAGCTTGATGAGAAACCACCTTAAGACAGGATTCCATCGGCCTTAAGAAGACAGAACGATATAACTAAAATAAATGCTTATTAAAATGGTGTTTTATTGGATATGAGACCTTGTTTGACTTGTTTTAGACCAATACCAGGACACTTGAAGTGTTAGCTTTCTTGACCTCATTTGTCTATAAAACGCAAAGCTTCTTTGCTGTCTGATACTATCGTATTATTATTAGTTTCTAATTTGTTAAAACTTTTAAAACTTTTATGAAATACTGAATTGTAATCATTATGTTATTTTATAATCTTGAAATTTTAAATTGCTTCTAAGCCTGTTATGGATTAGCAACATAATAAATAAAAGAATAGTTCAAAGAAAAGTTTTATTTAATTGTAATTTTTTTAATGGACTTAAGAGTCATATTTAACAATAACAGTTATTTACGCCATTTTAAAAGGTCGATGTGAGCTTTATGAAGTATGATATTACGTATAAAATTTCATACACAAAAAAAATTTTTTATAGTGGCAATTGTCGACCTATGTAGTCTAGTGAAGAGTGCGCAAGACTATCAACGCAGAGGTCCCCGGTTTGAATCCGGGTTCGGGTATGGTTCTTTTCGCTTTCTTTGTCCTTTACTACATTTAAGTATTGCAATAAAAACTCCACAACAAAATTGTGAAAAATGTGGAATTAAAGGGCAGGAACAACTGAGGGCTGGAAATGCTTGGGGAGGTTAAGGTATAACACTAGCCTCGGTTATAAACAATTAAAATTGTCTTTCACGTTTGTTTCGCCTAACCGATAATTCACGTATGGGTCCATTAAATTCTTCCTCTAATAATCTATCCCTTTCCTTTCAGTTCAATGACCAAACGTTGTTTGTATAAGTCACATGCCCTGGTTCTTTGATCTTTAAAACAAAAATAAAAAATTCACTTTTTTAAAATTTTCCAGTTTGTTGAAACCATTCATCAAGTCCGAGAAAACATATTAACATGGATCCTAACTTGTCATTTGGTTTTGCGCTGCCTGGACACCCTCACATGCCAATACCACCTACGCCCAATATGGCCAATATGATTGGTGCAGGTCATCCTGGCCCAACAGCTAGTCCACCACAAAGCGTACCTGGTCGTCGCACTCCTCTTGGCTCAGTGGGTCTTGGCGGTTTCTATGCACAGGGTTTAACAATGTCACAGCAAACAGTGCCAACTGATGAGAACAATCCAGGACCGAGTAGTGGTGAAAAGTCACCATCACCATTGCTTAACTCAAGTGGCGGCTCCACTACTGTGGCGATTGGCAGTGGCCCTTCAGGTACTTCTGGTGGAAAACAAAAAAATCGTCAAGGAAAAACTGTGCGTCTAAATATTAATGCTAGGTAGGTGTATAGACAGGAGGTGTATTCAATTTCGTATATTTCGAATTATATCATAATTTTCTAACTTCTCCAGGGAAAGACGAAGAATGCACGATTTGAACGATGCTCTGGATGAGCTGCGCAGCGTGATTCCCTACGCACACTCACCATCGGTGCGCAAGTTAAGCAAGATTGCCACCTTGCTGCTGGCCAAGAACTACATACTTATGCAGCAGAACGCACTGGAAGAGCTGAGAAGGTTAGTAACACGCTGTAAAGCTTTACATGTTTTGGTCCATTTTAACCCCCCCCCCCTTCCCCAATAACACTTTGTCATAAAATCTTTTGGAATCTTTTCAAACAATAATTAAACTCTGACTGAAAGGGTTAAGTCAATTGCCTACGCCATGATAGTTTTGTGCTAATTTTTTTCCGATTTCATAGACTAAATTTCTAATTTCTTATTTTCTTATATACTTTGATTGAACACCCTTTTTTCTGACGACTTACTCACTCCATTCCTTGAAAATCCACCAATTAATAGTTGGTACCTTTCGAAATTTAAATGTAAATAAAAGTAGTTAAGTGAAAATTTCAGAAATATACATTAGCTATAGCCTTAAACTATGATTTGTTATTGAAGTCTGTAAATATTGTCTTTAGTTCGCTATCATATTTGCAAGACCACGCTCGAAAAAATATATATCCGAATTTTAACCACTCACTTGCATTGTTTTGATTTGACGTTAATATTTAGTTACATTGATTACACTTTTTCTAGATTGCTGGCTTACATTCAAAGCACAACTGGCGCAGCTCCTCTAGACCTGGGCTCGTTTCCGGCGGCAGCCAAGTTGCAGGCACTTCTTCAAGGACCTCATACTGAGCCCCCGAGCAGCAGTTAAACAAGCTCTCTTACTCAAGATCATTTAGTGCCAAATTCAAAATAAAACCAGTCATTCAATTCAATTTTACGATAACCTGATAAAAGTTTTCAGATTAAACAGAAACGAAGCAATTAATACGAACTAGTCATGAAAATAACAAAATATTTTTGTTAAGTGATATTTAATTTATTTAAAATTCTTATATATTTAATATAATAATTTAATTAATAATTTAAAATAAAGTAACGATTTATTTAACGAGTAAATAATTAAGCTGTTTACAAAAAAAAATCTTTTAAATCCTTAGATCTAAACTATAAAATATTGTAAGTACAGAAATGTTTTGAAAACGAATGTATTAAAAACGAACAATTTTTGGGGAAAACGTATAAGTAAATAATTATACTATGAAAAATATTGCAATGATAATTTTTTTACATCTTCTCACTTAAGTTTTAGTTCAAGAATTTAGTTTTATTAATTAGTGTTCTTTTTTGATATTTTTTTATTAAGCTAATCTACATTGAGCAACACTGAATCTGAAGTGATCTTACATATGTGCTCTCAGCGCAGTTATTGAGTTCTCTTAAAATGACAAAAGCTTTCTCAGTAACTTTTCAAAACAAGTGAAAACAAAGATTTGGAAAGTATTCATTAGATTTAATTGCTTTTATTTTGCTAATATCAAAAGTTGTAAAACCAGTTAAGAATCGGTCGACATAAATAACTTACCGTCAATAATAGTGTAGCTAAGGTAAGCTAATTAAATGAACAAAAATTGTTATTGTGCCGTAAATAATTCATATGATATATTAACGATAAGTGCGCTTTCTATCTTTTACATAAACATGACTTCAGTGCAGTTAAATGTGCGTAATGGTATAACTTCTTTAAACAAATAGAAAACTTAAACCGTAAGAAGCTCCTGTGTCAACGCTAAGCAGATCATAAAGTTTGGTAGCATATCTCTATTCAGGTACGCATTTACGTCTCTTTAATTTTCTTTGGCAACATCTTCTTTTATTTTTTATTTGGCCGTCATTACCCAAAATAACGCCGTGCCATGAATTAATCTGAAAAATATTTTGTATAAACAGGAACTTAACACCATTGAAAAACGTAGTTTCCAAAAAATAACTTCAAATATGCATACATATACGCACATATCAACTTTGTAAATGCTTGCCGATATTCTAATCGTGTAAAGGTTCTTGTACTCAATTTATTAATTAAATTGTGATTATTATTTAAATCCATTTATAAGCAGTTTTATGTGTGTTCATGACTGACCTTATCAGTTTTAATTAAATTATATAAATTGTGCTTATCTTCATGTAAATTTTGTCCCGTTCATGAGTGCATAATTTATAGCTGTCAAACATTTATAGCTGTCACGATCATTTAATCCTTCATTTAACTCGAACTTTAACTCGTTTAAGAGCTCCTTCGTTTTTCGTTGCCCTGCTTCTTTCTAACTCAATAAGAACTCTTTCTTATCCTGTAAAACCACTCAATCTCTGAAAATACTTTTTAAGCTCAGTTTTTGAAATACTTTTAGTTTATCGCAGTAATGAAATTTAGACATCATCCGCCAACATCGCCTTATTCAGGAATGCCCATTGAGAGCACCGAAGAGCTGCCATGCGGAGTGCGAAATATTCGTTGTTTTGGCGGTAGTTCGCCAATCAAATAATCACGCATTTCCATAATGGCATCTTTTGAGTGTCCGGTGCCATGGAATGCTAAGGTGGCATCACGTCCAGCATGATCCATAATAATATCCTGACCACCTGGGTGTGAGTGCAGGAAGCTTGTTACATCATAGACGCGATCGTAGATAATGATCCAGCAGTCCTGGTAGCTATCATGTTCCGCCACATCGTCCAACGATATTTCGGGCAGTCCACTCGGTAACAGGTCACTCAACTTTTGAAGCGGAAACGTTTTGAGCGACGGCTGTTTGCTAGGCGATGGCACAATACGCAATGCCTGTAGTATGCTGGTTATCGAAGAAGTCATCTCCATGTGTTTACAGTTGCCCCTTTCGTTCTTATTTTAACTTTCACTTTTTATAACTTTGATATGCAGCGTATCAGTTTTCCCACGCGCGAACGGGTTCTTGACGTGTGCGTCAACTAGTGCGGAACTTTGAAATATTTATATATCAATTCACTGCAATATAAATCGTTTTCTAAACTTTTTCTTGAGGTTTATTTAAAAAAATCTATTGCGCTATGCTTCACTGTTTCTCAGAGATCGACTGTGCATGAATGGCTACCGAAAAGTGTGACTGAATCTATTTATACAGTGATAAAGCGTCTGTAATCTATGCGCTGCTCAGCTCAATCGAGTATAAAGTCAGACAGATGAAATTTGATTCGAAAGCAGAGACGCGAGCTCAGATCGAACGATTGTCGTATATGATTGTTCCTGTTATTGTTGAAATTTGATAATGGAAGTAAATCTTTGGCACGAGATAACTACATAGCAAGACTTAAGATTCTTAAATAGAGTCAAGTCCAACGAGTATTGAGTAGAGCATGATATAAGTGGCATATATTTTTAGTTTTGATTTTAACAGAATTTGCTACGGTAAAACACATGAACACATAGACTTCATTAAATACACAGGCTCTTAACTATTTGGAACGTTTATGTGTAATTTTAATAAATGAACTATAATGTCGAAAGAGCGCTTCTAATTGTTAAGCGAAATAAATATATAACAAAATTTTGCACTGAAATAACATAATGGTATCAAATGGTCACACGACACAGGAAATATATCGCTAATTTTCGGTTGTAATGTTACAATTTGCAGGGAGAATATGGGATAGGAAGAATATTTCTCAATATGTTTACACGTTCAATTCGAAACAATCATAGTTGTTTGCAAGTATCGATAAAGTTCCATTCCTATGAAATTGACACTTTAACACCGATCGTGATTTTAATGACTACAATTGTAAATTTCGTCAATATCTTTTATATTTAGAGGGGGAAAAAAAGCATGTTTGTATGAGTGTCTGCGCATGGGGCACATACGCTTAGCTTCGTCAGCGTATAACCTTTAGTTGTTCATCTCCCAAAAAACACCATTAAGGGTTTATTTTTTATTATCCTCCAAGAACATCTCAGAAAGTCAGCAATACAGTATTAATTAACTTAAACAAATAAAAAAATTTAATAAGTTCCTTTTTATTGTTAACGGTGATTTGAATTTACTGAAAAAGTACAGGGGGTGCCATGTTTTATGTCGGTATGTAAACATTGAATAACTTTAACATTTATCAGCTGTTTTAATCATGAATTTCTTCACACCAAATCAACGCGCCGAAATAGTGATGCTGAACGTGCATATCGTCAAAAATATTGTTGCGAACAAGCACTGTCTGACAACACTATTCTTCGTTTGGTGTCGAATTTTGTACAGTCTTACATGTGTCGAATCGTCATTTCGCTCAGCATTTTACGTCAGTGGAACTACTTAAAGGCGCATTTATGAAGGATGATTTACATTTGTTTCCGTATAAAGTACAATTGGGTCAAAGAATATTGCCGACAGACCGTCCACGCAGCTTGGAATACGGCAAAACAGTCGCTCGAATGGTTGACACTAAAAATAAAGGAAATTTTTTGGAAAAAAATGTTGATGACCAACGAGGCCCTCACACTCTCTTAAAGCGTTAAAAAACAAAATTTCCGCTTTTGAGGAACGGAGAATCCACACGAGATCCATGAAAGTTTATAGCATGATCAAAAAGTGACTTTATGGCCAGCGCACAGTGCGTTGAATGGGGACAAAAAAACAAAATCAAAAAATTTTGCATTTTCAAATATTTGGTACGCAAAACAAAAGCTAATGGTTCAGCTGTCAAAAACAAAAAAGGCATTTAGTAAATATCTTTATTAGTAAAATTATGCAAGATTTTTAATCTTTACCAATTTAATTGCAGAAAATATGGCATTTTTACTTTTGGAAAGAAGTATAAAAATTTTAAATTTCGTTATATTGATAAAAGAAAATAGTATGTAGAATTATTTTAAGGGATAGGTTTTCAAAGATATTATTTTGCAAAAGAAATTACTTAAACCTTTAATAGAAACCTTAAAACTCAAAAATTACCATATTTTTGCAAGTAAAAAAAAATTCGGTCTCATCGATTTCCATAAATTTTAAATATTTCTTGAGAAATATTACTTGCTGTTTTCAGTTTTCAAAGTTTTATTTTGCTCTTTTTATAAACAAAAAAGTTACGACGAGTTTTATAAGGTTGGTTTATGTGAAATTTGGTCAATTCGGTATAAAAATAATGCACAAAAAAATTACAGTTAAGACCAAAAGGCAAACAAAAAGTCGGCCTCTTCGATTTTTCTATTTTTCTATTTTTTTTTTTTTTTTTGTTTTTTTGTTTGAAGTATCTTCTTTTTGTTCTCAAAATTTTATTTGCCCCTTTTCATAAAAACAAAAGTAATTACGTTTTTACCATTAGTAGATTTTGGGAGCAGTATGGAAAATTTCACTTTAGACTTTTATAGTTTTTAGAGTTAAAAAAAAACAAAACCTATCAAAATGAACTTTTGCGCAAATTTTTTTCGTATTCTTTTTGTCAATTTGTGACAAGAAAGATAAAAAAAACTTCCTCTATTTACTGGATTAATAATAAACCAAATTTGATTAAAAAGTCAGTTTTTTGTAATATTTGTTGGAGTTAATTTTATTTTATTCTACTTTATTTTATATTATTTTACTTTTTTACTTTCTTACCGTTTAGACGTATTTTTGCGAGTTTTAACTTTTAAAGTTATCCAGCCTAAAGTTCTAAATTAATAAATATAAATTGAAATAAACAGCTTTAATCAACTTGCACATACATCTGGAAGCGTGATAACGTGGATTTGATCCTTTTAAAATACTTGATATTTAATTTTCAATATAAATATATAAATATATATATGTATATTTGTTTATAATTTGCTTCTTTCCTTCTTCCTGTTTTGTTTTTAGCGCAAACAGGTTTCTGTAGAGCAAATTATCGCATTTTCTTTCTACATCTGTTTTAACGCTACTGCAAAAACTCTAGTGCTTATAAAACTTTTCAATTCGTTGGTTCTACAAAATCAGAGCTGCAAAGATTCTACAGTACAGTGTCTTTAAACAAAATAAACTGTTTTTCATTAAAAGCATTTAAGTTCATTTTTCTCCTTTTACTTTCATCTATATTGCAAAACTTTCTATTAAACTGAAAATGATCTGCAATTTCCGAAACTGCGCTGTAAAAGGTGAATCAGACCGGCTGGTTACTTGCTGGTTGTGTGATTCATTTTTTCATATCAAGTGTGCAGCGTTGACTGCGAGGATATTCGTTACACTCAACGAAAGTAAGGGACTTCGTTGGTCATGTGAAGATTGCAGGTTTACAAACGCTGAGATCTTTAAACTTATTAGACAATCTCGGAAAGGTTTTTTGGAGGTGGCTAAGGATCTAAAGGTAGCACAAGATAGACTGAGTGAAAACGAAGATTTGTTTAAAAAGTTTAAAATTATGGATGAAGCTTACAATTCTCCAAAACGTAAACGTTCAAACAAAAATCTTCGTAGTTCAGCTAAAACTACTGATATAGCCATGCCATCGCCCAATAATAATACTGTTCTAGCTTCTACTGTAACTGTTTTCCCTAATGTGAACATACAGCTTGAAGATCAATCAATTGGAGCTGTCAATACTGATCAAATGACTGATAATATCGCACCAACTAAGGTCGCTGCGTCAGCTGATCAGATTTCTCCTTCTGTTGAAGCAATACCAATCTTAGAGGAAAATCCTGATTCTCCTCGCGTTTCCGGCACAAAAAAAACTTACGCTAAAACTTGTATTGCCTCAAATGTGGTCCCTGCACCTTCTCAAATTACTTCGGTTTCTACAGGAGCGATACCGAAACAAATATCGAACAGCAGTATCAAAGCCCCTGTTCATAAAGAACTTGTGATTATTGAGCCTGCAAAATCTATATTTGTTTCACGTTTTGCAGCTGATACATCCGGTGAAGACGTGTTATTCTATATAAACTCTAAGCTGAATGTTGTAAATAAAAATATGTCTGTTTACAAATTCAATTTTTCATACGAGCGTATTACGTCCTCTTTTAAAATATCTTTGCCTGGTGATCTTTTTCACAAGGTATTGGATCAAAAGTTTTGGCCTGAATTTATTTCTAGACCTCGGCCTACAACTTCCTTGGCTACTTTTCCGGTTATTAACAAGAATCATAAAAACTAGATTGCTGCTTTCAGTTCCTTATCCTTTACCAAAACGTTCGTAGCATTAACACAAAACTAAATAATATATTAATTTTGAGTCACAACCTTCACTTTAATATAATTGCTTTAAGCGAGACTTGGCTGAAACGTAACACTCTAAATACTGAAATTCTGTGCAATAAATTTAACATATACCGCAAAGATAGAAACTCCATTCCTGGTATTTGCTCTAAAGGCAGGGGTGTGTTGATTGTAGTCAAAGCGAAACATTTCTCTGAAGAGTTATTAATTCCAGAATCCTTGGACATTGAATTCTGTTGTGTTCATGTTAAGTTTGGTTCCTTGAGCCTTTTTATTACATGCTCATATATTCCTCCCCTTTCTACCTTACAAGTTTAGTGCAAACATTTGGCTTCTATTAGTAAAGTTTGCTCAAAACTGCAATCTAATGATCATATTTTAATAACTGGAGATTTTAACCTGCCAAAGGTTTCTTGGAACAGCTGTTCTGAAATTCCTGGAATATTTTTCGATGAAAGTTCATTTTTCCAGGTCTGAAAGTTCATCCAATAATTATTTTTTAAACGAGCTCTCAATCCAAGGCCTGTTCCAACTTAACTGCATCTTTAACAAAAATAATCGTTTGCTTGATCTGGTGTTTTTTGATGACAGCAATAGACAGCTTATGTGTCTAAATCAGATCCTCTGGTTACACCCAAAGATTCTCATCATCTAACATTAGAAATTATTTTAAATTTTCCAAAACCATATGTGCAGTACTATGATTCTCAACCGCCTATTGATTTTAACTTTAAAAAAACAAACTACGTGATTTAGAAGAATAACTTGTCTAATATAAACTGGAATTCTATTCTAAATATTAATACAAATAGTTTATCTTCTCAGAGTCTTGATGATGTGGTATATGCGTTTAATAGAACGCTAGATTGTTTTCTTAAGGCTGTTCCGCAAAGGAAAGCCTCTTTGACATCGGGTCCGATATGGTATACAAATGAATTAAGAAAAATGAGAAATTTGAAATCTAAATACTATAAAAAATATCAAAATACACATAACATATGCGATTTTGGATGCTATACCTCGATTAAATACAGCTACCAACAGTTATGCAAACAATCCTATAATATCTACTTAACAAAAGTAAAATTAAACATCAAATCTGATGCTAAATCCTTCTGGAACTTTGTTAACACAAAACGTAAGATTGATTCTTATCCTTCTTTTATGAAGTATAACTCTGTTGAGTCTGATAATGATAATAGTATTTGCAATCTTTTTGCTGACTTTTTCAAGACGAATTATTCATCATCGTCCTATGATTATTTAAGTTATACTTTCAGTATTCAATCTGGGGATATTTATTTCCCAATAATTGACACAAACACAGTCTTATCATTTTTAAAAAATATTAAATCATCATATAAAAGTGGTCCTGATAACATACCTTCATGTATATTAAAATACTGCTGTGAAGAATGAGTAACTCCAATCTCTTTACTTTTTACTTCATCATTAAAATCCTGCTATTTTCCAGCAGCCTGGAAGCATTCATTTATCATTCCGCTGCATAAATCCGGAAATAGGTCTTTAATTGATAACTACCGTGGCATCGCAAAATTAAGCGCTTTGCCTAAACTTTTAGAGGCAATTGTTACATCACGACTATCGCATAGCGTTAAATCTTTAATGTCTCCTTTCCAACATGGATTCCTTTCTGGAAAATCCACTGTTACTAACCTTCTCGAATGTACATCAAAAACTTTAGAAAACTTTGGAAAAGGCATGCAGACTGATGTTATTTACACGGATTTTAGCAAAGCTTTTGACGTTGTAAATCACAAACTATTGATCTTAAAATTACATCTTGTTAGATTTCCTATACCATTGGTAAAGTGGATTGAATCTTACTTAAGCAATAGAACACAGTCTGTTATTTTTAAACTCAAGAAATCACATGAGTTTCCTGTTACTTCAGGAGTACCGCAAGGAAGTCATCTTGGGCCCCTTCTGTTTCTGCTTGTTATAAACGATTTGCTATCTGTCATAATGCATTCTAGAACCTTAATGTTTGCTGACGACGTCAAACTCTTCTCTTACTCTTATTTCTTTTAAAAATTATAATGACGCTGTATTTTTGCAAGCCGACATTGATCATCTTCATAACTGGTGCAAACGAATCGTATGAACTTCAACATGAAGAAATGCAAGCATATGTCTTTCTCGCGCAAACCACCAATTAAATGTACCTTCAAAATTTGTAGTTATCCATTGAAGTCCTTAGATATTTTCAATGGTCTTGGAGTTACAATGGATCCTAAACTACGCTTTAATATTCATGTAAATAAAATAATAAATAGAGCAAATAGTACTTTAGGATTTATTAAACGTTGGGCAAAAGAGTTTAATGATCCATTCATAACGAAAACCTTATCCACTTCCCTAGTGCGGCCTATCTTAGAATACGCTTCAGTTGTTTGGTGCCCACGACGATACGGTTGTTACATAGACGACCTTGAATCAGTGCAGAAACAATTTCTTTTGTTTTGCTTAAGCTACCTTTATTGTAATACTGATTTTCACTTACCACTTTATGAAAATCGGTTACAACTCTTAAATCTTCCTTCTTTAAAAAATCGGAGAATTATGATAAATGCTTGTTGGATTATAAAACTTTTACATGGCTATGTAAACAGTCCATATTTATTGAGTAAAATATATTTTAATATTCCTCTTCGTCCTAGAAGATCTTTTGAGTTACTCCTCATGAACTTTTGTAGAACTAATTATTTGCAAAATGAACCTCTTAGAAGCGCTTGCGGTGATTTTAATTTTGTATCTGATGTTATATCCTTAAGTGAATCCATGGACTCAATCAAACATAAAATTATAGATTACCTGCAGTGCCGTCGTTGATTATGTAAAGTTCTTTCAAACATATATCTAATGCATCTGGTGATTTGTAAATACATTAATATAACAATCTAAATGGATAAATAGACCTAAGCGTAAAATGGAAAATTTTTGTGTATAAACATCTAAATAATCTGAATGGACCTAAACCTGGGATCTTCAATTGCCTCATATCTTCATGATGATTGTGACTACATTTGTCGACGGTACCGTGGTGTCTTGGTGTCTTTTTACCTATTGAAACACTACGTTAGATCGATTTGTAATATATTAATATGAGTGGCCGATAAGACCTAGTTTGTCTTGGTGCCTGCGTTCGCAACTGGTTTTCTTTATTTTATGAAAATTGGTTTGGTGAAGTTGACCTAGTTTGTCGAGTAACCACCCTGCCAAGCCAGGATCTCATCGGCTTCAGGAAGACAGAACGATATATATTATATATATACCTATTGGAGTGGTGTTTTATTGGGTATGAGACCTTGTTTGTCACACGAATCCGCCGTATACAAAAATTGTTGCTAACTTGACCTTGTTTGTCTTGAAAACGCAACCCTGCTTTGCTGTCTGATATTATCGATTTTGACTTGACTATTTTTTTTTTGTTATTTTTTATACTTTAGTAAAATTATATACTTTAAGCAATTGATTAAAACTTTTTAGTTTGTTAATAATACATCATTTCAATCAAAATCATATTTTATATTTTTGAATTGTATTAAATATCTTATTTTATAATTTTAAATTTGCTATAAAACCTGTTAAGGTTTAGCAATCAAGTAAATAAATAAATAAATAATTTAACATTCTTTCCCCAACATTTTTTAGGTCTAGCAGGAATGCCCCGCCGTTATTATGATTATCCTGATGCTTATACAACTTGAAATATTGTTTCTTAAATATAAAAATAATTATAGTTTATATTTTATAATTGTAACAACTAAACTAATTTCAATTAAATTGATACTGAAAGTTGGAAATCATTTTATAATAGTTGAAGTTTGAAACATAAAGTGTATAGTGATTTGGTCTTTCAATTTGAGGACTTAAAAGTAATTACAGTATTGATAATTCAGAATCCCGGAATCCCGGGATTAGTCCTGGGATTTGAAAAAACAGATAAAAAGTTTTTTTAACAAAACAAAAAAAAATTCGTGTGCAAGGTATGAAAGTAAGGATATTTTTTTTAATAAAAAATTGTCCAAAGGCATTAAAAAAACACAGATTACTTAAATTTTGTATAAAAGGTTAACTTATTTTATTTCTTTATATTTATAAAGAACGAAAATATATATATTTATCATATATATCTTATGTATAATTCATTAAATTCATATTTTCTGACATAATAACAAAAAATTAAAAAGGTACATTTTTTGAAATCACTGCAGTCTTGGAAAGGTTAGTTAGGCTGATTGACTTTGAAAATATGCCCTTTAAAATACCCCAGGCTTGACCGAATTTTGGACGCAAAATTTCCAGCCAAAGAGAAAAATCACTTGGACTTAACACTAGTAGGCGGAATTGTTATCATATACTCATATGGGCATTTCCAAATAAATATTAAAAAAATAGAATAAAAATGTCCAATTTTTACAAAGTTTTTTTTTTTATATTTCCGTAGTACTTAAGCAAAACTATATTAAGTAAAAACAATGACAACAATTAACCCTTAGGATCGAAAGATATATGCAAAAATAAGTACTGGCGTTACGTTACAAAAAAAAAAAGACACAGTTTTGATAGTATCGTAAGTATAGACGTAGAATTCTGTTTTATACAGTAATAGAGAAAAATTATGTTTCATTTATATTTTTCAAAACTATTTTCAAGCATTTCTTCTTCTTAATAAAAATTATTCAAAAACAAATTTGTTGTTGCTGTTGCCTTCTTCAAACTTGATCTTAAAAGCTCAGAATTAAATTCATGTAAAAATTTGTTTTGTTTTATAAAAAGTTTTCCAAACCATTCTAAGTATGGAACCCCTGGACATACACGCAAAACTAATAGCCGGAAAAACGGCACAACGTCTTGGCGGCAGGCAATATGCACATTCAAAATTTTGGACATTGTACAATCGGAAATGATTTACTTAGAGCACGGACTACATGGTGCCTCGCACGATAGTCAATTCCAAAGCACGAACTCTTCTGGGACCAAATGACTGGTGCAAAGGTATAGAACAAGCACAGCAGGCGGTCAACATATTTACAGACAGCTCCAAAATGCCTATGGAGGTAGGTGCGGCGGTGTATTGCGCAGAGCCTAATATAAGGCAGCCATATAAACTGCCGAACCACTGCAGTATCTTCCAGGCGGAAATATTTGCCATAAGGAAGGCTGCTGAGATAGCCCTCTGCATGGACACACAACACTCTTACATCAACATTTTCGTTGAAAGTCAAGCGGCGATCAAATCCATGCGCTCCGCTAGCATCAAGTCCAAAAGTGTCATGGCTGGCAGGGATGCACTAGATGCACTATGCGTTTCGAAGAGAGTGCGCATCTACTGAGTCCCTGGCCACCAGGGCATTGAGGGAAACGAGATGGCAGATGGTTAAGCAAAGGAAGGCGCCGGGCTGGAATCAGAACGCGCAGAACATGTACTTACTCCGCTACAAGAGTTGTACAGGAACCTGGAAAGAAGAGCCACACTAGCAGTGAATCGTAGATGGAGAGATACGACATCGTGCAAGATCTTGAAAATCATGTGCAATGCACAATGCGAAAAACGAACTCTGTTCATCTTGGCACGCCCTCGCAAAGATTGCAGGACACTAGTGGGCATGCTCACTGGTCACTGCATGACGGCAGCCCACGCGAGGAAGCTTGGCATCACCACGGATGACAACTATAGGAAATGCAAGGAACCGGGCACTGTGGAGACCCTGGAGCACCTACTATGCACATGCCCCGCCCTACTCAGATCGAGACTAAAATACCTAGGCTCTTCGACATTCCCGTCGCTTAAAGATGTAGCCAGGGTGTCTCTGGAATACCTCCTAAGGTTTGCGAACTCAACGCAAATCTTTAAAGATTTTTAAATAAATACAAAGGTTCCTTTTGTTCGCTACCGGTACCACTAAGGACCTGAATTTGTCTATGTGAGCCTTCACGAAGACATCCGGTTTGACCTAACGGTTTGACCTATAAAAAGTTTTAGTTTCACATTTTTAGTAATGAATTTGTTGTTCTTGTTCATATTTTATGTTGGTTAAAACTTAATGTAATTCAAACTTTTATTTAATAGAAATAAATATCGGAAAAATTTTAATTATTTATTTTTCCTGTAGTAAAGAGTATATGCTTATGTGTATATTTTAAAAGTAGTTTAAAATTAAAATTTTAGTTAACAAAATCTATTTAATATAATGCATAACAAAAATAATTATGATTTATTTTGGATATATCAAAAAAAAATAGAGCTTTCAAAGCACAACGCATTCTTAGCAACGCATGCGAAAACCTGCGTAGTAGTAATACAAACTGGCTGTATAGCTGCACGCATCTGTATTCTCTATTGTATTTATCTTGTCTTCTTGCTGAAAATAAGCAAAACCAATAACAAACGACAAAAACGAAAGCATCTAATGTGTATTTATATATGAACATTTTACATATACATTAATAACAACAAAAGCAGCACAACAACAAACGATTGCGAACCAAACGAACAACAACAATATCAACAGCTTAAGCAGCTTGTGTATTTCTCATACGAATATATGAATTTTATTCTTCTTTGATTTTGCTGTTTTGTGACTTTATTAAAGAAGTGACAAAATCCAAAATTAGATATTCGTTTTATTCGTACTCTGACGGATTACGTTTTTTCTTTGTACGATGAATATTAAAAGCTGCAGGTAAACCCCAAAGTGTCAACTAAACTTCTTAAATGTGTTTGAAAAAAATTTGTGAAAATGACTCCCATACAAACCGCCGCTGTAAGACGTAATTCTACATCAAAATTTCAGCTAACTGAACCAGCAACAATTACCAAGCAAATCTAAAATAACGACGAACAGAGAAGAGCACGATCACAGCAGTTGAGCAGCGTTAAAGGGGATGAATCGAATCGTCCACAGAAAATCAACAGAACTTTGCTTACTATGTCCCGCTTTTCACTCGGCACTAATAGCCTTTGCCGCAAATTATTTGAATTGCGAATAGTTTGTCAATTATTCACCCGCATGAGGGGGTTTACGATAGTCCCTTTAAACCCGAGTAGTCAACAAACTGCTTGCGACGAAAGCAATTATTGCTCATAGAAATGCCGAGTGAAAAACGGCCCTTTGTAGCGCATACAGAACCAAAACAACAATATCAGCAGCTAGTAGCAACGTTGCCAGTTATGTTGGAAAAATCCCATTCGTGGTAATTGTTATTGTCCTTTGGATTTTTTTTTTTGGGAATTCCTATTAAGTTTCTTAATTCAGCGTGGTATTTTTTAATTTGCATGGGAATTCAGCGGGGTATTTTTCAATTTCAGTTGGAGTTTGGTAATATGCTTCTTAAATTATTTTTAATTTTTTAGTAAGCAAAATTTCTTTGTGGTATTTATAAATTTTTTTCAAATTGTTTGGGCATATGGGACTTATTGTGGTATTTTTTTATGCGAATGAGATTTTTGTGGCATTTTTAAATATATATGGAATTTATGGTGGTATTTTTAAAACGCGTTTTATTTTTGTGGTAATTTTTAATGATCGTGAAATTTTTTTTTTTTTATATTTTTTATTGCGGTGGAAAATTTTTAGTTTATTATTACCATGGTAATTTTTGTTGTATTTATGTTTCTGTGGAAAAAGTAAAGTCGGAATTGTTTCAAATTTTAACTGGCAACCTAGGCTAGTAGTAAAGCATTTTTTTGTAGCCACATACTGGCTCTCTAGCTACATGCATTTGTATTCTCTATTGTATAAAAACCCAACATGCCATGAATGTTCCAGCTAAGCGGTACTTTAAACAGCAGCGTCTGATTTGCTGGTATGAAAAAGGCATGTTTTTGTACCTTTAAACAGCTCTCTATATAATTGTAAAGTCCTTTTTTATATTTATCAAGAATCAATCGAATTGAAATTTATGTCATATTCGCTTGATGCGCTAGCGTCGTTTGTTCTTGTCTTTTTTCCCTCTCTTTTTCATCCGTTCGCTAGAAAACTCTAAAAATATGCATTAAATCTTGTATTGAAATCAAGGTAACGCAGTTGAGCTGCCGTTTATTGTTTAGTTTATTGTTGTAGCTTAATAAAAACTATTTTAAGAAAAGGTTTCAATTGTTTAACAACAAATATAATTAATATACAACTTAATAACTTAATAAATGGTATGCTTATATGAAGCACACAATGCATAGTTTGCTGACAACGAAACGGTCCGCTTCAGTGCTTTTAAAAGTGCACACCGTTTTCAACCGAACCGAATGGCTATCTGGGAAACGACAAAAATGAAAGCAACTGATGTTTATTTATAAGGTAAGTTACCCAAATAAGGCCAACTTAACAGTTTTTACCAGACAGAAAAGAAACGGGTTTTTTTAAACTTATTTTTGCAATTTTGTATTTTTGTTTATTTAATTCTTTTTTCAAAAACATAAAAATAAAGCATGAAAAAGTAAAAAATATATCCAGCTCAGAAGGTTTTAAAAAGGTCTGATTTTTGCCATATTAGGACCACCATGTCTAAATAAGGCCCAATATATAACGGTTTTAGAAACATAACAAAACAGTCAGTAAATAATAAAATAAGAACACATATTGTTATTACAAATATCGGTTTACATTTATACTAAACATAAATGCTATTCATAGCTTTTTTTTATAAAAATTTTTTCGAAAAACTACTTTTATTGCCAAAAGTTCATTTTGAAAATTAAAATAAAGTTACTCTGTCTTTTTAAAGAAAATTTTGGTAATTTGCTGACCTTTATAATTGAGGGCTTTCTTTTTCGTAGTTTTTTCTGCCAGGTAGATTTAGGTGTGGACATGAGATCGGAAAAAGAAAGCCGGAAAGAAAAAAAATGTTTGGTCCTTTTTAGGCGCTCTCAATATAATTGCATTAATCAAGTTTTTCTCGGAATACACCACAGTTAGATTTGATCAATTAACCTTTTTGTTTTCGTTAAAATAATTCTCTTGATTTTTAATTTAAAGCTGGACATAGGCAATAGTTAATTCGTAGAATAACGGACTTTTGCTGCGAGCACAATATTACATCAACCACGTTGTTGACGCTACCGCTGACTTCGTTCGACTGTCACTCGCTTCACAGATGCGCAATCGAAGTAATTTTTTTGCATCGTGATGCAGATATGAACATGTTTAAACGAGCAAAAAATCATTTTGCAGGGAATGCAATAAATGTGCGTATTAGAAATCGGGCCTTATTAAGGCTTGGGCCTTATTTGGCGAAGAGACCTTATATGTATATTTTACATTCATATTCATAAAACAACAACAACACAAGCAGCACAACAACGAACGACATGATTACGAATCAAACGAACAAACATAACAACAACCATAAAAACAGCATATGCAGCTACTAAAGCAGCTTGTGTATTTCTCATACGAATATATGAATTTTTTTCTTCTTAGATTTTGCTATTTTGTGACTTTATTAAAGAAATGACAAAATCCAAAGTTAGATATTCGTTTAATTCGTACTCTAACTGATATTTTGGCACATATTTTTTCTTTGTAAAATGATTATTAAAGGCTGTAGGTATACCCCAAAGTGCTTGAAAGTCCTTACATGTGCTTGAAAAAAATTTATGAAAATGTCCCCCATACAAACCGCGCTGTAAGACGTAATTCTACGTCAAAAATTGACAAAAATTGCATAGCCGTTTTTGTAGGCGCAGCGACGATGTGTTTGTCTTTAAATCATTAAAATTATCTTGAAAAATTATATACGAGTTTTTTTTTAATATATTATGAGTTTCCATTCAGTTTGGTTTTTGCGTCATCAAGTAAGCAGCACGTATATTTCTTATATCTCCTAAGAACAGACTCTTGAATGTACGACCATAACATTATCAAGCTTTTCTAATTCTTTATTTCTTAATGAAAAAGCATTTGAAGTGTTTTTTAAAATAAAGTTAATATATGTATATTGTAAATGACACAATTTTAATTTACTATTGGGTTGCTTTTTGTTTACTTGTTTGCTTACGTGGACAAAATATATAAAACATCAAATACTTTTCAATGGCCGCATTCTAGCCGAAAAAGTGCTCAAGTAGCGAAGTAGCATAAAATATTTTCGCTATATAAATTGTGACATCTCAAGGAACATGTTCTGTGAGATCATACCATTCAGCGCGAAAGTTGTGGAACAGTTCTTGAGCACTTTTTCGGCTAGAATGCGGCCAATGTCTTCAAAAAAATAACTTTGACTTATGTTTACTATGCACTGGATGCTGTAAGAAAAAAATCGAAGTGTACGTGAGTGAGATATGTTCGTTTACTTATACTCTATATTCATAAAAAAAAATTATATTTACATTCTTAATGTTGTTCACAAAACCTTATGTACAGGCGCGTACGCAGGGAGGATTGAAACCCCCCCTGAAATGGACGAATTTTAACGAGCTTCGAGAGGAACACTCAGCACAACATGGCAGCCATTGTGTGTTTATGGTCACGACAAAGATCTTTAGATGACATTGCACATTGAAAAAAAAAATCTCAATTTAAAACATTTACTGTGAAAAGACTATAATATATAGACTTAAAATTTTTTTAAGTACACTGAGGGAATATGTGCTAAAATTTATTGGAACTGTGTTTATAATAAATGAATTTGTTTTTTAAATAGACCTTGAAACAATTTCATTTAAGTCAAACTCAAATGCTTGTACATTGAACTGTTTTTTTTTTTCAAAACAATGTTTTTAAATATACTTTTATAGTAAACACTTGCTGTTTAAAAACACATTTGCTAAAAAAAAAATTAAAACAAAAACTTTAGTATTGAAAACAAATATATCAACACATAATTTTTATATATTGTTATTAAATTAAAAACAATAAAGTTGAACCGCCATTTTTTCGATGACATTTTTAAATTTTTTCTTGTTTTCGACGTCAAATTCGTAATTAGCAACGTCGACGGAGGCGAAGCTCTACTTAAATGCATTCACGAGCTTTTATGCAAAATATGGTCGGAAGAATGCATTCCGAACGATTGGAATCTCAGTGTGCTCTGCCCAATCCAGAAGAAAGGCGATCCCACTATCTGTGCCAATTACCGTAGGATAAGCCTTCTTAATATCGCATATAAGGTCCTGTCGAGCGTATTATGTGAAAGATTGAAGCCCATTGTAAACGAACTGATCGGACCTTATCAGTGTGGCTTCAGACCTGGAAAGTCCACCATCGACCAGATTTTCACGCTACAACAAATCTTGGAGAAGACTCAAGAAAAACAAGTCGACACCCACCATCTTTTTGTCGACTACAAAGCCGCCTTCGACAGCCCAATAAGGAAGCACCTGTACTCCACCATGTCTGAATTTGGTATTCCTGCAAAACTAATACTTTGCAGGATGACACTGAGCAACACCAGCAGCGCAGTTAAAATCGGGAAGGACCTCTCCCCACCATTTATTACCAAACGAGGTTTCAGACAAGGTGATTCCTTATCGTGCGACTTTTTCAACCTAATGATGGAAAAGATCATGTGAGCTGCTGATCTGAGGATAAGCCTTCGACCCCTTAAATCCCTTGAACACTATATTTTAAATTCATTCGATGAAATTTGCGTTTCATTGCGGATAAAATATTGAAATATTTTAAATAATGAAATAATAAATTTATTTTTATTTCATCTAATGTTCATTATTTGTAAAACCAATTTAAAAAATATTTTCACACAATCAAATGTAAAATCGAGATTTTTCTCAGCTTGGTCATTGTCTAGCAATTATTGTCAAAGATTCTACTGCACATAATTCTTCAATTCAATCTCAGATAGCGACGTTGTTTTTGTTATTACAAAGAAATAATAAGAGAAAATTATAAAAAAAGTAAATGAGCTTATAGTTGAAAATTTAGTATGCTTATTTTAAATTTTGTTTTCTAGAAACGAAAAGCGTTAAATTTCTATTTTAAAATTTTTTGTTTAATTTTGAAGTATGTTTTTATTCTCAGTGTAAATAATATAAAAATATTCCAAAATAAATTTTTTCTTTGTTTTAAATGAATCTTCCTCTCGATAGGGGGCATAAAAAAGTAGTCAAGATATTTTGTTCGGAAACAAAAAAATGAAATTGGATTTTAATAAGGGTACTTGTAGGGAACCAAACCTTATAATAGTAGTTAAGGTTGTCGTAATCTTATTTGTAATCTTAACATATATGCACTTTGATTTTTTTTTTTAATTAAATTGACTGAGCAACGTTCTCAAAATAGACCCTATTTTGGCATTCGCATGGCTGTGGGCCCGCGAAAAAAATCGAAAAAGAGAGCAGTCTGAAATGCATATACCTTCACTAGTTCTACCATGCGATGAACTAAAGGGAAACAAACAGGACAAAGAAAAACGTGCTGATAGAGAAGGTCAGAGCATGGTATAATTATTTGACAAGGTAGCCGTGACAGCTTTTTGGCGATTGGTAGTTGTCAAAAACAGCTAAAGAAGTTGTAGTTTGCTGCTGTTGAATAGCTATGTGCTTATTTTTAACTTTCCTTTGATTCATTAAATTTGTTCGCGAAGTTTATTGGAATGTTTTTAGTTTGCTGCAATTGACTAGCTATGTTTAAGCCAAACATGCAATAACAATAGAGTTCAGCTACCACAGCTTTTTCACACTTTCTTCGCAATAGATCATTTTAAGAACCAACCCAATATCATTGAAATAACTCAAAGATATCGATAAAAGTGGTCCAATAAAAAATCAAAAGGGAGAAAAATTTACCCAGCATAATATGGGTTGGGCTCAGGGACAACACAAAACATAACAACTAACCATGCGTTTACATAGATCTTATCCTTCATTAGTTTTCAATCTACTTTTGAGTTGACCTTTCGATAAGTTAACATCAAACACGCTACAGTTGATAACAAAGGTACTCATGCGATTTAATGGAGCAGTTAACATATAATTTGTTCTACTAAATGGTAAATAAATCAAGTTGTTAGAGTTTCTACTGCTTCTACGGTTAGTGTTAAATTTTATAAGAGAAAGAAGCTCTGAAGAGTCGAATACACCAGTTATGAGTTGGTGTAAGTAGACGATATCAGCAGATTTTCTTCTCTCACTTAAAGATTGCATTTTTAATAATTTCAAACGATCCTCATATGGAGGAAGGTTAAATGTGTCCGTTCCACTCAAGCCTCTTAGAGCAAACCGAACAAAACGTTTTTGAATTCTTTCTATACGATCAACATGCACATTGTAATGTGGGGACCATACTTGACTTGCGTATTCCAAGTGAGGACGCACGATTGAATAATACAGAGTTGTAGTTGTTATTAAGCTATCAATTTCTTTGGCCCACCGTTTTATAAAACCAAGCATAGAAGACGCTTTTTTAAAAATTATATCAATATGCATGTCAAACGATAACATAGAATCCATGCATACACCAAGGCCTTTGACGGTAGTTACACGACTTAAAGCAGTATCTTTAATTTTTTAATCAAAAATAAAATTGTTCTTTTTACGCGAAAAGGTCATAGTTTGACATTTATCTGGATTTAAAAACATGTTATTTTTAGAACACCAAACCTCAAAGGAGTTCAAGTCTGACTGGAGCAGGTCTGAACTGCCATTAGAATCAATTGTTCTGTATATTTTCATATCATCTGCATAAATAAGCAAATGAGAGTGTTTGATGACGTGGGCAACATCATTAATTGCCAAAATAAAAAGAAGTGGACTCAACTGGCTTCCTTGAGGAACACCCGATTCTGCAACAAATTCAGAAGACAACACGCCTCGAAACCGTATTTGATAAGATCGCTCCATCAAATACGATTTGATCCAGTTTACAAAATATTGTGGAAATCCCATTAATTTAAGTTTAAATAAAATTAGATTATGTGGTAATTTATCAAAAGCTTTGCTAAAGTCAGTGTAAATACAATTGACCTGGCTACCAGAATCAATAGATTTTAAGCAGAATGTAGTGAAATCAAGGAGATTAGACACAGTGGATCTGGCAGTAACAAAACCATGCTGACGAGTTGTCATGACTTGCCCACAGTGAATTTTCACTCGATCGTACACTATTCACTCAAAAAGTTTAGGAATCGAAGACAATTTAGCGATAGGCCTATAATTAGTGACGTCATTCCTGCAACCATTTTTGTAAATAGGACTGATATAAGATTTTTTCCAAAAAAGAGGAAAATTACTTTCATTAATTGATTTATTAAAAAGTAACGAGAGTGGCTGACACAAAATGGAGCCGCATTGTTTTAACACTGCGGCAGGAATTCCATCTGGTCCAGCGCTAAAATCTTCATCGATTGATTCAATATACTTAAAAATATACTCTGAGGTAAAAGAAATATGCCCCAAAGAAACTCTGAATGCGTTGTTCATATAATCAAAATACGCTAAATCAGGATTAAAAGAATCTGAACAAAATGATTCTTTAAAAAGATTGGCAAATAAGCCAGAAATAAATGTGGAATCGTCAGTACATCCATCCTGAAGTTTGAAAGAAGGAAATCCATCAGTCTTCTTCTTAACATTAGGTTAGGTTAGGTTAGGTTAGGTTAAAGTGGCTGCCTCAAATTGAGACGCACTTAGGCCAATAAGGCCCGTTGTGGTACCACAGGGGTTGATCTCCCTTCTCTATTCAAACCAGCTTGAGCTGTTCACAAAGCTTAGGATTCGGTATATCGATATTTCCGAGAGTTCTTCGAGGTCTCTGAGAAACCAGTTGTTTAGGTGAAGAAAACGTTTTTGAGCCAGCGCTGGGCAGGTGCAGAGAAGGTGTTCTGTAGATTCCACCTCCTCCTCATCTCTACAGCTTCTGCAGAAGTCGTTGTGGGGTATGTTTAATCTTAGAGCGTGCCTGCCAATAAGGCAGTGCCCTGTCAGGATCCCTATCATGGTGCCAATGTGATCTCTACTAAGAGATATGAGTTCTTTTGAACGCTTCAGATTGAGTTTGGGCCAGATTTGCCGTGCTATATTACAAGTGTTACCTGCTGACCATCTTTTGTTGGTGTTAATACAGGATAACTCATGTGTAAGGAGTTTACATGTGCTGAGAGGAATACCAAGGTTTGTCTTGTCTGAAGATAGTTGTTTGGTAGTACCTGTGCGAGCGAGTTCATATGCTCTGCAGTTACCTAGAAAATCCCTATGTCCAGGAATCCAGCATAGGATAATTTTGAGCTGCTCTGCCATCTCGTTTAGAGATCTGCGGCAGTTGAAAACTGTTTCAGATGTTATTTCAACAGTTCCTAGGGCTTTCAGAGCGGCCTGACTGTCAGAAAGTATGCATATATCCATGGAAGATATATCATTTTTCTGAAGCCAAGTTAGCGCTTCATGTATAGCAGCGATTTCAGCTTGAAATACACTGCAATGGTCAGGGAGCCTGAAGGCTATATTGATGCTTAATGCTTCTGAGTAGACTCCTCCACCTACTTTGCCATCTAGTTTTGATCCATCCGTAAATATCTCAATGAAATTGTTAGGTGGATGGTTTTCTTGTTCCCACTCTTCTCGAGAGGGAATGGATACATCGAACTTCCTCTCAAAGAGTAGTTTTTGTGTGATGTAGTCAATGGACCTAGGTAAAGGAGGGAGAAATTTTCTGATACAAGAATGTCCTAGTGTACCTTCTTTCCACTGGGAGGTGGCTACTAGGCGGATGGCTGTATTATGACTTTTGGATTTCAATGGGGGCTATACCATCTGGTCCTGGTGACTTAAATGGTTTGAAGCTACTGATTGCCTATTTCTAGAGATCTGTTCACAGGTGGTAACTGATGTTCCTGGATTGTATCGTTGTATATCTCTGAACATCCCGGAAAGTGGGTTTCTACTAAAACGTTCAGAGATTCTTCACTGCTTGTGGTCCAAGTACCATCTTCTTTTTTCATGAAGCTTGGGTTGGAGGGAGCCTTAGCTAGAATTTTCCTGAGCCTTGACGCCTCAGAGGTCTGTGACATATTTTCACAGAAGGTCCTCCAGGACTGTCTTTGTGCTTTTCGTAGCTCATTTTTATATTCCTTGAGGGCTATTTTATAAAATGACCACGTATCTGTAGATCTTGTGGTCTTTGCCCTGTTGAAAAGTTTTCTGGTCTTTTTCCGGAGATCTTCTAGTCCCTTATTCCACCAAGGAGGCTTTTGCTTCCCCCTCAATGTTTTTAGCGGACAAGCAGTATCTAGAGCTTTATTTAGCGATTTAGTGCGACTATTAACTAAGTTGTCTAAAGATTGTTTATTGAAAGGACGATTAGTGGGTCCAATTGAGAGATCTGTATTTAAGGAATTTATATAAAGATCCCAATTGGTTTGTTTAAGATTGCGAAATTCGCATGATCTCGAGTCAAAGTTATCAACATCAAAGAGAATATATCTATGGTCTGAGAAGGAGTGTTCATTAGAAACTCTCCAGTTTTTTACCTTATTAGATATATGGTCAGAGGCAAGGGTAATATCTAGAACTTCCTGTCTATTACTTTAAAAAAAGGTGGGTTCATTACCTATATTGCATATATTAAGATTAGTTCTGAGGACGAAGTCAAATAGAAACTCACCCCGTTTGTTGGTGTCTGAGCTACCCCAGATCACATGATGAGCGTTTGCATCGCACCCGATAATTAGGCCCTTTGCTTTTGATGCTGCTGTGGAGACCAAATTTTTAACGTTGTCTTCTGGGAGGACTTCGTGGTCGTGCGCGAGGTATGCTGAGACAAGCCACAAGCTGTTCTGGCCCATCTCGACGCTTATAGCCACGGTGTCTTTGTTACTGAAATTAGAGAGAGTAAATACACTCAGGTTTTTCTTAATTAAAATACACGCTCTTGGTTTACCTTGTGATTTAGTATACACAAGCGTATATGCTGGAGTCCTGAGTCCGCATACCAGGCCACAGACTACCCATGTCTCCTGGATCAGGACGATGTCATCTCCATCTTTGCTGAGACGGATTATCAGGCTGGCGGACGCAGCCTTGGAGTGGTGTAGGTTAATTTGTACTACCTTCAGCATTTGAGCTTCTAGTAGCTAAATCAACCTCCACCACAGTTGTGTCAGAGTCATCGTCTGATTTAAGAAGGCTATCCTCCAATGAGGATAGCCGAAATGTGCGTGCCAATTCCATCACGGAGCTTACGCCCTCCGGTTCTAGCACAGGGGGGCAGGTTTGAGAGGATGGTGCGTTTTTAATTGCTTTGGAAGCCTGCTCTTCCTCCAATAACGCCTCATCTTTTTTATAGACCCTCAGTTCTATGGATGAGAAACCATAGTCTACCACGAAACCTTTTGATGACAATAGAGCCAGGGACTCCTGGTTGATAACAAATGTTACTGACCTAAAGTCCCCCTTCGGTTCATCAACCCGTGTCACCTTCCAGTTTGCTGTTGGTAGGCCATGATTTCCCAACCTTATTGTCTCAAGGATTATTTGAGGGTCAGAGTGTTCGGCTGGGACCCGGGAACGCGACCTTGGTCTGTTAGGGATCAGATCCCTATCAATGACCGCGAGATTCGCGCCCGGCCATACCTCACCAACCCTTGAGATGGCGATCTTATACAGATCTAGAGACCTTTGGTCAGCACATGCGATCAGTTTCACATGGCCTTGATGCCATCCACTGTCGTGACAAGAAGGGCCTCTGCCGGGAAACTCCTTCATAATCGGAATGAAGATAGTGGCCAGTTTTCCCACTACCTTCCTCCATTTTTCAGGCGAGATGCTGCCGTCTGGGTCGCTTCTGTCAATTACCGCAATGGTAATTTGTCCAGCCGCGATTTCGCTAAATAGTTTAGGAGTGGCTGTGTTACCACAAATGTTCTTGGCGCCCGGCATAGGGACCTCCTCTAGAGATCGCTGACGCTTAGTAGGCACCGGTTTGGGTTGTGGAGAAGCTAGTGACTCCTCCAAGGTGCCTACCGCCCACTTCCAGGACTTCCACTGAGCCTCGGTACGCTGGTTCTCGGGAATTTTCGCAATGCGATCCCTTACCCTTAGCGCTGATTTCCGAGAATCACGGCCTGTCCTTTTGGTGGATGGCATCTTTGTAGCCGGGCCCTTGTTGCTACTTCCACATGTGCCAGGTTTGGTAACCACTGCTGCACTAGCGTCCGCAGCAGAAGCATTTAGAGACTGCGCGTCTGCAGGCTGTTGGCCAAAAGGAGCGTTTAAAGACCGCGTGTCTGGTGTAGCTGTAGGCTCCACTTGGTTGGCATTTAAAGATTGCCCTTCTGTCTGTTTATTCTTGTTAATTGTGTTCATCTTGGTCGTGCGACCACCCCCTCCCCCCAAGATGAAGAGAGTTAAACCGACAGGCCCTGTGACCATTCCTCGAACGGGATCGGGTCCGCATTCAGGGAATGAAAGATCCCCGTGTGCGGCCCCGATTCAACCCGAGATTTGGCTCAGAGTCTTCAGTATAGTGATCAAAAAATAGAGAGGGGAAAAATATGTCGCCCGCGCCCTAACCCCAATGCCGCGGTAAGGCCACAGTTACACTCTGAGACGGCCAGGTATCAGAGAGGCTCCGTTAAAGACTGGACTTTATAACATGGGCTTCCAGCCTAGCTAATCCTCAGCACGGGTCGCATTACACCTTGATTCAGCCCACCTACCGATGGGGAGGATTCTTACCATGCCATACGAGACTATTGAAGAGTCAGAATACGGTAGGAAGAACCCCCCTCTGCTAACCGCTGTCTTAGGATTAAGAACACTGTAGCGGTTATTACCAGCCGGCACCCACATGGAGGGTTAGGTAGAGGATTTTTGCCAGCCATTCTCAACATTAATAAATCCCCAAAATTTTCTTGAATCAGACAAAATACTCAGCTTCATATTATTCAAATACTCATTATATAATGCAGCTGAGAAATTGTCAAATTCCAGAAACAAACGTTTGTATGTTTCTAAGTCATTTGAGTTAAAACTACAAACATATTTCTTCCATGCCCTATTCCTATTGTTGCGAAGAGTCTTTATTTATTTATTTATTATAGTAATTACAATAATTAATTATTATAATTAAGAAAAGTACAAGAACACTAGCTGCCAGGGCTGTCGGTTCAGAATTTTAATATAATTGGTTATAAGTTAGAGACATAAAATATTTATAGTAATATTATAAAATAAAAATACTTAATTATTGGTAACTACATAAAGATTTAAATTAAGTGTATTAGATTACATTCAGTTAAATATTTTGTTACTTTTTGAAGGTTTTCTAAGTTTATGGTTTTTAAATAATCGATTGGTGTGCTATTTCCGAAGATAGTTTTCCTGATGGAAATTAGTTTGGTACAATCATTTAGGATGTGTTCGATGGAAGTAGGATGATTGCAAAACTGGCAGGCTGGTGGAGGTTCTCCTCGCAGAAGATGTTGGTGGGTGATAGCAGTATGGCCCAAACGTAAACGGGTAAAAATGTTGCTTCTATGGCGTGAAGCAAGAGCTGGATATATCGCTTTCTTTCCGGCGGGGTTAACAATTTTATAACGATGGTTATGGTTTAACCATTCGTGTTTATTAGTTAAGTCCAAATGGTTTTCAATAAGCCTAAATGTATCGTTGACTTCACTGGTATAGAACAAGAAATTTGGAGAACGTATCGCTTCATTAGCAGCTTTGTCAGCAAGCTCATTTCCAGGAATACCTGCATGGCCGGGGACCCACATAATTCTTATTTTGTTTTTATGTTTGATGCAGATGTTTCTTATTATAGCAATAATTTTACTCCTATGGCTTATGTTTTTAATTGCTAGTATACTACTGTAGCTATCCGTACAGATAACAAATTTGCCTTTTATTTTTGTCGCATGCTCAGCAGCAAGTTTTATAGCTAATGCTTCTGCTGTGAAGACTGAGCAGTGAAGGCCAATTGAGCCAGAAGTGATGAGTTGACCATTTTGGTGCAGTACTTACTACTTACTACAGTACTTACTACTTTAACTCTATTATTGCATTTGTGTTTAGAAAAAGCAATAGCGTCATCGGCGTAAATTGAGTGATCGAGATTTTTGTTTGTGCCAAGAATTTTACTAAGCTGGTCAAATGCTATAATAAACAGCGCAACGGAAAGAGGAGACCCTTGAGGGATTCCATTTACTAGTGGGTAAATTTCCGAATGGCTCGAATTAATTCGCAATCGAAATTTGCGACCGGTCAAGAAAGACTTAATGAAGCTCAAGATTTTCGGACCAACCTTCCAGATCTCGAGTTGTTGTAATACAACATGTGCACCTATGCGATCAATCGCTCTTTCAAAGTCTGTTGCAAGAATGGTAACATGGTTTTTATTTGAAAGGGCGTTAGACACATAATAGTTCAGATGCAAAAGAATATCAGTAGTGCTTTGTTTTTTTCTAAAAGCGACCTGATTCGAGTTTATTCGAGATTTTTTAGTCACAAACCACATCAACCTTTGCGCTACTATTTTTTCTAATAATTTTCCTGTGCATGGTAACAGAGATATCGGACGATAGCTACTCGGTTCCTGAATTGGCTTGTTGGGTTTGGGTATTGGCACTATTGTTGCTGTTCGCCAGCTCTGTGGATAAATACCTTCTTCAAACACAGAGTTAAATAAGTTTAAAACCCTTTCTTTGCCGATATCTGGTAAATTTTTAAGCATGGGGTACGATATTCGGTCGAAACCAGGACTCTTGCCTTTCGCTGTACTTAAGGCCTTTTCGAGCTCAATGCGAGTTATATTTACTTCTATTTTTCTTCCTGCTAAAGAAATACTGCTGGGGTTATATAAAGAGTTTAAAACAATTTGTTTTTGAGTTAGAAAATTTGGGTGAAAATTGCTATTTTCAGATAATTTCGACCAGTAAGAACCAAAGCAATTAGCAATGTCAATGGAAGATGTTAAAGTGTTTGTTCCTGAATTCAAAATTTTGATGGCGCTACAAGTTTTATTCCCTACCAAAGTTTTAATATCCGACCAAACTTTTTTTGTGTTAGAGTTAGGATTTATTTTTTCAGTCAATTGTTGAAGTTTTTTAGACTTGGCTATTTTGGATGCTTTTCTGAAAACAGCATTCGCTTTTTTGTAAGCAATAAGGTTAGAGTCGGTTCTTATGCGTTTAAAATTTTGCCAAAGAAGTTGTTTTTCATTTCTCAACAAACTCATCATACTCAACAGTAATGGGAAAATGATCGCTGCCATATAAATCATCAATCACTTTCCATGAGACTTTAGGTGCTAATTGAGCTGAGCACATTGTAAGGTCAATGTGGGTGAATGTTTTGTGTGTTGAAAAATGTGTTGCGGATCCATCATTAAGAATAATAAGATTTTCGTACAGAATTACATCTTCTATAATTATTCCTCTGTTGTTGTATTTACTTGAGCCCCAAAGGGGACTCCAGGCGTTAAAATCTCCCAAGAGGATGAATGGAGTTTGTATAGAGCGGATGATAAGAGATATATCCGAAGAGTTACAGTTTTGGTTAGGTGGTATACAGCAATTTATTATAGAAATTGAAGGATTTATATTTATCTCTACGGAGATGAAAGATATAGGGGAATTTAAAGGTATAATCTTGTGCGGAATGTGTTTTTTAATAAGTACACCAATGCCTTGCTTAGCACTTATGTTGTGTGGGAGATTGAAAGTATCCATAATACTGTTTTGGGACATTTGTATTTGTAGTGGTATGTGGCAGGTGTGTCTCTTGCATAACTATAATATCAGGGGATAGATCTTTTATGAGAATAGATAAATTATTAAAGTTATTAAAGTAACCTTTTATGTTCCACTGAATTATTTTAAGAGTCATAGAAAATTTAAAACGGGTAGTATAAAGTTACCGGATAGTGAAAGAAAGAAAGACGCGTTAGTTTTTATTGGTGTTAAGTTTATGGTAAATTTTTGTGTTTTGGTTTGTTTCTGTTTCTGTTGTTTTGTTTTTTGTTAAGTTTATGGTAAATTTTTGTGTTTTTTGGTTTGCTTTGTTTTTTATGTTTAAGGTTTTATGACATAAGTTCTTCATCCGACGATATGATCGAAAAATCATACCGAGTAGGTGAAGACGAGGATTTTGAGTTTTTAGAATCAAGCTATGTGTATGTGGTGGGTTTATCGGTAGAGCTGATATTATTGAGAGTGTATTTAAAAGAAAATTTATTTGAGTGCGTATCGGCGTTGGACTGTTTTGGTATATTGGGGGAACTGTTTTTTGAGTGAATGAGTGGATCATCGTTGGAGTGTTGTGGTGTATGGGTAGAGATGTTCTTTGAGTGAATGAGTGGAGCAGAGTTGGCGTGTTGTGGTTTATGGGTTGAGTTAATTTTTGAGGAAGGGATTGAGATTGTTGTGTCATTTTTATGTTGAAGTAAGGAAGAGTTTTGTTCTTTTGAAGAGGGGGTGTGGGCACTGATAGAAGAGATGATCTTTGATGAAGAGTTTAAGTTTGCAATTTGAGTGTGAGTAGGAACAGTTGAATTGTTTGTTTCTGTGCTTGATTCATTATTATTTTTCTGTAAATCATTTTGAACGGTGTTTTTGTTTATTGAAGTTGGGAGATTATTGAGATTAGATTGAGAGGCTACATAAGAATAGGATGAGAGTAGAGGTGTTGTGTTTGGAAGTTTTTCTTTATATTTTTTTACTGCATCGCGCATTGAACATTTTGTTGTTGTTTTTATAATTAGAATTTCTTTTGCTTGTTGAAATTTGGTGCAATATTTTGAAGAAGCTGGATGTTCTGCTGAACAGTTGGCACAAAATGTGCGCAAGCAAGTATTTGGGGAATGTGGGGGAAATTACAGTTGACGCAAGATGGGGACCGTTTGCAGAACTTGTTTGTATGACCAAGTAACTGGCAATTTTTGCATCGCATAGGATTTGGAATGTATTGTCTTACTTTAACTTTTCTCCAGGCAATATCAATACTGTCTGGAAGGGTGTATAAATCGAATGTTAGCTGAACTACACCACTTGGGAACATTTTCCTATCCACATTTTTTTGAAATTGGTATGGGGTCGTCCATAAACTACGTTACTGATTTTCCGGTTTTTTTACCCCCCCCCCCTCCCCCTGCGTTACTTTTCGTAGTGCTTTTCAAAACCCCTCCCCCCCCCCCCTTAAAGTAACGTGACATATGAAATTAGTTCATTCGAATGATTATATATTTTGACTAGCCCTGACAATTTTCACTAGTATTAGTGTCTGGTATGACTAGATATATTAAAGGAACAATTGGAAAAAAATCAATAATTAATATCATCTGAAAGCTATGCTCTCAATCACTGGGATAGAAGAAGCTGGTAGCTTTGTTGAGGATTCTTCAAAATAGAATTTTTCATCGGATTCTATGTCGACCCATTCAGGTGAATCCTCATTTCTACCGCAAAGAAATTCACCTGGTCTTTGACAGAGTACCCTTAAAGGCTGCACCCGAGCTGCACCAAGTTCTGTGTTTTTGTGTAAATGCTTTCTGAAAACTGATTTATTTAAATAGTATGTTTTATTCCGATTTATTGTAAACGATATAATACAAACTTATGACAATTCATAGAAGATTTAAAAACGAAATACAAGCCGCAGGTAGGACACGATCTTGAACCGATTTCTTCTTTCTGAGAAGGACAGTACATGTCATACGGTATCTCCTTTGATCAAGAACATTCAGGCCTTAACGTCAAATCCTGTCGCAAAAGCAAAGACCCAAATTTTTCAGACGTGTGCTGAAATGGTGAAGAAATACCAAAAGGTTCATGTGTCGAGGGAAAAGGCGGTGGAAGAAATCGTTGAAACAAAAGTTAACCATAAATTTAGACGATCAAACATAAACATGTAAGGTTAAAAATTTTTTTAAATGATTGTGTTATTAATTAGAGGTTTTTCGTCAATTTTTTTAATTTTTGGTAACGTTACAATATCTAAACACCTCCCCCCCTACCGTTACTTATCGTAGTGCATTTCAAAACCCCTCCCCCCCCTAAATTGGTAACGTAGTTTATGGACGACCCCTATGCTGATGACACCCCTTGGCAACTCAACTCTTTGACAATTTCGTTTTCAGAAATGTTATTAAGAGAGGGGGCAAACACAGTTCCTTTTGTGGAATTTAAATTATCGTGATATTTGACTGATATAGAACAGATGCCGACAAGTTCTTTTGTAACAACAAACTTTTGGGCTACAGTTCTATTTTTAACAAATAGTAACAAATTTCCATCGCGGAGCTCAGATATTGAAATAATGTCTTTGCTAATGAGATAAAGGGACTTATACACTGCAAAGCAGGAATATTGGGACAGTGGGTTTTCACTATTAGTTGATGCAACGACGATAAATTTTGGGTCAGGTTGTTGGACTGAAGGTAGAGTAGGAAAAGTTTCTAATGGTTTAAATTTTGTGGTCTTATGTTTTTTATTTGGCGTTTCGAAGAGCAAAGCAAACCGATTAGCCTCAAGATTAGGCGGCCCTGGAGCCATACCACGCGCACTTGTTAAAATCTCAAATCCGTTTAATGGTTAGAACTACGAATGGAAGAGAAGAAAAATAACAACAAATTGTAATAAGCGAAAATTCGCGAGAAAAGGCACAGATCAAAACAACTGAGAAAAAAAGACGTGTACTCAGCACAAGTGTTAGTCGGTGACTGTGGAAGAGTCTTTAAATCCTTTGTGTACCAAGGGTAAGCAGAATTTTTCGCAAATTTGAGACTATATGGTACAGACTGAGAAAACATGTAGTAGTAGTAGTATTTTTATTCAACAATTCATTACATTCTTAATAATAACAATATATGAATCTATAAGAAGAATTATGTTTTACAAATAACTGGAATGAATGTTAAGCTGCTTCTATAGTTCACTAGGAGCTAGAGGCGAATACAGCTTGTTAAAATATATATAATAATTAATGAAACAATAATTAATAAATGATGCATTAATTACAATAATTAAATAAAGAAAATAAATCGAAAAAATTTAATATTAACATTTTTTTTTTTGTAAAGGCCTTATTGAGAGCAAAAACTTAATAAAAGTATTGTGGAGTCAGACTATAACAGCTAATAATGTGTCAATGTAATTAAGGTCTAAAAGCCAAAACTTTACCCTTTTGAGAAAAACGGATTGAACATGAATATTTCTTATTTCCGATGGAAGACTATTGAAAAGTCGAGGAGCAACAGAAGTAAAAAAGTTAAGAAATATTCTTAATGTGTGCGTTGGAACCAGTGCTACATTGTATTCATTAACTCTCAAATGATATGTATCTGAACGTCGACTCAGAAGATATCCAGATTTAATAAAAAAAAATTTCAATACTTTATAGAAATATAAATGTGGCAAAGAGCTCCGTATAGAAAAAAATTTATTGAACTATTAAGATTATTATTATTTATGTATACTGTAATTATATTTAATTTACTATAAAGTAAACGATTCAACCCCAAAAAGTCAGCTTTTTTAAATTGAATTCATAAACTGTGTCAACAGAGCTTGAATTTACCATATTCTCCCTATCAGATTTATACCAAATACTCAAAGGTGGATGGTAATTATCAATAGTTGTCAAAGCATGAAGTGCCTTCTGAACAATGACATTGTTACTGTCTGTAGTTAAGACTAGGTCAAGCAGCCTTTCCAGACTATTATAAATACAACTAACTTGTTGTAAGTCAGAACATATATTGTCAACAAAAATATGTTCTTGGCGTGTCTTCGAATTAGATGCACAAAAATGTGTTTCATCGGCAGAAGAATGCCATTTTAAGTCAGGCAAATTAAAATCCCCCAACAATAAAATGTCATTAACGTCAAGTAGATTTAAGATAAATTCTATGCAATCCGCAAGGCTTGCATAGACCTCTACACTGCTCTTGGGAGGAACGTATGCATTAATAACATATACATTAGAACACATATACAACCTTAACGCATATAAGTTCGATATTAGCAGAGCAGGGAATATCAATAAAGGAACTAACACAGGAGTTCCTTACAGCTAATAGGACACCAGCACCAACTGCAGAATTATTGTCAGTGTGTCTGTCCTTCCTATATACTTGAAAACTATTGTCAAACAGTTCTAAGTCAGTAATTCCTCCGTTCAACCAAGTTTCAGTTAACGCGATAATATCTTCAGAAAAATTCTGAGTTGACAAAAAATGTCTCGCGTCTTTGAACGCAATCCCCTTACATTTTGATAGTAAAGGGAAAGCCTATTTAGTTTTTTTGGGTCTGACTGGCAATATTATTCGTCCTTTTAGACCTGTGTGTAGGCTTAAACTCAGAATCAAAGATATTACCAGCCCACAGGTTAGAGCTCAGAACAGTTGCAAATTCTTCAGCAGCTACTGTGAGAATAAATGATGCGTGGGACGGTTTATTGCCAATTTTCTTGCATGAGCAGAAAGGAGTCTGACTTACTAAACGGTTATGTTTGACAAACGTCAATACATTTTCACTTGTTGTGTCGGGCTGAAGGCGTGAAATGAAAAATTTTTTTTCTCGACACAGCTCTTAAATTTAATGAACTATTGCGCTCAATAGTTATGTCATTTCTAGCCAGGGGAGAAACAGATGGAAAAGATGGAGTAATAACTATATTATCTATTCTCACTGGCGTACACACTGGTTTAGCCGAGATCTGCTTCTTTTCTAAAGTGGCTGGAAGCGTTATGCGCCGCTTATTACTTTTATTTTTGGAATTATTTATCTTTTTCTTCGAAATATTTAGGTCTTTTTTAGATAAAATTATTTGAGTCTCAGAAGAAGAGGCTGGAAGAGTCTGAGACAATGCGGTTGAAATATTTACCGATATAGACTTTTCATCATAAATTCTAGTACTGGGTGAGGTGCTTACTTCATTAAAAAATGTAACAATTTCTTTAAAATTGTTATTTAAAGCGTTAAGACTATCACCGAAAAGCTTAATTTTTGAGAAAAACTCATCTGGTGAAAGAATCCTACACGAAGCACAATACCAGCGAAGACCTGATCGTGGTGAGATTAAATCATCAAGACACGGTTTAGAGATCCCAGTACATGAAGTATGGAACAAACGCCCACATGGGCCAGAACAACTGAACATACGGTTCAGAATGTTTTGACTTTTGCAAAGCTCGTCTAAAGAACAAGCAGCAAAATTTTCTACGAAAAAATAATGTCCACTAAGTGGTAATGGGTTAATATAATATGTTACAGTTTAAAAGCAACTGCAACAGTTCTCTGTGCTTAGTTTATGCAAATAAACAAATAACGCACAAATAGGAACGCAAAAAAGAGAAAGAAAAAAGTATACAAGCAGCAGCTCAGCTATCAAACTATAAACGATAAAACATTAAAAAATTCAACTACACAGCATGAAAATACTATACGTCACCTTCAAAATAATTTTCAATCATAAATAAATAAAAATACAGCACATACTGAAATTAAGTAAACACTGGTATAACACAAATTACAATAAAAAAACAACACAAGACAAACTACTGTCACCGGCTAAAAGACGAGATCAACTGAACGACGCTTATTTTTTCACTTTTCTTTGATTAATTGCATGAACAGCTAATTTTGACAACTACCCATCGCCGTTCGTGAGAAAAATGCCAGTCTACGCTACTACCTTGTCAGTAATTGTGCCATGGTTCACAGAAGTATGAAAACAACAAAAATTCATGCAGCAGCTGACATTCGAGCTCTAAGCGAAGCATCCGAATGATCTCGTTGTCTGGAGGCTGCCTTGCAGCAATTCGCAATCGTGACAAGCTGTGCTTTGCAGCAATACTTGTTTACGAACTCGAGCAGTATTTTTGCATTTTTTTGTGTGCGATTGCGGCTGACGACGATGGTTACTCGAGTGGCAAAAAGCGACGAACGGTCTCATGCAAATCTCTGGTGTACAAACTAATTACCATGAACTGGTCTAATCCACGGATTAGTGCTAACACTCGGTGAAGAAACGCGCTGTATGAGTATCAGCGAGTCATTGAGCAAATTGAGCATAAGTATTACAAGTTAAGAGTGCATAGGGTATCATTAGCATATGTTCAGGGTTAAATATTTACTTATACTTACTTTTTGTGAGCATAATCTGAATGCTAAAAAAAGGCTCATTGCAGTTCTCTGGTGCAAATGATTCGCTCGCATATTTTAAGCTAGCCTTCTGTTGAGTCACATTATTGCCGTAAAAAGTCAGAAAAATTATTTAGACTCGACATTTAATACAACAGTAATGTATCAGGAGTACAAGCAACGATGCATAAACTATCAGACAACCCGTTTGACCCCTGTTTATAGAGAAATATTTTTAGAGAGTAAAAGTTAGGTTTTCTTAAATCTAACAAAGATCAGTGCCGTAAATGCTTGACTTTTGAATAATTAGTGGATAACGGCAAGAATTCATCTTAAGAAAAACATGACCACAACCGTCAGAAAAAACCAAGGGTCGCGCAGAACGCGATATAGATAAGAATAATACTTAACAAGACTAATCTATTCTACCATTTAATTTTGATTTACAAGCTGTATTGTTTTTGTTAAGCATTATATTAAATAGATTTTGTTAACTTAAATTTTAATGTTGATTTTTCTATGATTTAAATACAAATTCTAAATGTTTGATAGTTTTCTGATGAAGCCTGTAGTAGGGCCGAAATTGCAATAAAATCGGCTAGTGATGCTTTCCTTTTCATATGGAAAAAAAACAAAAAGAAAACTTTGTTGTTGTTATTGTTGTTGTTGTTTCTTTGGAAAAATTCGTTAGAGCAATTAATTGTTCTATCCTGGCCTAAAGCTCAATAAACGATTTTAAACTATCAAACAACTAGAATTTGTATTTAAAATTAAGTATGATTTAAACTATCAAACATTTAGAATTTGTATATAAATCATAAAAAAAATCAACATAATAAATAACAAGGTCATATAGAAAACTTTAATAAATTTTTAATTTGAAATTACTTTTAAAATATACATATAAGTATTTGCTCTTTACTACAGGAAAAATAAATAATTAAAATTTTTCCGATATTTATTTCTATTTATTAAACGTAAGTTTGAATTACATTACATTTTAACCAACATAAAAATTGAACAAGAACAACAAATTCATCACTAAAAATATCAAACTACAACTTTTTATAAAACAAAACAAATTTTAGCATGAATTTAATTGTGAGCTTTTTAGATCAAGTAAGTTTGAAGAAGGCATCAACAACAACAAATATGTTTTTGAATAACTTTTATTTAGAAGATGAAATGCTTGAAAATAGTTTTGAAAATTATATATGAAAAAAACAGAATTTTTATCTATTACTGTGTAAAAAGGAATTCGGCCCAGTCGAAGATAATTCCTTACTAGTTTCTATCTCTATTGGTTTAGAAGTGATAAAAATAACTATATATGTGCTCACAGTACTAGAAATGTTCTGAAAAAATAAAATCAGTTTTTATGTTCTCCTGAAAAGTTGCTGAAAACACACAAAACCATTTTTATAGGCACAGCGACGATTTGCAATTTTATTATTGCTTATGAAAAAAATAAGTTTTATCAAGTGAATTTTTTATCTGCTTAAATGCCATTCAATCGACACCGCCTTGAAACAATTATAGTTTTGAATAAGTTTAGGTTGCTGCACAATGACTTGACTAGGCTGCCCTTCCGTCTTCGTTGTCTTCGTTGTCTTCGTGATGTCGATGTGAGCGGGTAAGCTACGGTGAAGTTCAAAAGTTAAGTTACCTTTCGTTTGTCTTCCCAACGACAACAGACAATATTATTAACTTTATCGAACTTTGCATCAATTTAACTTAAAAATAAAAAGGAAAATATATAAATTATAATAAAGATTCTAAGAAATCTATTGCGTATGGTATTCTTCTCCTTCTCTTCTTTAAACCCCTTGTGGGGCATAGGGCATCTATTACCTTTTGGCAATGCTTTTCCAGTCTTCAAATCTGGTGCAGGCCGTCCCAAAAGACGATCTCACACAGTTCCGGTGGCGCATATATGCTTATCAGTCAATAAACATATCAAATAATGTGATGTAAGGAAGTTGTCGATGTATAGTTGATGTCGGGCAGGATACTCCAATTGGATAATCATATCCATTGCCACAGAAGCACCCAGTCCAAGACTCTTATCGTATTTATCTCTGGCTCCACCATACGCTTCCATACGAAACACATAGCCAAAGGACCCTGCCATGCACCAAGTCTTGTATCCAAATTTTATGGGCTTGCTTTTCATATACATTTTGCTGCTATGACGACCAACGTAGGGTAACATTTGCTAATCTATAGACAAATACTCTTCAAAGACACCAAATTGCATAAACTTTTGTTAATTATATTAAAGATTGCACGCATCTTGGTGTACTTGTCATTACGATCGAGATTGTTATTGTCGTGGAAATGCAGATCTTTTTTTTCCTGTACAAGCTGCGTGGCATCGTCTGATGCACAATTCTCGACCCAAGAGTTGGATTCTTTGACCAGTAGCATTCTATTTGAGGCATCTTGTTGTAGCCCGACAATACCAAAATTCCGATGAATCTTTTCAACAAGACAAACTGTATGTCGCTGTGCTGTGCTTCGGCGACAATTAGGTCGTACACCATTGAACAAATAAGAGAAAATATCTGAGTGCAATTTTTGATTGAGCTGGCGTTGAATTGCGATTTTCAGCTCCGGAACTTCACAATTTCAAAAGGTAAGTCACCCATTTCAGTCACTTTCCCCCATTGCACCGCTGAGAACGCCGACGACAATTTGTAGTAACGTGTAAGCTCAGCAGTGTATTCAGCGTTTTCTATATCACTGGACCCTCCTATATTTGTTGCTACAATTTTCGCCGATGTTGATAGCTGATCATCGCTACGAACAAAGTATGCGCCGTTGTGAACAGTATCAGCAGAAGTCCAAGCACATCTTCTTGTGAACAGTATCAGCACAAGTCCAGGCACATCTTCGCTATCCTTACGACGAACAATCTCAAATGTTCCAGCAATATTCTTTTCGAGCGATTCGTCGGGCTCCAACAAATCGTCGTGAATATACTCTTCATCAGTTATTCCATCAAAAGCTTCAGGTGGAATAGCGATCACTGTCTCTATTTCATCGTCGGTATCGCTCTATAGCAACTCATCGATAATTTCCTAAACACAAAGTGCTTTGCGACGACTGATTACGGAAGACCCGCTAGGATTCGATTCGTCCATTACTGGTCAAACGGTAAATAATTACAAAATTTTCAGCACGTTAATTTTATTAAAAAATTACTTTGTTGCTTATACTCCTGTTTTATTTTCCAAAAAAGATTCCCACAAAAATTAACTTATTAACAAATTCACTCAAATGGATGTCTTTCCTCATTAAATGCCAAATTACTTGTGACTGAACAAAAGCAATAAAACAAAAAATAAATAAACATGCCCCGTTGAAATCTAACGGTTAAATGTGTTTGCATTGACTATTTAATTGTTGCCAACCGCCATTGTTCGACTAGTCGAACAGTCATAATTCCGCGTTTTATGTGACGAACTGCCACTGTTCGCCTATTCAAACAGTAATTATTGCGCGTTTGCAAGAGTATCTGGCGGTACTAAGTGCAGGTGAAAAACATATTCACTACATATCGATATTTGTTTACAATAATAAAGTACATTAGTGAAAAAATTATTTATAATTATATTACTTTTTACCCAGAAAAAATAGGTCTGCAAATAAGGTCTTTTTCTACCCCCCCCCCCTTCTTGGAGCTAACGAAGAGGGTGGGGATGACTGCACCGAAAAAATTGTGCCATGTAAAAAAAGTGATAAGCACCTATCAATTTCAACGTAGTGCCAAAAACTATCAACTTGATAAGAAAAACGTTATTATAACAGTACTTCATGTTAAATTGACAGTTTTCACGTCAAATTTACATAAAAAATATTAATTTGATATGATACTGTATTATATTGTAATATCAATTCATAATGTTAAAATGAAAGGCTAAAATATCAATAAATTTTATGTTTATTTAATATTATTTCATGTTGTTTTCATATTTTTCATATCACATTTACATGAAAATTTTAGATTAATATGATTGCTTATCATTTTGAAAGCAATTGATAAAAATATTATCAAATTGATATGAATATAATCGAAATGATATAAATATTATCAAAATAATATGAATACTATCAAATTGATATGAATATTATATTTACACCAAATTGATATAAATATTTTGGAATTGATATGAATACTATCGAATTGATTACTAATGATTACTATAGAAATGATTATTTTACGTTTTTCTACATCAAATTAATAAGACTATTATCAAAGTTTTGTGTATTAATAATAATTTTATCTATTTCCATATAAAATTGATATGAATATTATTAAAATTATATGAATTATTAGGATATTAATCCATTTTACGTTTCTCCATATCAAATTGATCTTAATATTATCAAAATGATATGCAATAATATACATTTTAAGTTTTTCCATATTAAATTGATATGTATATTATCAAAATAAGAATCATTAATATCCATTTTACGTTTTTCTATATAAAATTGATATGAATATTATCAATATTATATACCTTAATATCCATTTTACGTTTTTCCATATAAATTTTATATAAATATTATCAAAATGGTAATCATTAATATCCATTTTCCATTTTTCCATATTAAATTGATATGAACGTTATCAATATTATATGCAATTATATCATCTTACGATTTTGAATATCAAATTTCCATGAATATTATTAAAATGATAATCATTAATATCCATTTTACGCTTTTCAATATTAAATTGATATGAACATTATCAATATTATATACATTAATATCCATTTTACGTTTTTCCATATCAAATTGATATGAACATTATCAATATTATATGCATTTATATCCATTTTACGTTTTTCCATATCAAATTGATATGAATATTATCAAAATGATATGCATTAATGTCCACTTTACGTTTTTCCACATAATTTCATATGAATATACCAATTTCACCGCAAGCTCAGCATGAGTAAGCTTGTACGCTCACAGTTTTTCATTGGTCGCTCAAGAGACAACAGCTTAGAAATAATAAGTGAAAAATTAAAGAAAAATATTTAAAAATAAGTGAAAATTAGTGACAAATTTGTTAAAAATTAGTGAAAAACAAAAAGAAAATTTACAACAAGTTAAACAAAACACCAAAAGTAGTGAAAAACAAAAGAAAAAGTGAAAAATTGAATAAAACGTTGTCAAAATGGCAAGTGGCTATTAAGACGAAAGTATGTTTTCTGACGAAATTCTAGAATTGGTTACTCAAGAGCTGGTCATGGATCACCAAACTGAAAAAGAATCTACAGAAGAGCCTGAAGAGTGACAGCTTGATGAACCAGACTTTTTATATGAGCTTCTTCAGTCCTTTAAACTGGAGCAAACGTATGCAGCTTTTTCAGGTAAGCTATGCGCATGTTTAAACTTGTTCGTTTTCTTTATATAATGACTTTAAAAAAATCACATAAATTTTGCTTAGAAATTCAAAAATTGATGTAAATGCATATCATTTTGATTAAATTCATATCAATTTTTTTATTAAAAAAAGACGTTAAATTGTTTAAAAAATATATCATTGATAATATTCATATCGATTTGATGTGAATAAAAGTTAAATTGATATTAATACATATTATTTTGATAAAAATCATATCAATTTGATGTAGAAAAATATAAAATGGATACTAATACATATAGTTTTGATAAAATTCCTATCCATTTCATGTAAAAAAATATAAAATTGATATGAATGCATATCATTTTGATAATATTCATATCAATTTGATATGGAAAAACGTGTAATGGGAATTAATGATTATCATTTTGATAATATTCATATCAATTTGATATTGAAAAACTTAAATGATAGTATTGCATAAAATATTGATAATATTCATATCAATTTAATATGGAAAAATGTAAAATGCATATAATACTGATAATGTTCACATCAATTTAATATCCAAAAACGTAAAATGGATATTAATGTATATAATATTGATAATGTTCACATCAATTTGATATGGAAAAACTTAAAATGGATATTTTTGCATATCATTTTGATAACTTTCATATCAATTTGATATGGAAAAACGTAAAAAGAAATTAAAAGTATCAATTTTTTTAACAAATGCAAGTGCTTTTGTTTCAAAAATAACTTACTTTAAAACTAAAGACATTTCAAGTTTTAAAACAAAAACTTGTGTTTATTTTTTATTTTAAAGTCAAACTTTTTCTGAGTGTAGGGATGCCAAATTGCTGAAACTCTTAATAAGTATTAAACAGGTATGGTATTGTAGGACGGTAATGCCAATACTTCGAAATCGTTAAAACGTTTATGGCAATGATATTAAGCATAATTCTATTTATATGTAGTGTGTAAGTTTCGCTGGATCCTTTTTATAAATATTTTATACAATTACAAATGTACTTTAAATATGCCTCTTTTAAAAGAAAGTAATGAAATAAAAAAATATCCTTTAACAATTGTTGTTAGTTTGCTGTAAGGCTCGGTAGTCTGCATTAGTTTTTTGAAGTTTGCGGTCTAATGGTTTCAGTACGCTAGGCATAGATCCAACACGCTACTTATGAAACCACCGCTTATAGCTTCAATCAAAACAAGGTTACGTGTAACTGGCAGACATACGATAGCGGATAACTTATCAATTGAAGGAAAAGAACCTTTTTAAACCTTTTTTTATTGAAAGGACTATATCCTGAAAAAGAGGAATTTTTAAAATTAATTCATAACATTCATATTTGCCAAGAGAATCCAACGAAGCTCTTACAATACAAATAGTTGATACTATGATTAGTTAATCCCATATAATGTTAAAACGATTTCAAAGTATTACATTCTTATACATTTATTATATTAAAATATTTTAACTACTATGAGAAGAGTTACTTCGTTGTAACTTATTTATTTTTTGTTAGATTCCATGATCACTTTAATCATAATATTATTAATATGTGTTGTACGTTTCGTTGGATTTCTTTTATTCATAAGTTTTATTTTTAAATGTCCTTTAAATATATCTCTTTTAAAAGAAATTCATGAAGAAAAAAAATATCCTTTAACAATTGTTGTTAATTTGCTGTAAGGCTCGGTAGTCTGCATTAGTTTTTTGAAGTTTGCGGTCTAATATTTTCAGTATGCTAGGCATAGATCCAACACGCTACTTATGAAACCACCGCTTATAACTTAAATCAAAACAAGGTTACGTGTAACTGGCAGACATACGATAGCGGATAACTAATCAATTGAAGGAACGGAATAAAAGTCCTATTTTTATTTATAGGACTATATCTTGGAAAAGAGGCATATTTTACACCCTATGAAGTAGATGTTTTTGTTTTCCGACATTCCGGTTTTCCGACGGAACTCTTAAGATATATATTAATGATATACTATGATAAGTTATTCCCCATGTAATGTTATAAAGATTTCAAACAATTAAATTTTTTTATATATCTTATTCTATTTAACTATTATAATGTATTATTTGCATTAAATAATTCTAATTCTAACTAATGAACTATTTTTTCTTAGATTCCAAAGATGCCGTACACGCGATGTTGTTCAATGCAGTTTTAAAGCCAACATCCAGGTATGTCACCAAACTTGAAGGAAGGAATCAAGTTAGAAAAACAACTATTAAAGATGCCATAAACAGCTGCATCGTACACATGAAAACAATTAACGATTTAGAGTTGGCGCTGGAGAAAAAACTTCAAAAGTCTATCGAAAGAAATTTAACAACACAGCCAACTTACAAAATATTATGTGTGTTTTGGTTCGTCTTTCCAAAAATTTAGCTCATTTGTTCGTGCTTTAGATATCTGTTTCAAAGTTTACCATGAATTTTCCATGTAAAATGTATTTTTCATATTTCCATAAAATGTTTACCATGTAAAATGTATTGTCTACAGATATAATTACATATAAGGGATCTAAATACAAAACAGAACATTTTTTTGACAAAAAAAATCGATGAACATTTAGAACTTTATGAAATTGTTGATATATTGATTTGTAACAATATTCAAGTATGCTTAGTTGTAAACAGATATGAACTGAATTTTCTATACACTTTCAGTCCCATATTGTTGGTAATAAATGCAACTTTTTAGAAATCCTTAAAATAGAAATTTTTACAGGACCACCTATACATATGTATATATTTTATTCCAGATGGAACTGCCCTTATAAAAAATAAATTGTTTTAGTACATACATTCAAATTGTTGTATTTAATTTTATATGTACAATCAATATTATATGTATTTTATAATCAATAATTTTTATTAATAAAAAATAGTATATTATAAAAACTATAGAATTTTTTTATTTTGTATCTATTCACTTTCCCTTAGATAGTTGATTCGCTAGTTGAATATTCTTGCTTTGGCCTGAAAAGGAAAAAGAAACAATATTCAAAGAATTTAAAGTTTTTTACAGTGCTAATATGCGCACTGGTGATTCATCTGAGGGTTAATATGAAGGATATGTACAATATTGAAATAACAATTATTTTATCATTTCTACATTTTCTCATATTAATTTGATAAGGAAAATATAAAAATTAATTAATTTGACAATTTTTCATAACAATTTGATAAGCACAATATCAAAGTCATAGTATTTGCTATTTGTTCCACGTTTTCTCATATCAATTTGATATGTCCAATATCAATATCCAATAAGTGATAGTGAAATTTATCAATTTTACGTTTCTTATAATAATAATATGATATGAGCAATATCAAAATTGATATAATATTACATAAATATGATATGCCTCACATCAATATTACATTAATCTCATATCAAATAGATTTCATTTATTTAATAATAAAAATAAATTTAATTTTGATATGAACCATATCAAAAAAGATAAATTCCTTTAAAAGTCAACGTTTTTTCATATCAAAAAGATGTGGACAATATCAAAATGATAATAAAATCATGTAAATATGATACGTACCACATCATAAGTGATTAAATATCATATCAATTTGATACGTACCACATCACAATTGATATAATATATTATCAATTTGATATGCCTTATATCAATATAACATTAATCTCTTATCAATTCTACGTTTTTTCAACTGAAAATGATATGAAAAATATCAGAAAAACATTTGTATCATATCAATTAAACGTTTTCTCATATCATTTTGATATGGACCATATCAAAATATTATAAGTTAGTTACAAATTTAATGTTTTTCATATCAATATGATGTGGAAAATATCAAAATGATATTTAAATCGTATAAATTGGATATGTACCACATCAGAAGTGATAAAATATTACATCAAATTGATATGCACCACATCACAACTGATATAATATAATGTCAATTTGATATGCCTCATATCAATATAACATTAATTTCATGTAAATCCCACGTTTTTTTAATTAATTATGATATGAAAAAAATCAGAACAACACTTCTTTCTTATCAATTTAACGTTTTCCCATGTCATTTTGATATGAACCATATCAAAATGTTATTAATTTGTAAAAAAGTTTACGTTTTCCATGTCAATATGATGTGGACAACATCAAAATGATAATAAAATCATGTAAAATTTTATATGTACCACATCAAAAATACATTAATATAATATCAATTCTACATTTTTCACGTTAAAATTAATATTCAAATCAAAAATGAAAGTGCTATAATATCAAAATTGATAGCTTTCACTATCGGCCGAAAAATGTAAACCAAAAACGTTAATTTTACGGTGGTTTTTGGTAATTTTTTGGTTCAGTGTGCTTTCATTTTTTTCTGAAAGCCAATAAAATATACTTTAATATGGTATCACTTATGCAGTGTCACCAATACTTCGTCATAGGAAAAAATTGAGGTGAGAAAAGACAACCAAATTGTTGGAGTAGTTGAACAGCGGCGTAAAATGGGTTAAAGATCTATCAACAAGTGTTTGAGTATCATTCAATTCTATGAAAATGACTTTCATGAGTATGGATGAATCTTAGTAGAGCGAAATCATGGGTATACGATAAGTGTACTCAAAGTATGAATCACTCGTTGCAGATCTCTGATTTGCACACTGACCACTGATAGCTTGTTATGAGGAACATGTTTTCCCCTTAAGTCAGATAGGACTATTCCATTTTCAAATTTAGTAATGCAACCACGGACAAAAGCATTCGGTACATTTAAGTAACAAAGACTAAGTAAGTAATCCTTTCATTATCTACAGTAAATGTATACAAAAAAAGGTAAACTTTCGTCGACTTTCAGATAGATCTCTTGTCGTCTGTCTCTTCTGTTCTTTATGCACGTTGTAGCAAATCCACTGCCTTTGTTTTTCGTTATTTTCTTATTTTCGATAATTTTGATAAATAATCAACCGTTGTTGGTCAAGTATTCTTGACTTAAGTTATTCTCAAGCGGGGGGCTTAAGTTTCCTCAACAAGGATGTGGCAGCATTGAGCGATTCTTTTTTGCCTTTCTGGTGTTTTTTTACTTTTTTTTATATTTCGTACTTTCCTCATTTTTAGTAGCACTTGCAGTATGTTGTAGTGGAATTAATTTTGTAAGCCGCATAAGGATCCAATATAAGCACGGTACTAAAAAAATTGCTCATGGCTCATGCTCACAAGCGAGCAATTTTGTGGCTCACTGAAATCACTAGCTCGATCATGAGCTGTGAGTTCACAAATAATTTTGTGTGATGTGCATGAGACCGAGCAATATTTTTTATGAGCTGGTAGCTTACTAGGACCCATGAGCTTTCCCTACCTACCCTGAATATAAGTTTCCTAAAAACTTTTCTAATTTTTATTTTTGACTTATGATATTACTTGCGTGGTCCATTTCGGAGCATGCTTCCTCTTAACACCTTGACGATGAGTGATAATCATCCTGACACGGCGCGTATTTACTCGTCAGATGATACGTCGAACCGGTCAAAGGGATCCGTGAGTTCACTTTGATCTGAATCCGACGCACCTATAAATATTTGGCAAAATGTAAAATATAAAAAAAAAATATGTTTGTAGCTTAAATTTATGATACAAAGAAACTACAGATAAAGTATTGCGAATGTCCGCCATCTTTGCTGTGACGTGCAAGGTGCTCATTGGTTGCAACGTAGTCAAAATTTTTTCATAGGGTGTAAAGATTTTAAAATGCCTAAATTTTCTTATGAAAACTTGCTTCACTGAAATGAAATAAATATTGTTAAATAAAGCACATGTCCAAAATAAAGTACATATATTTTTTAGTACTGTTTGTGAAAAAATTGCATATTTTGAAGGGGTGTTTTTTCCCCTTTTTACCGATTTAACAGAATTGACAGAATTTTGACTGCTTGTTCATTTTCATTTTGCTATCTTCGTCTCTTTTTGACATTTTCTTTTGAATGTATTCATCAAGTGTCACATTTGACGAGCACCAATGACGTGCGCAGTATATTTTGTTTGTTGCGCCGGGAATACTTTATCTGTAGTTCTTTGCATCATGGCTTAAATTTATGAAATAAAAAAAATGTCAAAAATAAGGTGAAGATATGAGTGGATGAAGGTGAAATGTCACATATTCTGATTTTCGTTGTTCTATGCATGGATGAAGATCTAATGTGCCTACAAACCATTTTAAAACATAAAACAGCCATTTTTGTGGATTTTTTAAATTAAACTTATCAGCAAAAACTAATTGGTTAAACTTAAGTACAACTTAAGTATAGTTAGTGAAACCGGGCCTTAATTTTCCATATTCTGATAGAAGTTCATTGAATTTGTTTAAATGTTTGTGCCAAAAAAAAGACGCATTCATTGATTTACATTTCTATTCCATATTTTGATACAATGTTCCTTATATAAAATTGTATCAGAAACAGGAATTAACCAAAAATAGAATTTTTTCACATTCATGGTTTTGGCATGCAGGTGGCGATATAAGGAAATCGATTGTTTTTTAAGTTATTTAATATTCACGTACCGACATAAAAGATGGCGTACTCTATATTTATTTTACTTTATAAATTTCTTTCGTAATGAACTTTAGTTGCTAGTTATTATTTAAAGATGTTTTGAAGTTTTATTTTGTGGGGATATATATATATATATTAGGGCGGGTCGATTTGTAGGGAGTGAAAAAATTCACCAATTTCCCTTTGATTTCCGTATTCTATGGGTTATTCCATGAAAATTTGCCAAAGGAACCATACCTCTATCGTTAAAATCGAGTTCCCTACTTTTTGTTGGTAGATTTTTTCCCAAATTGACGTTCGTATGAAATATTACCTACACGTTCACATCCATAACTCAACAACTATCGATCGGGTTTAATCGCCAGTAGGCGCATTTGATCAATTTACAAAAAAAAAAAATCTCCAACATTGGTCCAACGGTTCAAAAGTTACGGGCATTTTTGTCCAAATTTTGGACCATTTTTCCATTTTTTTCATTATTTTGTCCAAGAATATTACTTTCATGGCCATTTTTTGGCTCAATCCATTATTTAATTCAATTAAAATTCAAAACGAAGAGTTTAAGCCCAAATTTATCGAGTTCGGTTGATTAATTCATGCGATATTGCTAAAACAAAATAACACATAAAACCAACTTTTTGATTTTTTTTCCCTTTTTTTTTTCTACAAAAATTCAAATTAAGAGATAATAAAGTATCTATCAACCTATTATCAAAAAAAAATATTCAATTTGAGTGTAGTAAAAAACAAAATGTGAAAAAAAACATTATTTTTTCTGAAAGTCTGAAAAAAATGGAAAAATGGTTACATTTGGACAAAAATGCCCGTCCTTTCCAACGCGCCTACTGGCGATTAAACCCAATCGATAGTTTTTGAGTTATGGATGTGAACGTGTAGGTAATATTTCATACGAACGTCAATTTGGGAAAAAATCTACCAACAAAAAGTAGGGGACTCGATTTTAACGATAGAGGTATGGTTCCTTTGGCAAATTTTCATGGAATAACCCATAGAATACGGAAATCATAGGGAAATTGTCGAAAAATAAATCGACCCGCGCTAATATATATATATATACTATGAAATGTTAAAATTTAAGTATTTTGTTTTGTCTTTAAATGCAAAATATAAAAATATTTGTGTTTGTTTTATAATTAAAAATGGTATTAATATTAAAACATTACTTTATTTTATTTGAACCACCTTCCCACAGTAATTGTTATGGTGACATAAAGTTGTTTGGCTTTTTCTGTATTTTGATTTTCTAGTCCTGCATAACAGGACTATACAAAATAGTGGTAAGCAATTTTTTAAATTTGTAATTGAAAAATGTAATTATTCACTTAGATTCTGAATATGAATATATTCTTCTTAAGTTTTTTAAAATTTCCATTAGAAATTTCAAAAAAATCAAACTCAAAAACTATAGATTTTCCCAGTAAAATGCATTTTTTTATGAAAAGTCGTTTGTTAATAAAAATAACGGTAAACGAAAGATTTTTCGCAAATATTTTGTACGTACATCTTGTATATTGAAAATTTCCGTTATTATAACATCAATATTATTGCGATATCTTGAAAATGACAGATTTCATCAATATAACACATTTTCTTTAAAACTAGAATGAGAAAAAACCGATTGAAATTTTAATTTTTTGATTTGCAAGCAGACATGTCGGCCATTTTCAAATCGATGTTCATCAAATTTCCTTTGTCTGTAAGGTAAATTAAGTAACTTTGGAGAAATGAGAATAGATTTACCGTTACTTCACCAGTTCAATATTTTATATTGTTTTCACAAAACCTTTAAAATATTCAATTTGTGCTCAAAAAATAGGCCAAAAGTTCCTTGTGTTGGAATTTTTTTTTTCAATTTCCATTTTCCCCATTCTTTCATATGACACATCATTTATCTACAAAAATTGCTTAAATTTTACACAAAATTCAATAAATAGTTTTTATCATTACAAGTCATGGGCCACTACCGCCTATATACATTTTTTTTTCTGTTGATTTTATATGATTTAAATAAAAATTCTAAATGTTTGATAGTTTAAATCATACTTGATTTTATATACAAAAAAGAAATCATGCTTGATTATAAATAGAAAAAAACTTTAATTTTATTTTTTCTTAATTAATTTTGCTTAAAAAATAATTTCTGTAAAAAATTTCAAATATTACATACTGCATTGCCAAATTTTAATCTTATACTATGTTAACACTGGATCAAACTACTCATTTTAGCCCATTCAGCTAAATGATAAACGAAGTCATCTCACTTCCCATACAAATTCAATTCATTTAAAACACATGAAAGAGATTCGATACGTTCTTAAAACTTATTGCAAATCATTTCGAACGCATTCAATGGAGAATGTATAAAAAAACACTGAACACACTAAAAACAAAAGAAAATGTCAAACAACAAATCATTTTATACACGTGTATCATCATCAATATCAACCAGTAAAAACAAAAAAAGAACCAGTTTTCAAACGAAATGAGATACTTTCACAAAAAAAACCAATGAAAGCACTTTTGAATGACCAAATGAGTTTGAAATATAGCATTTTCATTGATTTTTGGGCGGTTAAAAGCTGCCGAAAGTAACCATACAAATAAAATTACTAGTAGTAGACGTGAATAGTGGGAGTGGGTAAATATCAATAGCCTATCACAATTTCGTTGAAATAAAAAATCGTTTGGTTTCAATATCGTGTAAATATCGTGTAATCGGTTCTCGCGTGTTTGTCTTTTAATAGTATAGTATATAGATAGATAGACTAATACAATCTTAAGTCGGGAAAAGTTAGCTGGCAGGGCTACAAAACGTAATTTATGCTTATAACTGAATTCTGGCAACTCCCCTCAAAACATTTGCAGAATACTAAACAACACTGTATGACAGCAAGAATCTCCCTAAAGCAACTACACAACATGTTATATTATACTGTTATATACTGTCTTGTTATATTAGGTCTGTTCCCGTACTAACTTCAATTAGTTCTAATATATTAGAGAGTGTCAGTTTGCATGTTATTCCTCTCTCTCGAGCTTCAAAATAAAGCTTTCAAGCAACTTCAAGCTAATTGAATCGAGTAAGGGAAAAGACCTATTGTGAGAAGCTCTCGCGACAATGAGAGGAAACCTCTGTTTGCTGTTGTATTGTGATGCTTGTTGAACGTAATTCATCAAATAAAATACGTGAATTTTGTAATAATTAAAGAATAGACATTGCGAAAATCTTAGTAACTCTGTAAGAAGACTATCGGTTATTTAACTAAAAAAAGACACAGTTTCGATAGCATCGTAAGTATACACGTAGAATTCATTTTTATACAGTAACAGAGAAAAATTCTGTTTTTTTTTTCATTTATATTTCTTAAAACTATTTGAAAACATTTCATCTTCTAAATAAAAATTATTCAAAAACAAATTTGTTGTTGTTGCCTTCTTTAAACTTAATTGATCTAAAAAGTTCACATATAAATTCACGTAAAAATTTGTTGTGTTTTATAAAAAGTTTTCGTTTGATATTTTTAGTGATAAATTTGCTGTCCATGTTAATTTTTTATAATGGTTAAAACTAAATGTAATTCAAAGTTATTTTTAACAAATGGAAATAAATATCGGAATTTAAATTATTTATTTTTCCTATAGTAAACAGCATTATATATATGTATATTTTAAAAGTAATTTAAAATTACAATTTTAGTTGACAAAATATATTTTTAATATGAAAAAAATATAATGCATAACAGAAATACATAATTCGAATTTATTATGGTATTTCAGAAATAAATATGAAGGAACAAATTTTTTTCATATTTTCATATGCAATTCCATTTGGAATAAGGAAACAGTTAACAATTTTTTGTTTTTTTTTTCAAAAAATTTTAAGTTTAATAAGGTTATTCACCTCAAATTACTTGAATAATTCAGGGGGACAAAATTTTTATTTTTGGATTTTCCCAGCAATATTTTTATTATTTTCGACTAATCTTAGTGCGCTGATTTCAAAACTATTATTACTTTTTCTAACATTACCAGTTTTTGAGATAAACGTCAGTGAAATCGTTCAATGAAAACTTAAGTGAAATTTTATTATATCAAAATTTGTTCAAACAATTCAACGAGTTGAAGTGCGGGAAGTTAAATCTAAGTGAAAAAGTTATTAACACAATAATGGAAACCAGAAGCGTGGACAAATTATACCTTCTTGGATATGACCAAAGTCAACTTCTTCTTGGTGCAGGGTGTATCTAAGGTATATTACCTTAAAATATAGAGATTTTCTTTATTTCTTTTTAAGTAGATATATATATATATATTAAGTTGTTATTGTTGTAATATTTTTTTTTATTTTCTTCAACTTAAACTAACTTAAAAAAAATAAAAACTTATAATTACAACTTTTAGATTTCAAAGAAGCTTATCACAAAACTGGTGATGCTAGAAAAAAAGTAAAATTAAAAAGAATACAAATATTGCTAGGAAAATTCAAAAATAAAAATTTTGTCCTACTGAGTTATTCAAGCAATTTGAGTGAATAACCTTATTAAACTGCAAAATTTTTGGAAAAAAACTGAAATTGCAAATGAAAATATTAACTGTATTATTCTCTATCACGAAGCAGCACCCCAACGACAAGCAAGACACGAGAAGCAAAACTTTTTAATACGAAATTCTATTGCTTCTCGTGTCTTGCTTGTCGTTGGTGGCATTTTTGTTATGCAGAATAAATTGTTTTTTTTCATGCACTTGTGCAAACTTTAAGCCGTGAGCGCACGGGTTTATATGCATTCAATCTTACTAAAATTTTACACAAATTTTTTTTTCATCGATTAGCGCAGTTTGAGCCTTTGGGACGCTCCATGCAGTGCTTCGAAATTTTCCCCATACAAAAAAGGTCCACTCTGAGCTACACGCCTCTGTATTCTCTATTGTATTTATCTTTCTAAAAATAAACAAAACCAATAACGAACTACAAAAACAAAAACATCAAATGTGTATTTATGTATGTTCATTTTACATATATATTAATAACAACAACCACAACAAAAGCAGCAAAACAACAAACGACACGATTGCGAACCAAACGAACAACAGGATAAGCAACTACTCAAGCAGCTTGTATTTTTCTCATACGAAGTTTTTTTCTTCTAAGATTTTGCTGTTTTGTGACTTTATTAAATAACCCTGTAGGAAAATCAACTAATTTAAAAGTAGTTTTTTGTCAACCACAACTAGTTGAAATTCTGACTTTTTTCCATAAAACGAACTAACATATTTTGTATGGTGATGTCCGCTAAATAAGTCAATTGACTTTCGTCTGCATATGTTTTCAATTAATTGTTAAATTAGTTCAATTTAAATGGTTTTTTAATTTCTTTAAAATAAATCAATTGAAAACCGCATCTATTTGCAACTACTTGTTAAATTAGTTAAATTTAAATTATTTTTTAATTACTTTAAAATCAATCAATTAAAAACAGCATATATTTGCAACTACTTTTTAAATTAGTTAAATTAAAATTATTTTTTTATTTTTTTTTTAAATAAATCAATTGAAACGAGTTAATATTCCACTTACTGAAGATGAATTTAAAAGCATAAAAATTTAAATTTCTGTGCATCAAAAAGATTATTTATTTTATTGTTTTGAAAAAAAAATACATAAATTCATATTAGTGAAAGCCTAAAGTTATTAATTTTTGATGAAATAGCATAGTTGAACATATATAAACTTGTAATCTAATAAAAATTTGCAATAAAAACATGTCAAAATCAGAGTAGTCGCCGCCTTAATATAATCCAAAGTAGTTCTTAAGCCACTTGTTTTGAAGTAGTTTTTCAATTACTTCATATATAATGCAATAAGAACTATTCAAAACTGAAGTGGATTCAAAGTAGTTCATAAACTAGTTTATTTTAAACTTTAAAGTTTATTTTAATTAGTTGTTTTTAAAAACAAGTTAGTTTGTTCCTATAGGGAAGTGACAAAATCCAAAGATAGATATTCGTTTTATTCGTACTGTAACTGAAATTTTCGTATATATTTGTTCTTTGTACAGGCTGTAGGTATACCCCCAAGTGTCAACTAAGCTTCCTAAATGTGTTTGAAAAAAATTCGTGAAAATGACCCCCATACAAACCGCGCTGTAAGACGTAATTCTACGTCAAAAAACGGTTTTTCGAAACTGAAATTTCAGTTATCTCTTAAAACAAATTTTCAGTTATGCTAGGAAGAGCCTCGGGAAGAAAGTAACCGAAACTCATGTACACATGTAATCTGGCCAGAGTGCGTAGAGCACTCAAAATTCGCTCTCGCTCTTTCGAGTTATCATTTATAAACATAGAAGCAATGAATAATCTTTTCAGAACAACTCGTTGAACGCTACGCTCTCCATTTTGTGCCATGTTAAAAAAGTGATAAACACCTATCAATTTCAACGTAGTGCCAAAAACTATCAACTTGATAAGAAAAACGTTATTATAACAGTACTTCATGTTAAATTGACAGTTTTCACGTCAAATTTACATTAAAAATATTAATTTGATATGATACTGTATTATATTGTAATATCAATTCATAATGTTAAAATGAAAGGCTAAAATATCAATAAATTTTATGTTTATTTAATATTATTTCATGTTGTTTTCATATTTTTCATATCACATTTACATGAAAATTTTAGATTAATATGATTGCTTATCATTTTGAAAGCAATTGATAAAAATATTATCAAATTGATATGAATATAATCGAAATGATATAAATATTATCAAAATAATATGAATACTATCAAATTGATATGAATATTATATTTACACCAAATTGATATAAATATTTTGGAATTGATATGAATACTATCGAAATGATATGAATGATATGAATTTTAATACCCATTTTACGTTTTTCTACATCAAATTAATATGACTATTATCAAAGTTTAATGTATTAATATTAATTTTATCTTTTTCCATATAAAATTGATATGAATATTATTAAAATTATATGAATTATTAGGATATTAATCCATTTTACGTTTCTCCATATCAAATTGATCTTAATATTATCAAAATGATATGCAATAATATACATTTTAAGTTTTTCCATATTAAATTGATAAGAATATTATCAAAATAAGAATCATTAATATCCATTTTACGTTTTTCTATATAAAATTGATATGAATATTATCAATATTATATACCTTAATATCCATTTTACGTTTTTCCATATAAATTTGATATAAATATTATCAAAATGGTAATCATTAATATCCATTTTCCATTTTTCCATATTAAATTGATATGAACGTTATCAATATTATATGCAATTATATCATCTTACGATTTTGAATATCAAATTTACATGAATATTATTAAAATGATAATCATTAATATCCATTTTACGCTTTTCAATATTAAATTGATATGAACATTATCAATATTATATACATTAATATCCATTTTACGTTTTTCCATATCAAATTGATATGAACATTATCGATATTATATGCATTTATATCCATTTTACGTTTTTCCATATCAAATTGATATGAATATTATCAAAATGATATGCATTAATGTCCACTTTACGTTTTTCCACATAATTTCATATGAATATACCAATTTCACCGCAAGCTCAGCATGAGTAAGCTTGTACGCTCACAGTTTTTCATTGGTCGCTCAAGAGACAACAGCTTAGAAATAATAAGTGAAAAATTAAAGAAAAATATTTAAAAATAAGTGAAAATTAGTGACAAATTTGTTAAAAATTAGTGAAAAACAAAAAGAAAATTTACAACAAGTTAAACAAAACACCAAAAGTAGTGAAAAACAAAAGAAAAAGTGAAAAATTGAATAAAACTTTGTCAAAATGGCAAGTGGCTATTAAGACGAAAGTATGTTTTCTGACGAAATTCTAGAATTGGTTACTCAAGAGCTGGTCATGGATCACCAAACTGAAAAAGAATCTACAGAAGAGCCTGAAGAGTGACAGCTTGATGAACCAGACTTTTTATATGAGCTTCTTCAGTCCTTTAAACTGGAGCAAACGTATGCAGCTTTTTCAGGTAAGCTATGCGCATGTTTAAACTTGTTCGTTTTCTTTATATAATGACTTTAAAAAATCACATAAATTTTGCTTAGAAATTAAAAATTGATGTGAATGCATATCATTTTGATTAAATTCATATCAATTTTAAGATGTTAAATTGTTTAAAAAATATATCATTGATAATATTCATATCGATTTGATATAAATAAAAGTTAAATTGATATTAATAAATATTATTTTGATAAAAATCATATCAATTTGATGTAGAAAAATATAAAATGGATACTAATACATATAGTTTTGATAAAATTCTTATCCATTTCATGTAAAAAAATATAAAATTGATATGAATGCATATCATTTTAATAATATTCATATCAATTCGATATGGAAAAACGTATAATGGGTATTAATGATTATCATTTTGATAATATTCATATCAAATTGATATTGAAAAACTTAAATGATGTTATTGCATAAAATATTGATAATATTCATATCAATTTAATATGGAAAAATGGAAAATGGATATTAATGCATATAATACTGATAATGTTCACATCAATTTAATATCCAAAAACGTAAAATGGATATTAATGTATATAATATTGATAATGTTCACATCAATTTGATATGGAAAAACTTAAAATGGATATTTTTGCATATCATTTTGATAACTTTCATATCAATTTGATATGGAAAAACGTAAAAAGAAATTAAAAGTATCAATTTTTTTAACAAATGCAAGTGCTTTTGTTTCAAAAATAACTTACTTTAAAACTAAAGACATTTCAAGTTTTAAAACAAAAACTTGTGTTTATTTTTTATTTTAAAGTCAAACTTTTTCTGAGTGTAGGGATGCCAAATTGCTGAAACTCTTAATAAGTATTAAACAGGTATGGTATTGTAGGACGGTAATGCCAATACTTCGAAATCGTTAAAACGTTTATGGCAATGATATTAATCATAATTCTATTTATATGTAGTGTGTAAGTTTCGCTGGATCCTTTTTATAAATATTTTGCAATTACAAATGTACTTTAAATATGCCTCTTTTAAAAGAAAGTAATGAAATAAAAAAAAATATCCTTTAACAATTGTTGTTAGTTTGCTGTAAGGCTCGGTAGTCTGCATTAGTTTTTTGAAGTTTGCGGTCTAATGGTTTCAGTACGCTAGGCATAGATCCAACACGCTACTTATGAAACCACCGCTTATAGCTTCAATCAAAACAAGGTTACGTGTAACTGGCAGACATACGATAGCGGATAACTTATCAATTGAAGGAAAAGAACCTTTTTAAACCTTTTTTTATTGAAAGGACTATATCCTGAAAAAGAGGAATTTTTAAAATTAATTCATAACATTCATATTTGCCAAGAGAATCCAACGAAGCTCTTACAATACAAATAGTTGATACTATGATTAGTTAATCCCATATAATGTTAAAACGATTTCAAAGTATTACATTCTTATACATTTATTATATTAAAATATTTTAACTACTATGAGAAGAGTTACTTCGTTGTAACTTATTTATTTTTTGTTAGATTCCATGATCACTTTAATCATAATATTATTAATATGTGTTGTACGTTTCGTTGGATTTCTTTTATTCATAAGTTTTATTTTTAAATGTCCTTTAAATATATCTCTTTTAAAAGAAATTCATGAAGAAAAAAAATATCCTTTAACAATTGTTGTTAATTTGCTGTAAGGCTCGGTAGTCTGCATTAGTTTTTTGAAGTTTGCGGTCTAATATTTTCAGTATGCTAGGCATAGATCCAACACGCTACTTATGAAACCACCGCTTATAACTTAAATCAAAACAAGGTTACGTGTAACTGGCAGACATACGATAGCGGATAACTAATCAATTGAAGGAACGGAATAAAAGTCCTATTTTTATTTATAGGACTATATCTTGGAAAAGAGGCATATTTTACACCCTATGAAGTAGATGTTTTTGTTTTCCGACATTCCGGTTTTCCGACGGAACTCTTAAGATATATATTAATGATATACTATGATAAGTTATTCCCCATGTAATGTTATAAAGATTTCAAACAATTAAATTTTTTTATATATCTTATTCTATTTAACTATTATAATGTATTATTTGCATTAAATAATTCTAATTCTAACTAATGAACTATTTTTTCTTAGATTCCAAAGATGCCGTACACGCGATGTTGTTCAATGCAGTTTTAAAGCCAACATCCAGGTATGTCACCAAACTTGAAGGAAGGAATCAAGTTAGAAAAACAACTATTAAAGATGCCATAAACAGCTGCATCGTACACATGAAAACAATTAACGATTTAGAGTTGGCGCTGGAGAAAAAACTTCAAAAGTCTATCGAAAGAAATTTAACAACACAGCCAACTTACAAAATATTATGTGTGTTTTGGTTCGTCTTTCCAAAAATTTAGCTCATTTGTTCGTGCTTTAGATATCTGTTTCAAAGTTTACCATGAATTTTCCATGTAAAATGTATTTTTCATATTTCCATAAAATGTTTACCATGTAAAATGTATTGTCTACAGATATAATTACATATAAGGGATCTAAATACAAAACAGAACATTTTTTTGACAAAAAAAATCGATGAACATTTAGAACTTTATGAAATTGTTGATATATTGATTTGTAACAATATTCAAGTATGCTTAGTTGTAAACAGATATGAACTGAATTTTCTATACACTTTCAGTCCCATATTGTTGGTAATAAATGCAACTTTTTAGAAATCCTTAAAATAGAAATTTTTACAGGACCACCTATACATATGTAAAGGGTGATTTTTTTGAGGTTATGATTTTCATGCATTAGTATTTGACAGATCACGTGGGATTTCAGACATGGTGTCAAAGAGAAAGATGCTCATTATGCTTTGACATTTCATCATGAATAGACTTACTAACGAGCAACGCTTGCAAATCATTGAATTTTATTACCAAAATCAGTGTTCGGTTCGAAATGTGTTTCGCGCTTTACGTCCGATTTATGGTCTACATAATCGACCAAGTGAGCAAACAATTAATGCGATTGTGACCAAGTTTCGCACTCAGTTTACTTTATTGGACATTAAACCAACCACACGAATGCGTACAGTGCGTACAGAAGAGAATATTGCGTCTGTTTCTGAGAGTGTTGCTGAAGACCGTGAAATGTCGATTCGTCGCCGTTCGCAGCAATTGGGTTTGTGTTATTCGACCACATGGAAGGTTTTACGCAAAGATCTTGGTGTAAAACCGTATAAAATACAGCTCGTGCAAGAACTGAAGCCGAACGATCTGCCACAACGTCGAATTTTCAGTGAATGGGCCCTAGAAAAGTTGGCAGAAAATCCGCTTTTTTATCGACAAATTTTGTTCAGCGATGAGGCTCATTTCTGGTTGAATGGCTACGTAAATAAGCAAAATTGCCGCATTTGGAGTGAAGAGCAACCAGAAGCCGTTCAAGAACTGGCCATGCATCCCGAAAAATGCACTGTTTGGTGTGGTTTGTACGCTGGTGGAATCATTGGACCGTATTTTTTCAAAGATGCTGTTGGACGCAACGTTACGGTGAATGGCGATCGCTATCGTTCGATGCTAACAAACTTTTTGTTGCCAAAAATGGAAGAACTGAACTTGGTTGACATGTGGTTTCAACAAGATGGCGCTACATGCCACACAGCTCGCGATTCTATGGCCATTTTGAGGGAAAACTTCGGAGAACAATTAATCTCAAGAAATGGACCGGTAAGTTGGCCACCAAGATCATGCGATTTGACGCCTTTAGACTATTTTTTGTGGGGCTACGTCAAGTCTAAAGTCTACAGAAATAAGCCAGCAACTATTCCAGCTTTGGAAGACAACATTTCCGAAGAAATTCGGGCTATTCCGGCCGAAATGCTCGAAAAAGTTGCCCAAAATTGGACTTTCCGAATGGACCACCTAAGACGCAGCCGCGGTCAACATTTAAATGAAATTATCTTCAAAAAGTAAATGTCATGGACCAATCTAACGTTTCAAATAAAGAACCGATGAGATTTTGCAAATTTTATGCGTTTTTTTAAAAAAAAAAATTATCAAGCTCTTAAAAGATCACCCTTTATATATTTTATTCCAGATGGAACTGCCCTTATAAAAAATAAATTGTTTTAGTACATACATTCAAATTGTTGTATTTAATTTTATATGTACAATCAATATTATATGTATTTTATAATCAATAATTTTTATTAATAAAAAATAGTATATTATAAAAACTATAGAATTTTTTTATTTTGTATCTATTCACTTTCCCTTAGATAGTTGATTCGCTAGTTGAATATTCTTGCTTTGGCCTGAAAAGGAAAAAGAAACAATATTCAAAGAATTTAAAGTTTTTTACAGTGCTAATATGCGCACTGGTGATTCATCTGAGGGTTAATATGAAGGATATGTACAATATTGAAATAACAATTATTTTATCATTTCTACATTTTCTCATATTAATTTGATAAGGAAAATATAAAAATTAATTAATTTGACAATTTTTCATAACAATTTGATAAGCACAATATCAAAGTCATAGTATTTGCTATTTGTTCCACGTTTTCTCATATCAATTTGATATGTCCAATATCAATATCCAATAAGTGATAGTGAAATTTATCAATTTTACGTTTCTTATAATAATGATATGATATGAGCAATATCAAAATTGATATAATATTACATAAATATGATATGCCTCACATCAATATTACATTAATCTCATATCAAATAGATTTCATTTATTTAATAATAAAAATAAATTTAATTTTGATATGAACCATATCAAAAAAGATAAATTCCTTTAAAAGTCAACGTTTTTTCATATCAAAAAGATGTGGACAATATCAAAATGATAATAAAATCATGTAAATATGATACGTACCACATCATAAGTGATTAAATATCATATCAATTTGATACGTACCACATCACAATTGATATAATATATTATCAATTTGATATGCCTTATATCAATATAACATTAATCTCTTATCAATTCTACGTTTTTTCAACTGAAAATGATATGAAAAATATCAGAAAAACATTTGTATCATATCAATTAAACGTTTTCTCATATCATTTTGATATGGACCATATCAAAATATTGTAAGTTAGTTACAAATTTAATGTTTTTCATATCAATATGATGTGGAAAATATCAAAATAATATTAAAATCGTATAAATTGGATATGTACCACATCAGAAGTGATAAAATATTACATCAAATTGATATGCACCACATCACAACTGATATAATATAATGTCAATTTGATATGCCTCATATCAATATAACATTAATTTCATGTAAATCCCACGTTTTTTTAATTAATTATGATATGAAAAAAATCAGAACAACACTTCTTTCTTATCAATTTAACGTTTTCCCATATCATTTTGATATGAACCATATCAAAATGTTATAAATTTGTAAAAAAGTTTACGTTTTCCATGTCAATATGATGTGGACAACATCAAAATGATAATAAAATCATGTAAAATTTTATATGTACCACATCAAAAATACATTAATATAATATCAATTCTACATTTTTCACGTTAAAATTAATATTCAAATCAAAAATGAAAGTGCTATAATATCAAAATTGATAGCTTTCACTATCGGCCGAAAAATGTAAACCAAAAACGTTAATTTTACGGTGGTTTTTGGTAATTTTTTGGTTCAGTGCATCATTGTGAAACATCGTCACTATTTTTTTCCCCGAGTTCTGCAACGTGCTCTTTGTTTGAGCTGAAAAATATTTGAATTCATCAATTATAAGTATTTTGATACTTATCATTTTGATATTTCCTATTAAGTGAAATGAAACTCATACGTTATCCAAAAAATTTTCTTTATTTAATAGAAAAAACACATTTGCAGAAATAAACTAAAAAATATTTATTTATTAAATTAAAAATAAATAACTAAAATTCATTAAAATTGAACGTCATCAAAATTTATATTTATAAATAACTTTTCATTTAATTTAATAAAAATAAATTATTGATATTTTCAGAGTTCAGCCTGGAACGATGTTTTGTTAGTATTAAAGATAGTGCACTAGGGCCATTTTGTTCACACAGAGATAAATTTATCCCCGAGTTAATTCCATGATTTTTCCAGTTTTTCATTTGTTCACAGTGAGTTAAGCATTTAACTCTTCAAGTTGGAGATAAAAATGGTGGCGAGAGAGCTTAACCCCAGAAATATTTAACTCGTGAAAATTGGTGAGTTAAGATTTTTAATTCGCTCTCATTACTCTCATTTTAATATTTTTTATTTACTTGGTGTCAAAATATTGAAAATACAGATTTTTAAACATAGGGAAACAGTATTGGGGGTTACTGATTTCGAATCTGGTGTCAGAATTTTAAAATTCAAGATGTTGGATAAGGTTGCCACCATAATTTTTTATTTTTAAGAATTCGGGGCTGGCGCGAACTAAAGGGTAAAAATGGGTTGCTGAATCCGAATCCGTTGTCAGAATTTCAAAATTCGAAAATTTTTCTACACATAGGGCTGCCACCTAAAAATGTTTTATTTTAAAAATTTTAAACATGAGGGAACAGTATTGGGGGGTTACTGATTTCGAATCTGAGCTCAAAATTTTTAAATTCAAGATGGTGGATAGGGTTGCCACCTTAATTTTTTAAATTTTTACGAATTCGGGGCTGCCAAAAAAAAAATGGTACACCAAAAATGGGTCGTGAATGCGAATCCGTGGCCTGAATTTCAAAATGATAAAGTTTTGAAATAATAGGGTTGCCACCCAATAATATGTATTTTTTAGAATTTTAAACATCATTTAACAGTGTTAGCGAGTCACTGATTTCGAATCTGAAGTCAGAATTTTAAAATTCAAGATGGTGAATAGGGCTGCCACCGTAATTTTTTTATTTTTATGAATTTGGGGCTGGTGCGAACTAAAAGGTAAAAATGGGTCGCTGAATCTGAATCCGTGGTCATAATTTCAAAATGATAAAATTTTATAAAAATAGGGCTGCCACCTAATAATATGAATTTTTAAAAGTAAAAGCAACTTTATTATTTCAAAATTTTATAATTTTGAAAATCTGATCACGGATTCGGATTCAGCGACCTTTTTTTGGCATAAAATTTTTTTGACAGCCCCGAATTCATAATAATACAAAAAATTAAGGCGGCAACCCTATACTCAATTTTGAATTTTAAAATTCTGACTTCAGATTCGAAATCAGTGACTGCCTTACACTGTTAAATAATGTTTAAAATGCTTAAAAATACATATTACTAGGTGGCAACCCTATTATTTCAAAACTTTATAATTTTGAAATTCTGACCATGGATTCGTATTCACTACCCATTTTTTTGGCAGCCCCGAATTCGTCAAAATTTAAAAAATTAAGGTGGCAACCCTATTCACCATCTTAAATTTAAAAATTTTGAGTTCAGATTCGAAATCAGTAGCCCCCCTATACTCTTTCCTCATGTTTAAAATTCTTAAAATAAAACATTTTTAGGTGGCAGCCCTATGTGTAAAAAATTTTCGGGTTTTGAAATTTTGACAACGGATTCAAAATCAGCGACCCAATTTTACCTAGTGTTTCTCCCAGAGTTTTATTCGCATAAATAAACATGAAATTAGGTGGCAACTCTATCCGCCATCTTGAATTTTAAAATTCTGTCACCAGATTCGAAAGAAGTAACCCCCAATACTGTTTCTTCATGTTTAAAATTCTTAAAAAAATGTTTAGTTGGCAGCCCTGTGTAGAAAAATTTTAGAATTTTGAAATTCTAACATCAGATGCAAAATCAGCGATCCATTTTTACCTAGTGTTCATTCCAACCCCCAAATTCGCAAAAATAAACCAAAAATCCCCACACATTTTTTAATTAATGAGCAGCACTCTAACATTCCAATGGAAATCGATATAAATTGATAGCGAATTTATGCTCTAATCATAAAGCCGGGATAAAATGTGAACAAAACCACTTTTTTATCTCCCGATTTATACGCTTGGTATAAAATTAACCTAGAGATAGTAGATTCAGCGGTTACCGAGCTTGTCTGGCTTAAAATTTCATGAGTCTCCTTTCATATAATAGTATCGATATGGATATTCTATATCCCGATAATGTTTTCCCTATTTTCGTTTTAAATAAAAAATCTTCATTTTTCGTTTTATTTAACACAAATAAAAAGTTTTTTAAAGATTTATAATTTTCTAAAATCATGTCTTAAAAGAAGCAGTTTTGGGTTAAACATTGTTCTAATAATTTTAGATTAAAGATTTTACTTAAGAATTTCCTGACACCACATCTAGCAGTTCTTTCTTAGCAATACCTATTAACTAATGCGCACACTTTATAATAAGTTTTACATTCACTCTCAACTTTACCGCGGCCGGGAAAAATAAAATTTGCAAAAAACAAATAGTTTTAGCTCCACTTTACTCTAAATTCATAAATCAGTTTTTCTTCCAGCTTAAAAAAATTTTGTTGTTTTTTACTATTCGTCTGCATTTTTACATGTCTGTCTATTTACCTGTATTCCACATAATCCGTCTGTCGGTATGTTTGCTCTTGACAGCCCGTCACTACACATTTATTTAATTTTGCAATATAAATCAGAGCACAAAAAATTCACCTAAAGTCTTATAAGAATTCTGTAAAAAGCTGTTTACTGTGTAAGGTAGATGCCATCAGTTGTTTAGCAGCCATGCCTGAACAAATGTAATTTAGAATTGAGTACAGGTGTTGAAGGCCTCGCAGCTACATTTTATTTAAGAAATACTTGGTTAAAAGAGGAAAAGAGAAATAAAGCTTTATGCTGCTTGTGTGTCTAACAATTTAATGAAGCAATGATTTTTATGTTTGGTTTATTTGGTTACTTTATAAATTTAAATTTTAGTAACTTTTAAGAGTGGTTTAACACTCCAGTAGCTTTATATAAGTGAAAGATTTACTAAAATCGGTTCTGTAGTTTTTAAGTTTAGTGTCGTCGCAGATATGTGAAAAACTTTTTATATAGACCTATATTTGTATAGATATAGATATACTAGGGTAGCTCCAAGTATACGGAAAAAATTAAGTCAAAAAGCACATTCAATATCTGAATCTTTGGGTTGAAAAACTAAGTATCCTGAATTTGAAAAAAAATCGGTTGAATTTCTAGCCAACGGAAATGCCGATGAATTCGACTTTTAAATCAGTTTTTTATATTATTCACAAGACCTTTCCGATTTGATTGGGAACAGTTACGGAAGCCAATCGATAGATACTCAATTCCCGTAAACAGTTCGGGTTAGTTTATTCGTGTTGAAAAAATACGATTACGGAGATTAGGTTGATGTTGTGATCATCGAAACAGCTGTCTAATCTGCTTAGTGGTTTGTTCTGGAAAGAATTTGCTGTTGCCTCATAAAATTATTTGTTATAAATTCTATAATTATTTATATATATAAAAATGGATCGTGATTTGTTCGGATGCTTAAAACTTGGAAACGAATAGACCAAATTGGATTCTGCCTTCTACGGGTTTGTTTGCAATTATTACGCAAAGGTTAAGGAAAATATAAAATGTTGCCACACCCCTTTCAACCGCCCACAAATCAATAAAAATGCTATATTTAAGACGGTTTTGGTCGTATTAAAGTAAACTTTGGTAATTAAGTTCGTATGGTAACTGTCGGTAACTATACTAAAAATGGGCGTGGTAACATTATAGCTACACCTACTTTTAGGAAAAGGTCCGATTGAGCTCCAATTTTGGTTATGGATTTGTTTCGAGTACGAGATGGTTTCAGAAAAAAATTGCCACACCCCTTTTTACCGCCCACAATTATATAAAAATTTTAGGATATCAAAAAGCATTGGAGTTCTGGATCGCAGTCTCGGAATTCGGTATTCGACCAAAATTTACCCGTGCCGTTTCACTGATGACAGTTTATGAGAGTTAGACAAAGGGGAGTGGCACCTCCCATACAATACAAATTTGCGATATTGAATTGCTTTAGAGTTATAGGTTGCACAGCGTCAGAATTCAGTATTTGATCTAAATTAACAAATGCAGTTTTATTGATTTCGTCTTATGAGCGTTGGGTAAGGGGGCGTTGTATCTCCCATACAACCTACATTTTTGTTATCGTTAAGATTTGGAGTCGCACAGCGTCGGAATTCAGTATTCACCATAAATTGACACATGCAGTTTCATTGATTATATTTTATGGGCGTTTGTAAAGGGCGCGTGGCACCTCCCATTTAATCCAAATTTGCTATATCGCATAGCTTTGGAGTTATAGGTCGTACAGGGTCATAATTCAGTATTCCACCTAAATTTACACATTCAGTTTCATTAATAACATTTTATGGGCGTGGGACTAGGAGGACTCCCATACAACCCAAATTTGTGATATCGAATTGCTTTTGAGTAAAAGGTCTCACAGCGTTGGAATTCACAATTCGACTTAAATTTACACATGCAGTATTATTTCATTTTATTTTATGAGTTTTTGACAAGAGGACGTGGCACCTCCTATGCAACCCAAATTTGTGATATCGAACAGCTTTGGAGTTATATTTCGCACAGCTTCTGAATGCAGTATTCGACCACAATTTGCATATGCAGTTTCACTGATAACATTTTATGGCTTTTGTTAATGGGGCGTTGCACCTCCCATACAACCCAAATTTATGCTATCGTATAGCTTTGGAGTTATAGGTCGGACAGCGTCGGAATTCGCCCTCACTTTACACTTGCAGTTTTGTTTATTGCATTTTATGGACTTTGGACAAGAGAGCGTGGCAGCAACGCGCCGGTTTTCAGCTAGTTCTATAATAATTTTTTTATAAATTTTATTTCTTTCAGAATTATTAAACACAAAATTTAAAAAAATATCATAATTAATTTTTCATTGAAAATGTTTGTTTTACAAAATCACACACATGCATTCTGGATCAAGATCGTTTTCTTTGGATAAATAAATAAAGTGTGCGGAAATGTGACCAAAGAACCTAATTAAATAATTTTTAAACAGGTTGGGCCTTATCTATTTTTTTAATAATTTCTATACATTATTTCTATAGAATTTGTTGTTAAAAAGCTTACACTAAATTAAGAGTCGACATTAAAATGTTTATTACTAAGGCTCATTGGTTCTATAAAAGTATAAACTTTGAAGACTTCGCCATCATCTATGAAGATAAACCTGTAAAAATAGATGTATTGATTATAACCAGTTCTCCCCGTTTTGCTCAATCTTTCATCTCTACTCCGTTGTAGTCAAACTATCGTAAAAAAATAGTGAATATCCTGTTATGTTTGTGAAATTTTCAAACAGCCATCAGTTAGTATTCTTATCAACATTTTGAATAAGGTGGTAGCAATCGTGACCTTTTCGCCTAAGTGTCATATCAATATATAGAGTAGAGGAAAGGTATTCGATTTTATGAATGGATGCAAAATATTTTTGTTCGTACGTAAACAATAAACGTACTAAACTTATTTTTCCTGATAAGAATTCGGAGGCGTAATGCCTGTGAAGTTGTTTTCTTATTATATATATAAAAAAAAATGTATATTCATTAAGTGCTACGTAAATTCTTGATTACTTGTTTTTCAAAAACGTGACGATTTTGCACTTTAATTGATGTCAAGAAATTTCTCAGTATATTTTTTACAATTAAAATAGAATAAGTTTTTGGAAATATTAAAATGCAAAGTGATCCGAAAATTACAAATATTGCGTCAGTTTTAATTTTATAAGCATTGGTTTTTAACTAATTTATATAAAAAGCGTCACGATTAGGCGCTGCCAGCATTCGACCTAAGGGGAAGGGGCAAAAGATTATCAAAATGAAAACACGAACAATTTATTTTTAAGAACTTATTATCATAGTTAGTTTAAGCACCTATAGCACACACAAAACTTTATTGAAAATATCAAAATAGAATTAAAAATCTACATTCACTTTCGAATGTGGTGTTCACTATGACGATTTCGTCCAGGTTATTTTTTCACCCCTTAAGAGACATATTTTAACCCTTAATTTGTTTTTGGGGTCTATTTTTAGTTTTAAATGAAAGAATAAAGTAGGTTTTGTTCAAGAAGATTTGTACAGTTCTGTGGAATTAATTTTGGAACAGTCAAAAACAAGCAATTTTTTACTTATTAATATAAAATTCATATCTCTGGCCCTAGCTTATATTAAAAAAATGTTCCAGGGAATTTTTCTTGATATATAGGTCTTTCAAAAAAACTTGCTCAAATTTGGCTAGGTTCCAAAAACAATAATTATTTCGCCACCAGAAAAATTACCTTATTTTGGGTAAAAGTTTTTTAAAAAGTTTAACCGTCTTATTCATAGAAACTTAAATGGCCTTAAAATGTCTTTCAAAAAAAGAGTTGCAAAATTTGTATTCATAAACTCATTTTAGAGATAAAAAGTTCTTATAACAAGCTCTAAAAATGCAAAAATTTAAAATACCGATTGGGATAACTTAACAGTATTTTATAAAAAAAAATGTATAGTGTTTTGGGTGCAATATAATTTCAAATAAAGATACGAACGCAATCTCTGCTATTAGCCTAATAAATAGAAATATAAATTTTGGGTGGTGGTCAGAGCCATGCGAAGGTTGTAGAAAAGACGTAAGGATACTTACAAATTGCCAGATGTGGAATTTTGCGATAGATATTGCTTTTCTAAGCGCGTAATAGCCAGAATTGTAAGAAATGTCAGAATTGACACTCAATCAAAGAGGCACTGGGACTTCATCAGCCTTACAATTTTTGACCGCTTGAGTTAACCAACTGTGAGTCGCATTTGTGCAAGAGTTGCTCGGGCACTGACAAAATATGCAAATGAATTTATCGCAAAACCGCAAACGTTAGAAGAAGAAAAAGATAAAATGAAGGAATTTAAAAAACGACTAAATTTTGCAACAGTTATCGGCGCTATAGATTGCACTTAAGTAAGTAGATAAAAAAAGTAAGTAGAGATTCGGTGAGTTTTACATTAATCGCAAAGGGTATTATTCTCTTAACGTTCAAATGGAGTGTGACGCAAAAATCAAGATCCAAAATGTCGTTGCAAGATGGAGGGGCAGCACTCATGGTAGCCGAATTTTTAATGAGTCAGTACTTAAGACTGAATTCGAACAAAATCGCTATAGCGGACGCTTACTTGGAGACTCTGGGTACAAGCAAAGTAGCTACCTTTTTACCCCTATTCTGCGACCTACTTCAACGAAAGAAGAAAGATATAACGATGCTCATATTGCAACCAGGAATACTATTGAAAGGTGCTTTGGCGTGCACAAAAAATGTTTTCGTTGATTGATGGATGGTTTGCGCATTTCGCTTTACAAAGAAAAAATTTTAATTGTTGCACTTGCTGTGCTGCATAATATTGCAATAGAAGCAAATGAATCGATTCTAAATGAAGACTGCGACGAAAATGAACCTTCCGAAGTTGAATTTCAGGATGAAGACTTTTTCTAAAAAGACACCATTATGAGTAAGAAATCATTTTATTTTAAGAGCATTTATTGAAAAATACTTTTAGCACAAAAAAATTATCGAATTGCAGTTTTTCGCACATAAATTTATTTTGTACTGCAGTTCAGATTTTTCGAACTCGAATACTTCTGCTTTTTGCATTCGTTTTCCATTTGAAGTTGAAAGATTTCAAGTCTTTTTCTCTCGCACTCCATTTGAATTTGGTGCAGTTCTAGGCATTTGGTTTCCTTTTGCGTAATAGCATTGATTGAATTACTTCTTACCTATAAGAACATTCCTTTGCTCAAAAAATGTTAGAGGCTATTTACTCAGAAAAATTATATTTACAGCACTATTTTCCCGATTTTTCTTACGCCGTTTTGGGGTTTAGAGACTTTAATTTCATTCAACGAATCCTTCGTAATGGACTGAGATTGACGGTTTGACAGCGAGAACTCAGCTTCATGCTGATCCAATGAATCTTTAGATCGGGATTAACTGCTTGGCAAAGCAATCTCATCTTCTTTCTCTGCTTCCAGGATCTTAGCAGAATTTGACGGAAGTACAGTATGATTCTACAAGAAAAAGTAAATTTAAGTTGCACTTTATGTAAAAAAGCAATGCAAGTTACCTCAATAACCACAATACTTTTAATTAAATCAACAGCAAACTCTTCGGGCAGCCATTCACTTATATCATTATTGTTAACGACATTTTGTTGTAAGGGTGGTGGACCGGTCTTTATAATTTTTTTTTATATGGTTCGCGTTTTGCTTCCTAGCTTTCATTTTCATGATGGATCATTGAGCTCTAAGCTGCGCCGAGTTTCGTTGCGCGTTTCCCATAATGTTAAAACTAAGACATCCAAAACTTAATAAAAACTTTTTCACCTTTTGTGTTTTATGTGCAACCTTCCAAGCTTTTTTTTCTGTATTGTTGACGTTGGTGTCGCACAGTACTTTGAGCCCATACAAAAGTGAGGAATAAATACAAGGAGTTGTTCGATCTTTACGAAATTTGGCATGTTTATTATTTTTTGGCTGCTGATTTCAAAAATTGAATCAGATTTTATGAACATCAAGTATTTACGCCATAAATGAGGTTTGAAAATTAAAAAAACTGAAATTTTCCTATTTTCAATTAAATATTAAAATTATAAAAACTTTTAAAAAAAAAATAAAAATATATTATTGAAAACTTTAAGGTCTTAACTTGTTAAAAATGAAAATTTTATGGCAATATCTTTTTTTTAAAAAAAGATATGCTTATAGTTTGACATGCACTTTTTTCACGAAAATGTTACTTTTCATGTAAAAAAAATATGTTTTTGCAAAAAAAAAATATTTTTTGTAATTCTAAATTCACTTTGTATTATTAAATTAAATAGTTTTTGTTTAATTGATTAAAAGAATAAAAATTAAAAACAAAATAAAAAAATTTATGCCAAAAAATAGGTATTTAAGTAATTATAATAAAGTATACCTGAACTGCCATCCATACCCCATTTGCAAATAAGAGTCATTTTATCTGTTGCATCTTTACAGAGCTCTAATACACTTTTAGCTGTAAACCGCAAAAGTGGTTGTAAGCGAACTTCTGCAGTACTTTCCGAAGCTTCAATAGATGGTACTAATCGTTTCTTAAAATTTTGTATCGCATACAAACTCGGAAATAAATTTTTATGATGGACTTTGACAGTGTTGCGCAGAATATTATATTTTTCTTCCGAGAGATCCAAATCTAAGTACAGTGACAAAGCCATTTGTACTGATAGCCAATTTTGACTGTTAATATTCGAACCATGATTATTTTTTCTTGAAGCAAGCTCTGATGCATATTGTAATTCGTCTTCAGAATAATCAGATAATAAGTGAGCCACTTTCCTTTTTTTCATTTGTTCTGATAACAAATGGAACTCCTTTTCAGGCCTTCCGCGACTTGTGCTTGGTTGCTGAAATGTAAACTTTATTTTTAACTGCGCTAATATTAAATTTTATTTTTACTTGCGTACATTATTTGGATCAGAAATAACAATTGCTTCGGCACTTAACCAATTGGAATACTTTTAAATAAGCTTGCTTTTACTATATCCGCACTGCTTCCACTTCGTTTTCAATTGCAATATAAAAAACTTAATATTTTCATCAATTATTTCTTCACTGTATGGGATTTTACAAATTTTATCTTTAACAAATGACTTCAAAAACAAATATTTATTGCGTGGACCGGCAGAAATCCAACAATTAAATAAATCGTTATTAGTAATAATTATTGGCATTTTAAATTAAAAATCTTTGTAATGTTTTCGCTGAGAAAAATACGGTAAAAACAAATATGTTGGCATTAGTAAGCATGAGAAGGCCCTACGTTTTAACATAAATAGTCATTATTTATTTTTAACCTGTACATAATAGCAGCATTTTAAAAAACAATTACAAAAGAATTCATACTCCAATTACTTTTACAACTTTTACAATAGATTTTCATACTCTAATTACTTTTACAAACATAATAAGTTAAAATCACTATTTAAAGAACCTCTTAAAAAAACAATTTTCTGCAAACTGATACGTCTAACTTTTGAGCGTAGAGTACAATTCATACAGATTACTTTAAAAATGATCTAAGTCTTAATTTTTTTAAAAGTAAACATTTAATGATTTAATAGAAATAAACATACTAGTTTTTTACCTAATGAAAACGATTATTAAAAAAATGGACTTCATTTGGATGTCATTTTCGAAATTAGTCACCCATAAATATTTTTGTTTACATTTCAAAGGAGTAAAGTCCTCACTACATGCTACGTTTATTAGAGGAAAATATGATTTTTTGACCATTTTTCAAAATACGATAACTCTACAATACGGATAAAAAAGGTTAATATGTTTTGGAATTTTGAAAGAAAAATACATAAATAACAATATATTTGAAAATAAAAGAGATGTTTTTGGTTTTTTTTTTAATTTGCTCTCAAAAATTGGAAATTTTTGGAAAATATTTACAAAAAAAAATTATTTTTTGGCGTATTTTAATTTTTTTACTTTCAGCTAAATTTTAAACATATTAAAATTTATGTATTTATACAGTATTTATCTTGAAGAAAAATCAAAAATAAAAAGAATTGGACCAAAATTGCAATTTTGGCAATTTTTTCTTTGTAAGATGTGCAAATTACTAATTTCCATTATTTAAAAGAAAATATGATTTTTAGACTATTCTTTAAAAATTGCAAATTTTTGAAAAATATTTAAAAAAAAATTTTATTTTTGGACAATTTTCATATTTTTAGTTTTAGCTTAATTTAAAATATATTAAAATTGATTTATTTAAACAATATTAGTCTTGAAATAAAATCAAAAAACAAAAGAATCGGGCAAAAATTGCGTTTACAGCAATTTTTTCTTTGCAGGATGTCCAAAATCAAATATTTCACAACAATCAAAATGCATAAAAATGGTTGACTTTAAGGAGCTGTAGAGTCTACAAAAATTGTTCAATTGGCAAAAAAATTTGGATTCTTCTTAGTGGAAGTATTTCCAAAAAAACGGTACCAATATTGTTAGGATCTGCCACAACAAAAATCTTGATTTATTCCTATGAGACAAAGTACTGTGTGTCGGTGTTCTTATTTTCAACGATACTTTTTCACGCATCAATTGCTGAGCAAATCATTAAGAAAATAGGTTACGGATTTTAAACTGTGTACTGTTCAACACAAACCTTAACGCTTTGATTCCAATTTTTACTCCTCTTTTTTTTCTATTTACCATACATTTGCCAATTTATAGTTAAAAGTTTCTAATTGTTTCTCTTTTCAAACGTATTTTTTTTAACTGTCAACTTTACATACAATGTTGCATTGATTTCATAAAAAAATTTTATTTTTGTCAGGATTTTACTCTGTGCGGCTTTTAGTTATATATACTGATAAAATGTATTTATAAATAAAGTGTATTATAACAAAATTATATTTTTAAAATGGCTTTTACTAAAAATCAATTTAAAGTACATTTTATGGAAACTCTATGAATAAGACTTTCTATATATATAAGTATATCAATTTTGCGTATGGGACCAACACCGTGCCCAGAAGATGCAGCCCACACCATCACATTTCCACCACCATGCTTTACTATCTTAGAAGTGTATTTTGGGTTGTGCTGCATGTTTGGTGGACGCGACACGATTTGTTTTTCGTCAGATCCGAACCGACAAAATTTTGATTCGTCACTCCAGAGGACATTTTTATAAAAAATTATGGGTTTATCTAAATGCTCACGGGCAAATGAAAGTCGACTCTTCAGGTTTTTTTTAAACGTGTGGCTTATGCTGAAGAATGCATCCATGCAAATTTTTTTCATTTAGTCTTCACCTGATAGTTCTTGAGAAGACATTTATATCAAATTTTTCCGAAACATCTTTTTGAATAATATTTGAGCTCTTAAATGGGTCCGCTACCGAGGCTCTATAAATCAAAGAGTCCTCTTTTTTTGTTGTTTTTCGTGATATTTTATATTTCTGATGGTCCCATAGGTTTCAATATGGCTTAATGCGTTGCATACCATCTTCCTGAAGCAATTTAAAATCTTTGCTATCTCAGCAACTGTTTTTCCAGTAGTGTTCAATTGCTGAATCACCTGACGCTGAGCCTCCGTGCACCATTTTCCTTTAGCCATGCCCAATCATAAATTTTGCTAAATAAAAACTTCAAATAAAAAAAATATTTTCGAAACTTACCAATTAATTAATTAAATCAGGAGAAAAAACCAGTAAATAACAGCGTTAATATGATGTGCTAAATTGGTGTCCAGCCAAGTCTACATGTTACTTGCAATTAAACGAGTGAAGTAATACAGATCACAAAAGAAAGAGAAAACAAATAACGGGACATACTGACCACACAAATCAACACGTAACAACAAATTTTTAGCTCAGTTACGATTATTACAGAATATTATTTGCCTTTGAAAACAATACGCACATAGTGTGCTAAACTCGTGACCACCACTGTATCTAGCTTTTATAAAAAAGTCACTAATACAAATATGCTTGAAATGCTTTAAATAGTAAAACATTTTAAAACATGTTTATACTTAAATTTTAAAAGTATTTACTCTAGTCGTTTCTTATAACCTATTTTATATTATGTTTTTATGTTATTTTTTAAAAATGGGGGAAATCGATCACCAGAATTGGGGAACTTGATTGAATCGAGTTGACAGCCCTGGTTGTAATTCGAGGAATTATGTTCATGGCATTGTTGTTGTTTGCTTGCTTCGAAAGCTAGCCATCAATGTTATTGCTGCGTTAAGGTCTCTGCCCACTTACGGCGCGTAACGAAACGACTGTAAATCGGCTTCGAAAAGGCAACGTAATGCTCAATGCACACTTAACGAAACGGCAACAAAAATTTTAATTAAACAAAACAAAAAGCGCAGAATTCTCTAGTACACAATTAGCTTAAATAGCTTTGCTATTAGATGACGATGTAGAAAACTGATAAAATCATAGATTTTAGATTGATTTTATGCTTTAAAAACGACCTATCGATGTCGAATTTTTACTTTGCACAATAAACTGTTGGAATCCATTGTAATTTTTGTAAACAAAGAGAACGACAAGCCGGTCAGTATTCTTTGAAACGATCACCACCGGCTTTTTCGTCGGCGTCAACAGTCGTTGCCGTTTCATTGTCGCTTAGTGAGCACGTATACATAAGAACATATGGTAGCTATATTTTGTAGTTTCGTGTCGTTTCGTTACGTGCCGCAGGTGGGCAGAGACCTTTATTGTGTGTTTTTTTGTTGGTATTTTATCGTAACGCACACGTTACGAGTTTTTTGTTGACACATTTTCAATATCACTTGTCTGGAATAATTTTATTTTTTGTTTACTGGCTGCGTAATTTAGCTCACTCCAAATTTGTAATTTAGCTCACTGCCACGACACCTCTGGTCTGGACCATCATATATAAAATTACCAACTTCATCGTGACCAAAACCATTAACCAATCTATAAAACATATTAGTAGAAAAAAAAAACAAAATTAATAACACATATTTCAAGCAAAACCTATCCTGATAATTTTATCAAGTATTCAAATTTAAATATATTACTTCGGGTACGTGCACTGTGTTTTCGATTTTTCGAGTAAATGCAGACGAAAAAAAGAAATACAAGATATTGGCAATTTGAGAGCTGTCGAAATTCAAAATACATTCCAATTGCTCATCAGTAACACTAAATTCGACCTAATACATTGCGTCGACCTTTGGATGGGACAAAACTGCTTTACAGTCAGAATGTCCAATAAACGCCACTATCCATTTCTAATGATATACATGATATACAACTAGGGCTGACAGGTTTTTTTTAAAAAAAATCGGGATTTTACAAAAAAAAAATCGGGACATAAGCAAAAAAATCGGGACAGAGATTCAATAGTCCAGTACGCTTAGAATAACAAAAAAAAACTTTAAATATGTTTGCTGAAAATCTATTTTTTTCGAGTTGTATGTAACTTTAAAAAAGAAATTTTATATTTTAAACAAAAGTCAGTGACAGTGAACTCAAATAAATTAATATAGAAACAAAATAAACTTATATTTTTACTAACCCATATTAATACCTGAAAATTCAAAATTTGTATTTTATAATGAATTTTAATTTGAAAATATTAAAAAAAAAATAGTTTTTCAAGAATTCGGGACATTTGGCGTCCCACGTGAGGTCTTCGCGGGATGCACATTTTTAGGCTGAAAATCGGGACAACCTGCGTGGAGATCGGGACCTGGCAGCGACAACGGTCGGTGATTCCGAAAATTTTGTCTGACCGTTTTCGAGATATTGCACAATGTAGTTTTTACAAAAAATAAAAAGAGACAAAGTTTCGATAGTATCATAAGTAAAGACGTAGAATTCCTTTCTATACAGTAATAGAGAAAAATTCTGTTTTTTTTTTATTTATATTTTTCAAAATTATTTTCAGGCATTTCATCTTAATAAAAAATATTCAAAAACAAGCATATACTTATATCTATATTTTAAAAGTAATTTAAAATTAAAATTTTAGTTAACAAAATCAATTTAATATAATGCTTAACATAAATAATTGTGATTTACTATCAATATTTCAAAAATAAATAGAGTTTTCAAAGCACAACGCATTCTTAGTAACGCATGTGCAAACCTGCGTAGTAATAATACAAACCAGAGAACTGCAAATCCGAATTCTGTCGGATACTCAAATCATACCCGAGTGTCGTGCTGTTCTCAACTCTATCCATACTTAATAATATGTGTAAAATACTTATAGGCATTCGGCTCATTGACATTTTTTCGGGTATAAGTACATTCTCATATCCGAGAGCGGCGTGATCCGATCCACTTCGAGACGTTTTCAATGAGTGCGTTGAGTCAGCTTATTACAAATGCGCTCGATCCGAATGTATTGAGTGTAAGCTAACGCGACAGCTTGCACTTCAACCGAATTCTTGCAAAACCTCAACGGAAACCCTACACCTCACACGCGCAGCCCAAAAGTAGAGCAGACAGCAAGCCAAAGCCAACGACCAGCGTTCCCGTGGGAAGCGCACAGTCAGCGGAACCTTTAAACATTGGAAAGTCACGTACGGGTTTTAGCTTTAATCAACAAGTAGATTAAGAAATGTTTTGTAAACTAGTTCTAAGTTAATGTCAGAATAATAAAGACCTGTTGGTCCAAAAACATATTTTTTTTATAAATTAAATGACAATTCTTTCTAAAATTTAATTGACAAATTAGAGTTATTAACTGTAAAACTAAACTTTTTAGGAAGCACGATTTGCTTTTAAGAAATAACAATTAACAAATATTGAGTCTAAGATAGAGTAGAAATCAACTCTTAATTGAACTCAAGTTCCACAAAAATATCACAATAAAAAAAATAAAAACGAATAAATTCCTAAAAATTAGATAGTAAAAAGTGAAATATTAATGAGAAAAAAATGTCGAATCCAGGCAATTTGATCAGACCCCCTGTCATAAATCCTAACCCACCAACTAGCACCAACCCCAGTATGGCACCACCACTAGAAGAAACAATTCGTAGAATAGTAAAGAATCTTTTTGACAGTGAAGGTTAGAGATTAGTAGATAACATAGTGAATCCTAACCATGAATTCCTCAATCCAACAGACGAAAATGTCAGCTAAGTGATTGACTCTATACAGAGTTGTTGCTGTTGTTGTTGCCTTCTTTAAAAACTTACTTGATCTAAAGCTCACAATTTAATTCATGTAATAATTTCATAGATCATAAAACTAATTAACTAACTATAGCGGAGCATGGCCAAATAAGTTTAATTAATGTCAAATTGATTAAATAATCTAACAATTGATCGATTTCAGTCAAAGTCATGTGTAATTGAACATTTGGTTGTGAAAATAGCCACCTTTCAGTTAGAACACTAGCTTCTGGCAAAGCAAAAAAAACTCGTTTCATTTCTATGGTGCATTTCGACAAACTATCGAACACCAATGAATATTGAAATAAATAAAGAAGCAACTAGAGAAGAAGGCAACCCTTGATAGAGTTGATGGCGGTGATCTATAAATAGCCTACTGCTTTAAAATGTCATATGATTAGCAGCCATACAATTCAAAAGAATGAATTCCAAATCTGCGCACTCATATACTAGTTTAAACAGTGAGTTGATCACAGCTTAATCAGTCAAAGACTACTGAAGAGGAATATGTAGCGATTTCCGAAACAGACTGTCTAGTCAGCTAAATGATTGACTCTATACAGAGTTGTTGTTGTTGTTGCCTTCTTTAAAAACTTACTTGATCAAAAGCCCAACTGAGTATAGTTCGTGAAGGAAAAGCGTTGACAGACTTATTGAATTTTACCAACAGTTCCAAGGAATTTTGGCATCTTAATGGCCATCCGTAACAAAAAGTTGGACATGCAGACGAAGTTTTAGAATCGTATAGCATTCCACTAAATTGGACAGCAATATGCTCTTGTCTAACATGGCACTATGCAGACAAAAGGGATCTCAAAACTCTTGGGTATCAATTGTGCAGTCTAGTTCAAGGTCGTCTTCCAGTTCGCGATTTTTATCAAACAGTTTACTCTCACTTATCTCTAATACTCAATAAAATATCATGCATGGAAGAGAGCCCGGATGCTCTCAGGCTCCTCACACAAATGTTTAAGGAAAAGGCTCGAGATGCGTTCATTAACGGACTCAATGGTGATTTAGTTTAGTTTATTTGTTTACGTCTATGGACAAAATTCCTTACAGACTAAGCAACTTAAAAAATAATTAAGTACACAGTTTTTTAAACACCATTTAGTAAAAAAGTTATTGTATTTTTAAAAGCCAGTTTAGGCATAGAAAAATCTAACAAATTGTTATTGTACAAACTATTAATAGCTATAAGGACTCTATTTATTGGCTCATTAATGGCATAATTAGTTCTATGACAGTTAATATAAAAATAATTAGAGTTGCGTAACGATTTTTGTGGAATATTAAACGATATTAGTTCGAGTAATTTCTCACAGATAATGTAACCATTAATTAAGTCATAAATAATCATAATACTATGCAGTAGTCGTCTATCTTCAAGAGAAGATGGACCAATAAGCAATCGACGCGTCCTGTATGACGGCAGAGGATCAGAAAAACTTAAAGAGCGCAAAGCAAATTTCAAAAATCGTTTTTGGACTTGTTCCAATCTTTTTATATGAACTGAGTAAAAAGGGCTCCAAATAAAAGATGCATATTCAAGGCTTGACTTTACAAGGGACGAATATAATGTTTTAAATGTGTATGGGTCAGCGAACCCAGCACTATTGCGTCTAACAAACGCTAAAAGAGAGTAGGCTTTGGGGATGATACGAATTAAATGAGAACTAAAGTTAAGACCGGAGTCAAAAATTACGCCTAAGTCACGGATTTCGGATAATCTAACTAAAGCCGAATTATCAAGAGTATAATCAATTAGAATCGGAGAATTAAGTTTATAATAAGAAACGACAAAGCATTTTCTTAGGTTTAGTGATAACTGGTTTAATTTAAACCAAGAAAAGACATTATTTAAATCATTTTGAAGATGAATTGCATCCGACAGACTTTTTACTTTATGAAATACTTTAAGATCGTCGGCATAAAGTAAAAATTGGGCAGAATTGAAGCATGTGGAAACATCATTTATAAAAATAACAAAAAGTAAGGGTCCAAGAATACTACCTTGGGGAACTCCAGACGTTGCTAAAAATGAAGACGATTTGACATTGTCAATGGCAACGTATGAAACTCTGTTAGAGAGGTATGATCCCAACCAAGAGAGAAAAACTGAATGAAAGCCAATCTTAGCTAGCTTTAGTAACAAAATATCGTGTGACAATTTGTCAAAAGCCTTAGATATGTCGGAATAAATTACATCAAGTTGAGAGCGTTCTTCAAAGGTGGTGATGCAGTAGTTTGTGAAAACACTAATGTTAGTAGTAGTTGACCTACCAGAGACAAACCCATGTTGATTTGGACTTATTAAATTTTTTAATGCAAAGTACATTTTATCTTTAACGATTTTTTTAAAAAGCTTAGAAGTATTGGTCAGCTTAGAGATGGGTCTGTAGTTTAAAATATTTAAAAACTGGTGTTATAAGCGAAGCTTTCCATATATCGATAAAAACTCCCGAAGTGAGTGATTTATTGAAAATAAAACAGAGAGGTGAGGACAAAGAGTGAGCACATTTTTTTAACAAAAAAGCGGGAAGACCATCTAGATCACATTTGATCGAGTTTTTCAGGCTATTTATAGCAGTTTCAACATCAGAGAGTGTAACCAGCATATTACCAAAATTAATGCTAGTGTTTACGTTATCAGCCACACAGGAGTTGACTTGATCCGGATTATTTACAAAATTAGATTTAAAATAATTTGCAAACAATTCAACTGTATCATTTACGGAGTAAGAAAATGCACCATTATAAAACATAGATGAGGGAATATTCGAAGAACCCTTTTTAGATTGTATAAAGGTCCAAAAAGATTTAGCATCGGTTTGAATCCGGTTTTCAATGCTTAAAACATACTGTTTATAAAGAAATTTATTTAAAAAATTAAATTCGCGTGAATAGTGAACATATTTAGATTTAAAATCAGGGTTTCCAGAAATTTTAAACTCATTGAAAAATTTGTTACGCAAATTTTTCAGTTTTTTTAATCCCTTAGTGTACCAGGGAAGCTTATGGATTAATTTCTTTAAAGGAATATTACAAGCCAGTATATTGGATAAGTTGCTTAGAAATATATCAAAGCATAACGAGACGTCCAAATTATCAAAAAGCTATTTCCAATTTATTTCATTAATGAGCCGATTTATAGTTTCAAAATTGCAATTTTTAAAATCATGAAAATGTTGTGAGGAACTAGTTATATTAAAATATTCATAAAATTCTATATTAAAAGTAAGCGCAGAGTGATGAATGCTTGATTCAGAAATAGAAAATGGACATTCATATAATTCATAATTTAGCGATTTGGTTACAAAAATTAAATCAAGTAATTTGGATAACTTATTAAAAATAGAATTAATTTGAATCAAATCAATATTAAAAAAACTATCAATTAGATGAATCTCGTGTGCCTGGTTAACATTTGTTGGCACAAAAATTTTGTCATCAGATGAAAAGTTCCAGTTTACTTCACTAAGATTAAAGTCACCTGCGACGCAGATATTTTCACCACCATCAATTGCAGACAATGATAATATATTATTAACATGAGCGTTATAAATTTCATAAGAGCTGTTAGGCGGAATGTAGGAAGCACAGACAAACATTTTTCCTTTTGGAAGATGGATAGAAATGCAAACCTGGTCTATTAATCCGTCCAGGGAATCTAGAGTGCACAGCGAAGAGCATAATTTTTTTCGAACAATAATAATAACTCCCCCACCTCTAGAGCATCCAGTTTGAGCAACAGATCGATCTTTCCGATATACTTGGAAAATAGAGGGATTTGCCAAGGCTTCTAACGGTTAGGGAACCAAAAGATCTCCCTCATGCACTTCACTTGTGCGAAATCCTTGAGAATAAAATAAACTATTCACCACATAAAAGAACAAATAGATGTCCACCACCAATGCCTCCAAAACCAAATGTACAGGGGAACATGCCCACAAATACGCGTCCTTCCTTAACAGTCAAAGAGGATATTATCCGCAACCATACCAAACTCCACAGTTGCCACCTAGAAACAATTATCAATACCAACCAAGGACACCCTTTGCTCAACCTGGTTGGAACGCACAACGTTTCCAATCATATCCACAATCTGCATAGCAGGCACAACCTTTTCAACCGTTCTAAAATAACTTTGTACCACCTCGACCATTCGCTAATAAACCATTACCGGGACCAGAACCCATGGACCATCAAATTTTTCTCACCAGGTACCCTACAAATTTTAAAGAAATTTTCATGTCAACACTGAGACAGAACAACAATACATACCACAACAGGAAATTGATTACGAACAGACACCAACCATGGACGAGTACGAAACAGAATTGAATTATGAAAACGACGGACAGATTTTTCAAGAATATGAGCAACCTCCCGCAGACTTTACAGATATCCATTTTTTAGAATGACCTGTTATTCGCTGTCCTACATAGAGTGTATGACGAAGAACGGCGAGATCCTTAAAATATTGTTAGACACTGGATCTAGCAAAAATTATATTCAACCACATCTTGTTCTTAAATCTCTCCCCAATGAACAACCCTTCTTCGCGAATTCAATAGCAGGAAAAGTAGAAATTACGCACCATACCTTTGTCAATCTTTTCGGAAAGAAAGACACTAATTTGAAATTTTTCCTTCTTCCAACATTAGAATCCTTTCATGGCATACTTGGCATACATAAAAAATCCTCTGAGAAATAGCAATGAGAGAATTCATAACACAAGAAATTGAAAACCTCCTAAGAGACGGAATCATTAGGCCATCCCGATCAGCATATAATTCCCCTGTTTGGGTAGTACTGAAAAAATTTGACCCTGCCGGACAAAAGAAATACAGATTGGTAATTGATTACCGAAAGTTAAATACAATAGCTGACAAATATCCCATACCGGAAATAAACGAAATCATCTCACAATTAGGAAATAGCCAATATTTTTCAGCTCTCGATCTGAAAAGCGGGTTCCACCAGATTCCATTGAAAGAATCGGACGTTGAAAAAACGGCTTTTGCAGTCAACAATTTAAAAAACGCACCAGCAATCTTCCAACGAGCCCTTGATGACATACTAAGGGATCATATTGGCAAGATATGTCATGTCTACATAGATGACATAATTGTGCTGGAAACCTAGAAACCATTTTTCCAACACTTGAAAAAGCCTATATGAAGGTCCAGCTAGACAAATGTGAATTCTTTAAAGACGAGGTAGAGTTCCTAGGATTCATAATATCACAAACAGGTATAAAAACTAATCTCGAGAAAGTCATGGCCATAAAAAAATTTCCACACCCAAGAACTTTAAAAGATCTGAGATCGTTTCTTGGATTATCAGGATATTATCGACGCTTTATCAGAGATTATGCTAAATTAGTTAAACCACTGACATCATTATTAAGAGGAGAAGACGGTAGAGTCTCTAAAACAGCGTCAAGCAAAAAGTCAATTACACTGAACGAAAGCGCATTAACAGCATTTAATCAAATCAAAAATTCATTAATGTCACAAGAAGTCGTACTAGCATACCCAGATTTTAAAAAGGATTTCCATCTTACAACTGATGCTTCAAATTATGCTCTGGGAGCTGTGTTGGAGCAAGCAGGTAAACCTATAATGTTTATATCAAGATCTTTGACCAGGACAGAAGAAAGTTACGCTGCAAACGAAAAAGAGATGCTCGCCATCATTTGGGCATTAAGCAGTCTGAGAAACTATCTGTACGGTTCAGCCAAGGTAATAATTTTTACAAACCACCAACCCCTCACATTTGCTCTTAGCAGCAAAAATCATAATGGAAAAATAAAGAGGTGGAAATGTAGATTAGAGGAATAAAACTACGAGCTTAAATAAAAGCCAGGTAAGACTAACGTTGTTGCGGACACCCTCTCTAGACCACCCAAATCCGAAATAAATACACTTACTACAACTTGCAAAAGTGATGAAAGTTCAGCACACGACCTGATACCAGCGACTGAAGCACCAATTAACGCATTCAAAAATCAATTTTTTTTTTTAGTCGAAAATGAATGTAATTACACATTTGAGCTTCCCTTCCCGCACTATCATAGACATACAATAACTAGACCAGATTATTCAGATCAAGACAGAGTTGACATTTTTAAACGACTCCTAGATCCATCTCTTATTAACGGAATATACACCACTGAAAGAATTATGGGTAGAATACAGGAAATTTACCCATTACACTTTAGAAATGTAAAAATTCGATTCACATAGACTTTTGTAAAAGACATACCGACTGAAACTGAACAAAAAGAAATCATTTTGAAAGAACACCAGAGATCCTACAGTAATAGTCGCGAGAATAAAACACAGATCTTAAAGAAATATTATTTCCCTCGTATGCATTTCAAAATTGAGAAACGTGTTAAACGGTGTTCCACCTGTTTGGAACAAAAATATGACAGGCATCCACCTAAACCACAAATCGAAGCCACTCCTATTCCACAAACACCTGGAGAAATTGTCCACATCGACATTTGCTCCACAGAAAAAAATATTTATTCTTACTTTCGTTGACAAATACTCTAAGTACGCACAAGTCCAATTAATTCCGTCAAGAGCAGTATAACATGTCAAAGACCCAATACGCGAACTAATGATAGCATTTGAAATCCCTAAACTTGTAGTGATTGATAACGAGAAATCACTAAACTCTGCTTCCGTTTCATTATTATTGAAGGATAAAATGAAAATCGAAGTTTACACCACACCCCCTTATTCAAGCACAACAAACCAAGTCGAACGTTTTAATTCGACACTTTCAGAAATAATGAGATGTTTAAAATCAGACAACTATAGTTTATCCTTTGAAGAGTTACTTTTCAAATCAGTCCAAGAATATAATTCAACAATTCACTCAACGATTAAGAAGAAACCAATAGAAACGTTTTTCGGTAATAGAGTTAGCTCTGATCCTGAAGAATTAGAAAGAAATAGGCAGAAAAATGTAAATTTAATAAAAAAGAAGCAAGAACAGGACCTTCAGTACCATAATAAGAAGAGGAAATAAACTAGTATTAAATTATTCAGTAGGAGAAGAAATATTCGTAAAAGTTAACAAGCGATTAGGTTCTAAACTATCATCAAAATATAAAAAAGAAATAGTATCAGAAAATAACAGGACAACAGTCAAAACAGCCTCAGGACGCATAGTTCATAAAAGTAATATCAGAAACTAAAATAAATCTCACAATTTCAGTGCGTACTTGACGCTATGTACTGCTGAAATCCAAATTTTGGACTACACGAACTCACAGCTCAAAACATTAAAAGACGGGACAGCAAAAATACAAGAGGGAACCTTCAAAATAATCCATGTAATAGACACAGAACAATATGGAAAGTTAATGAAGAAACTAGAAAATACAATCGCACAAGAAATCCCGAACAATCATCCCTTACATCCTTTCCTCGTTCACGAGACAACCCAAATTCACACACTCCTTTCCAAACTCATCCCTAAAACAAAGAATAAAAGAGCTTTAGATTTTATCGGTTCGGCATGGAAATGGATTGCCGGTAGCCCGGACCATCATGACCTAAACAAAACATAAACAAAAATATAGATAATTTGCTAGAAAATAATGATAAATAAATAATAATAAACAAAAAATTTCTGGATAAGATTAATTAAATAAATGATAGAAGTAATGAAATACTTAAAAACATTAAAGATAATGAAAATATTAAATTAGAAATAGGTCTTAAAATAAATAAAATACAAACTTCAGTTAATCAAAGAAGAACTTGTCAATATTGTATACGCCTTACATTGGGCAAAATCAAATATTGTAAATTCATTTGTATTATCTAATGTAGAAGTAAGTACTATTGAAAAATTAATTGAAAAAGAAGAAATCATATTTAAATATTGAAGAAGAATTAGAATTTAGTGATATAAAAATAGCCGTAAATGGCACATCTATAATTTACATTTTAAGTTTACCTACAACAAATAAAGAAATTTGCGAAAAAATACGACTCAAAGGAGTAAAAAAGAATAATAAAATACAGAAAATTAATTTTGAAGAAATACTAAGATATAAAAGCAAAATATATGGACTAAGAAATGAATGTAAAGAATATAATAAAATAACCATTTGTAAAGAAAATAATCTTAAGGAAATTGGTAATGATAATTGTATAAGTAGCCTTATTAATAGTAAAAGCCCAAACTGTACGAGTATGAACGCCGACCACGTAGTTATCATAGAAGAATTTCAGCCCGGAATAATGTTTTTAAATGACTTCAATGGAACAATCGAGATCGATGATCAATCACTGGAATTAAGTGGAACATTCATAATCAAGCACCACAACTCCACAATTAAAGTGCAAAACAAGATTTTTTACTTACATGAAGTGAGCAATTTGCAACCCTTACCAGCCGTTTTGCAACAAAAGAATGCAAAATCGCCTCTCGAGGATATGCTGTCCTTATAATTGATGAAGGAACTCTCGATAGACAACAGAAAGAAGCTAGAGACGATCAATAAAGTCAATAAAGTTGGTCTAACGTCAAATACAGCGCTCATAGTTTCACTAATAATAGCCATAACAGTCATAGCCATCAAAATTCCAGAGAGGCCAAAAAACAAGGAAGGACGATTTAGAAGGAAACAATCAACAAAGCCCCTCTTACACCTTAAAACCAACCGAAATCCGAACGGGGACGTCCGCACTTGAGGAGGGAGGAGCTAACGCGACAGCTTGCACTTCAACCGAATTCTTGCAAAACCTCAACGGAAACCCTACACCTTACACGCGCAGCCCAAAAGTAGAGCAGACAGCAAGCCAAAGCCAACGACCAGCGATTCCGTGGGAAGCGCACAGTCAGCGGAACCTTTAAACATCGGAAAGTCACGTACGGGCCTTAGCTTTAGTCAACAAGTAGATTAAGAAATATTTTGTAAACTAGTTCTAAGTTAATGTCAGACTAATTAAGACCTCTTGGTCCAAAGAAATATTTTTTTTATAAATTAAATGACAATTTAATTTAACTTGTACTCTGAGTACTGCTCCTTCTCTGCCAACGTCTTTTAGCGTTATTTAGTTTTTTTTTTTGGATATGCAATTTTCCTTATTATTAGTCTGCTGGCCATGTGAGCTCTCGTTTTTTGTTTGTTTTTTCTCGAAAACTCGTTCTTGGTATTTTATTGCTGCACTCTATGGAGAAAAAAACAATAACAACGCTTGTGATTTTGGTTTGTTATGCCGTGGTTATGCTAGCCAAACATGTTTGGTGTTCATTTTCGTTAATTTATTCTCTTCGCTGAAATGTTTGTTTGGAGGTTATGATATGATTGGTGGCACAGTTGCATTATATGTAATAGTATGTCAAAACACAAAAAAGCACAACCCTAATTTGCATTTTCGTACTTATTATACATATTTGTTATAGAATTGAAAATAAAATTAACGAATTAAAATATACGAACTAATATTACTTACTCTAAATTTTTGTTACAATATCTTAAAGAAAATGGTTTTCATATATCTGACATGCTAGCTAGCTGTTTATGTTAAGGGTAACTTGAAGACACAATCAACTTCACTTTTTAATACTTTTACCTACTTTTTTGATGCTATTACATGTTTGGCGTTTTAAGGTCTCTGCCCACTTACGGCACGTAACGAAACGACTGTAAATCGGCTTCGAAAAGGCAACGTAATGTTCAATTCACACTTAACGAAACGGCAACAAAAATTTTTATTAAACAAAACAATAAGCGCAAAATTCTCTAGTACACAATTAGCTTAAATAGCTTTGCTATTAGATGACGATGTAGAAAACTGATAAAATCATAGATTTTAGATTAATGTTATGCTTTAAAAACGACCTATCTATGTCGAATTTTTACTTTGCACAATAAACTGTTGGAATCCATTGAAATTTTTGTAAACAAAGAGAACGACAAGCCGGTCAGAATTCTTTGAAACGATCACCACCGGCTTTTTCGTCGGCGTCAACAGTCGTTGCCGTTTCATCTTCGCTTAGTGAGCATGTATACATAAGAACACATGGTAGTTATATTTTGTAGTTTCGTGTCGTTTCGTTACGTGCCGCAAGTGGGCAGAGACCTTTAATCAGCAATCAAAATGTTCGGTCCGAGAGCGAGAAAATGAATATGAGAAAAAGTTCATTTTTTATTTTATACGTTTCATTTTATAACAACAAAAAATGTTCGGCAATCATGTTTGGCTAGCATAACCATGGCATTAGACATAAACAAAAATAAGACAAAATCAAAAGGCCGGCGCAAAATATTTATCATAAATACGTATAGGTTTTCTGTGTAGACGCCTTAAAATACGATTGATGTAAAAATGTTGAAAAATTTTCGTAAGATATTGATATTTTTCAGGAGTTATTACAGACAATTGAGAAAACGTATTGCACTCTGGTTTTTTTAAGTACAAAAAGCATTACTGAAAAAGTTTTTTGCATACTTGAAAACTTTTTTTATTTTTGCAATAAATTTCGTATGCAAAGTTGATATGACACAAAAAAGTAAATTTTATTTTAGCATAAATTTTAGAATAAAACATAATGATCTTCGGACGTTGAAGATATTTTAAATAAAGAAATGCTTTTATTGGACTTTAAGCTGAGCGATTAAAAAAAAACTGAGAATTTTTTGCGTCCTTGAACAACATTTGGTAAAAACTAAATGCGTATCGAAGAAAAAATAGATTTGTTTAGACTCAAGGTTTATTACTATAGTCATTTTCTTAGGTATGCTTTTAGGCATTTCTTTATTTAACGATCACTTTTTACGAATGTGCGGCATATTAATATATAGGTATATTTTTTATTTTAAATCGTTAAATTGTTTATGTAATGAGAAAGCATTTACTTACTTATTACGATAAACGGTTTAAAATTCTTCTTTTGCAATACTGAAATATATTAACAGAGTACTTAAGTATTCTATAGTGTGTTCCTCAGTCTATTAATTTGCTATGTTAATATATAGTAAATATTTTTTAAATAATAACAATTAAATTGAATTAGTAAAACAGTAATGTGATATGTATAAAGTTAAATTAATTCACATTATCTTATAGCTTACTATAAAACATTTTAATGAATTTCGCTATAAAATGCTTTCAAAACTATTCAAATATTCAAATTCCTTTGTCAAGAAATGCTCTTCAAACATCTTCAATTAGCTGAATGTGAAATATATATTCTTTGATTCTAAACAACAGAAATAGAATTAGTACTCGGAGAAAATTAAGTTGCTTGAATCAAGCAAATGTTTTGCTTAAAAGCAAATCAGCAAAACTTTGCTCAATCACAATGTGATTTAAGAAAAAGATTGCTAATTGCAATTACTCCTCGTGTATTTAGGAAAAAGCAAAATTTTGATTAAATTCAAGCAAAATTTTGCTAACTTATTATAAACTGAAAATCAAATTTTTACTTAATTCAATTTTGCTAAGTTATTATAAACTGAAAATGAAATTTTTACTAAATTGAAGAAAATATTTGCTTAGTTATTATAAATTGAAATAGCACATTTTGATTAGTTTTTGCTAAAATTTAGCATAATTTTGAAGTGGCTGAGAATCAAGCGCAAGTTTTGCTTAAACACAATACTAATTTAGCAAACAGTTTTCTCCGTGTATGCAAGCCATGTTTTTATGCTACACGACCTGTGCTCACTTTATCACAATGCTAAAAAGTAGGCTTTTGTCTTTTTTAACTGTTGATAGTATCACATTTAGGATACAGGAGATTCACTCCTTTTTTTGGAATAAAAACGAAACGATAAGCTTTCTTGATGGTTTTTTTTCTGTTTTTCTAAAAAGCAAACAAATAATATCTTTAAATACTATAACTCGCTAATTTAAACAGTTTTGATGCTGCGCTTCATTAAAGTTGGAATTGGGAAAAACACGTGAGGTGGAAAATTTCGTATGGGAGGTGGGCGTGGCCAAAAATACTTTTTTAATGTTAGACATATATTGAAGATTTCTTACAGAATGGTTCTTGTATTGGTTCAAGAAAAAAATATGGCGTTTTAAATATTTGTGTTGTATGGGAGGTAGGCGTGATTGAGGGCGGATCTAAAAATATTTTTGGGTGTATTCTAATAAAGCAAATTCCAAAAAGTACACAAAATTTAATTGGTTTACGATGAGTCCTTCTATTTATTGACAAATTTTGTATGGGGCTCAACCACTGTGCGGTGCACGTGTCTGTTTGCTTCTTGTGCGTAAACAGGTGCAATAGAAGTTTAATTTAAGAGCCTGAACAGAATCAAAAATCGTTGCAAAATGCATGCAAAATGTAGAAAAGCCGCAGCTCGTTTTCCGCAACGATTAATCGCAGACTTAGAATCTATTCTATTTCAATCGTCGGTAGCAACGATTATTGATTCAGGCTCTTAAATATGCGCATGTGATTTGGCAACTTAAGGTTACAGAAAAATAAAAAAAAACACTTTACAAATTTAATAATATTTGCTGATTGCAGAAATGACACTTACGATACTATCGAAACTGCGTATTCTTTTTAAGCCTCAACAAATTTACCTCATGCGCAGCTTTCACTGTGTAAGGTGAAAACAGAAAGCAACACAAGAATAACACATCTGTTATTCAGCATTTAGATATGCTTAGGAAAAAATAGCACAAATCAAATACAAAAAACTCCCTCACTGTTTACTGCTGCGCTTCATGATACAAAGAACTACAGATAAAAATTGCGCATGTCCGCCATCTTTGCTGTGACGTGCAAGGTGCTTATTGGTTGCAACGTAGTCACAATTTATTCATAGGGTGTAAAGATTTTAAAATGCCTACATTTTCTTATGAAAACTTGTTTTACTGAAGTGAAATAAATATTGTTAAATAAAGCACATGTCCAAAATAAAGTAAATTTATTTTTTAGTAATGTTTGTGAAAAAAATTTATATATTTTGAAGGGGTGTTTTTTCCCCAAATTTACACAAAAAGCGGCTACGTTGCTTGATGTGCTTCACAGAATTTTGACTGTTTGCTCGTTTTCATTTTGCTATTTTCGTCTCTTTTTGACATTTTCTTTTGAATGTATTCATAAAGTGTCACATTTGACGAGCACCAATGACGAGGTGCGCAGTAAATGTTGTTCATTGCGCCGGGATTATTTTATCTGTAGTTCTTTGTATCATGGCTGCGCTCTACTGCGCTCTCTTTCATATCTGTGGCAGATGAGCAGAGTGATTCGGCTACTTGTGTCGATTATGAGTATTTCGGCAAGTAAGATAAGTATCAGCAAGACGACAACAGCCATAAGTATTTATGAACCGAAAAAACCCGATCTTTCCCGATCTGACTCATGACTTAGGATACTCATATTTATTTGAGCCGCCGCATTCTAGCTTCGTAGAAGAGACTATGAGTCGAGTTGCGTGCGCTAAGGGTGAGTAGGTTTTTGTACTTATTTTTTTTCGGATATACTCAGAGTCGCAAAAAAGCTATCCGTTACAGATCTCTGATACAAACTGGCTCTGTAGCTGCACGCATCTGTATTTTCTAATAACCAATAACAAAAACGAAAGCATCTAATGTGAATTTATGTATGTACATTTATATATTAATAACAACAACCACAACAAAAGCAGCCCAACAACAAACGACACGCTTGCGAACCAAACGAACAACAACAATATCAACAGCATGAGCAGCTTGTGTATTTCTCATAAGAATATAAGAAATTTTTTCTTCTTAGATTTTGCTGTTTTATGACTTTATTAAAGAAAACACAAAATCCAAAATTAGATATTCATTTTATTCGTACTCTAACGGATATTTTGGCATATGCTTGTTCTTTGTGTGATGAATATTAAAGGCTGTAGGTATATCCCAAATTGTCAACTGAACTTCTGAAATTTGTTTGAAAAATTTTGTGAAAATGACCCCCATACAAACCGCGCTGTAAGACGTAATTCTACGTCAAAAAGTTGGTTCCACTTAATTGCACATCTTTATGTAAAACAAACGTAAAATAACGCGTGTACCTATTTGACCCGAGAAACAATTTGTGTCCATACCAAACTACTCAAGCACAAAAGTCCAGAGTATCGGACTCAATTTTATTTTTAAAGACTCGAAACTGGGCCGAGTCTAAGCTATAATGTACCCGAAACATACCCAACAAGTACCTCGAAAGTCACCTGAAATAGTACCGTAGTAAGTCTGTATTATTTCAATAAATTGCTAAAAAACTAACGACTATATTCGGACACAATAAACTGATGAGTGCCCGAATCGGTCTTCGTTCGTACTGTGTTGGTATATATCTGAGTTGTGATACTTTATATTTTGGGGACGCGCCACGGAGTTACGTATATAGCTCGTCAGCTTTAGTATATTTTAGGCCTAGCCGGCACTTCAAGGGAAATTCATTTGAAAAGTAAAATTGAAAGACTTCTCTTGTCTTAGACTTTAAATTAAATTCCGCTTTATTTGGTTCTTCTTTTTTTCTTATATACTAAAAAAAACAGTATTTTTCTTAAAGTTATTCATGCCAGTATTTTAGACTCCGCCCTTATTTTCACGATGGGTTACCAATCGATCCCGTTAGTCGATCGGTTCCCAGCCACATTCCAATAGCCAACAACAACAATGTTGGCGTTGATAGCCTTGAAAATTCGGCAGGTCAGTTGCATTGGAGTAACATAATATATTCGCTGTATTTACTCCAGTGCACTGCTCATATTGTAATTGCATTGCACTAACAACAGCGTTGTTGTTGTTGTGCTTGAGCAGAGAATTAAGTATCCAAACGATACAAGCAGCAAGAGGGGATGAAAACAATTCAGCACTTTAGAAGTGTGAATGACATTTGTTACGACATTTTTGATTCTTAGTGCCCGTCATAATTTTTGGGTTTTAAGTTGCATCAAAAATGTTGTTGGATTTTAATTTAATGTTGCACTGTTTTTGTATCGTTTGGTACGGTAATTGTGACTGTGTAAGTACACTACAGTACATTGTGCCTGCCCAAGGTGTTCCAAAACTAGCACTTCTTTCGGTGCAGAGGTCGGACATTTACCGACACGGGCAACGGACGTATATCAGATACTTTATTGACACAAAATATGAAATTGTTTCTCGGGTGGCGAACACCTTGTTTAAAAGACTAGAGTCAGCTGTTTTGGCTTCATGTAAGAAGAATATCAGGCAAGAACGAAGACATCTGGCTCAGTAACGAACGATGACGTTAATTCAGTATGAAATATGTTTAAGAAAAAATGGGAACGAAACGTCAAAATCAATAACATTCCAACTCGTCACCAGTGTGACCAGAAAAATTTGTTAGAAATATGCTATTTAAAAAAAATATTCCACAAAATTTCACTTAAAATTTTTATATTCCACAAATATATTCCACAAATATGTAGAATTTTAAAGATTTATGTAAAAAGAAACACAAATCAAGTTTAGAGGCATTTTTTATTGGTAATTATCACATTTTGGTTCATTAAATATAAAGTAATATTATAGAATAGTTCTTTTAAACTTTTTCTCAAGGGGAAAAGTTGAAACCAAATCATAAAAGTATTACATATATGTATCTACTTAAATGTATTTACAATGAATATTCAGGAACATCGTCGTGATCAATTTATTTTTCTGTGTTATTTTGATATAAATTCATATTTTAAAACTCTTTTAAGCTATCGGGTATTTGGTAGGTATCCTATTAAGCTTTTTTAACATGTAGCCAAGTTGTAACATTTATTAAATTTCATGAAAAATGAATGATGGCATAATTCAATTATTATTTACGTATTTTCATAATTCTAAATAAATTATTTAATAAATGTTTATTTAATGAGTTCAAACAAATTCTTCTGGTGACACCGACATAGTACGCATTATTTACTATTTATTCTTATAATTCTAAAAAAACTAATTTTTTTAATTTTTTAAAATAGTTTTAAGTTTAAATCATTCTTGATTTTAATTACAAATTCTAGTTGTTTGATAGGTAAAAATCGTTTTATTGAGCTTTACATCAGGTTAGAACGAATTTTTTCCAAAAAAACAACAGCAAGAACAACATTTTCAATATGAAAAGGAAAACAATACTAGCTGATTTTATTGCAATTTCAGATCTTCTATATTATTTGCTTTTATAATTCTGAAAAATTATTTTTATATAATTATAAAAATAAATAATATTTATTAAATTACTATAATAAATTGGGCTTTGGCCCTTTAAATTATTTAAAATTTATCTTTCATTCTGTTTCTTAATTTTTTTTTTATTATAGCTAAAAATTCGCTCAACCTCAGCGTTGCTAAATGGTCAACTTAGTAAGGAAAGTACGAATTCTGAGAAAAAGGATTTAATCCGGGGGCATCCTTAAAATTGTGTACTTGCGACCAAAACTCTACAGTACTTGTACTTTTCTCTATTTTCCTATCAACAAGTTTTAAATTTTGGAATTCTTGGATCACCTTTGTCGATTTCTTTTGGTGCATAACCTAAGAAAAGTGTTCGTTTTAAATAAATTCAAGATTATTTTTACCATTAAAAAATGTTTTTATTAAAAGAATTGGTTTTTTCTATTTAAAAAAAATTAGTTCTTGTTTTAATTAAAAAAAAAAAAAACAAAAGATTTCGAAAAAAGCAGTTTTATTAAGGCTAGTGAAATATGTAACACATAATTGTAAAGCTGAAAGTATATAGAAATACTTGCTTTTTTGTAGAGCAAATAATCCAGCTCATAAAGCCCAGCAAAATGTATACAACTTACACAGTTATATTACGCTACTGGAGAAACTACCGTCTGAAGTTTCCAATGTTTGAGAAGAACTGCAGTCAGTGCAAGTTGGAATTAAGTGTCCTTGGAAAATGTATTAATCACAATTAGAGCACAAAGTCTTAGTTTTTCAATCCGTTTTATTCGATAAACACTTCTTATTTTAATCGCGCTGACACGCTTATATCTCGGATATCACTAGAAACTGAAAATTATTGAAGTACAAATTTTGAATATAGATTAGAAATTGACCTTTAGTTCATCACACATGTGATAGAAATCTTGCATATAAACTTGGTGAATTCCACCCTAAGGTTAGTGATTTAGGGTTAATAAATGCTGAGACAGCGATTGTCACAGAAACCCTTACAATTTTTTTAATCCTAGAGAGGGTCTTGGTTATTAATAAGTTTAAAAATTACTTTGTAATTTAATTTGCGCAGAGCTTAATGCGAAAACCAAATAAACGTTTCTGCAACTATGTACTATACTTCATCAGGAATAGAAGACCTATTTAAATGGGAAACAGCTAACTGCAACGAGTGACATAGGCAAGCTATTAGAATCAAATCCCGACACAATGGTTTTACATGATTTTAGATGTGAGCTATTTAGATCAAGTAAGTTTAAAGAAGGCAGTAACAGCAACTCTGCATAGACTCTATACTAAAGAGTCAATCACACAGTAGACTAGACAGAACGCTTTCGGGAAATGCTAAACTTAACTCTTCAGTAGTCTTGAGTGATTAAGCTGTGACAAACCCACTGCTTAAGTCTTATATTATTTGAATTTCTCATCGGCCATTTTATCATACGATATTAAAGCAGTAAGTATTTTTAGATCAGGTATATAACTCTACCAAAGATTGCCGTCTTTTGTAGTTGCTTCTTATTTTTTGCTATTGAGTTTTACGTAAACTCCAGCGTTTGCTCCTACCATTACGATCGCATTGCCAGTACTAGGGCTTTCAATCCCGAAGCGTTTTGGCAAATCCCCGGATTTCGGGATCTCAAATTCGTGATCCCGGGATCAATGGGTTTTTCGGGATCCCGAAATTCCAAAATTTTAAAATAATGGCATTAAGTTGTATTAAAAGCAGGGACTGTTAATAAGTCTTTCTCTTAATTTCTGCGTTTTCGCAAAAAAAAATTTAATATTATTTTTTTTTCCAAGAAATCCAAACGTTATCGTTATTCATAACTAAAATATTCAAAAACACTCAAAAGTTTATAAGACAACACTAAAAAGAAATCATAATTACAAATGCAGACAATGGTTTCAAAATAGTTGTAATGTACAAAGAAGAATATGAGGAAAAAATTCAACAATAATGGGAAGTAGGCTTTGGCATTTTAGTTCACCACAAAGATCGCTCTTTTCAGTTCAATCGTATGTAATGAATAGGACTCGGAATCTCATGCATGAAACAATTGAAAATATGCGCATAAAACATGCACTTAAAACTCTAAAATATGCGCTAAAAACAGATAACATATGCAATTAAAAATATTTTTTTAATATATAATTATCGGTTTAAAAATAAATATTGCATGTGAATTAAAAAAAAACAATTTATTTTATAAATTATATAAAAATAGATTTATAAAAAACAACAAAAATATGAAGAGAACATTAAAGTAAAATTCAAATTATTGCAAATCAGAAAAAGCAAAAATATGCAAAAACCTCATGCAATTATTGTAAAATATACAGAAATATGCACAATAAATATACAAAAATGGATATTTTCTGCAAAATATACAAAACTATGCATTTATTGCAAAATATGCACTAACGATTGAATGCCATTTCAAAGGAAATTTCATAATCGTAAAGATAACTTAACCATTTCCATTTTAAGATGCTCAGTAAAAACATGCATTTGCATGAGATTTCTAGCCCTAGTAATGAACTAGTTCGTTCAATTAGTTCTTTTAGCTCGTTCGTTCTTTTGTTCGTTGATTGTTTTACTTCGTTTCTTCGTTTTACAATAGTTCGTCAGGTCTTTTAGTTTGTTAGGATTTTTAGTTCGTAAGGTCATTAAATAGATTTACAACATACCTTGTTCAAAAAATTGTACCATTCATATCATTACCTCTCACAATTTAACCTCTTAAAATCAATCTAATTTTCTAATAAAACACCTGTAAAAATTAAAGGGTTTCTTATTTCCAAATCAAATTAATTTAAAAAAAAATCAATAAATTTATAAATTAATTAAATAATTAGTTCGCAATAACGAACTAAAAAAATTGCATGTTCATTTATATTACAGCATTTGTATAAAATATAATGTCAACGAAAGATAGAAATCTGCCAATGTGACAGCCATCAGCTCCATCATTTTTACTAGTGCAGACACAAAAAGTGTCTCAAGCTAAGGACTCAAACCATAGCTTGGTGAATTTAGTTCTTTTTCGTTTTTCTCGTTCGTTTTGTACGTTGGTTGGTTTGCTTAGATGGTGATTCTACATACAAGTAGGATCCAAGTAGCTCTAGTGAGCCGTTTTGATACCATAACCTTGTGTTTCTGTTGGTTGAGTGGTTAACGCACTGTTAGGTTATAACCATCCGGTGCGGTTGATGAACGTTAGAAGATTGTTGATTTTTGCTGTTGAAAGTTCCTCTAGATTGCTGAGGAAGAGCTTGCCAAGCGTTGTTAGTCTGGACATGGCCAGGGCCGGGCAGGTGCACAGAAAGTGTGTCAGTGTTTGTTTTTCATTTCGGTCATCGCATCTGCGACAGTTGGTGTTGAAGGGTAGTCCAATTCTCTAGGCGTGAACTCCGATGCACCAGTGACCCGTAATAATAGCCGTTATTCTGGCTATGTCGTTCCGGGGTTTTGAGAGCATCTGTTGAGTTCTACCTATGTTGTAAAGGGGCAATATTTTTCTTGATGTGTTGCAGGTTTGTAGTTCTCTCCATCTACGACCGGCTAAGGTTAAGTAGTAAGAATGAATTCCTCCCTTAACTGTGTTCAGTGGAACTTCGACTGTTTCCGCTCTTGAAACGTCAAGGGAAGAACCCTGCCTAGCCAATTCATCCGCCTTTTCATTATCATAAATGTTCCTATGGCCGGGAACCCAGATTATAGTAATGCTAAGTTGGTGACTTAGCCGGGCCAGTTCATCCTTACACTGCCTTACCAGTTTGGAGTTGGTACTGATCGCAGCTAAAGATTTAACGGCGGCTTGGCTATCCGTCAGAATAGCTGCATTAAGGTGATTAGTGTTAGCTCTACTAAAGGTGCGACAAGCTTCTCTTATCGCAAAAAGCTCGGCCTGGAAGACGCTGGCTGAGTTTGGCAGACGAAAAGCATCCACCACCCCCAGTTTCTCAGAGTATATGCCCGCTCCCACTCCGCACTCCATCTTGGAGCCATTAGTGTAAAAGGACACATCGAAGGCTAGATCAATTCCCCCAATGCACCATTCCATCCTGGTGGGAAACTTAGTTATAAAGGATTTCGTGAAGTCGAATTTGGGAGTGTCGTAGTTCGTGTTTCTAGGAATCAGTTCCCGAGGTAGCGGATTTAGAATGTTGCTGTGTCCATATGGCCTTTCCGCCAGTTGTAAGACCTATGGGATCTATGGGGAGTAAATGTGTCAGGACATTGTACGTACTCGCTGCAAAATCGCTGCAAAATCAAAAATGAACTAAAAGAACGAGAAACACTGAACTAGTTCACATAGTTCATGAGTGGGAATCGTTCAATTGAACTAGTTCGTTTATTAACTACTCAAGCCTAATGGGAAGATAAAGTCGAATCTGAAATTCCATTTTATATTTTTAGGGGAAACAATTGCAAATTTTATGATTGAAAAAAAATATTCAACACCTGACTAAACCAGATCGAAAAAAATTATATTAGAAAATATCGATTAAACCTTAACTTTTTTAATACAAATCATAAATTTACGGTCCCTAATTAAAGATATTTGCTAAATTTATAAATATTTGAAATATATAATAAGTCCAAAAAAAATTATGGTTTTTTATATGTTAGAAAAGTTAAACATTTATTTCAATATAAAAACAAAATATATTTAAAAATATCAAATAATATTTCACATTTATTATACACATGAAAGTATTAACGTAAACAAATTAAACAAAACTAACAACATTAATTTATATTTAAAAAGGATTTAAAAAGATAACAAAACTTCGTATTCAAATAAAGTATGATGTAAATAAAATATTCTTTTTAAAGTAAAATAACTATAGTAAAGTAATAAAACTATTTTTCCTTTTAAAATTCCACAAAATTTTAACAGCCTATAGTTGCTAAAAATTTTTATATTTTCTAGTTAATAAAATCCCGACATTTAGGGACTCTCAATTACGAAAGTGGTAAATTAAAATTGTGAAAAAATCTTATGCCATTACATAACATTACGCCTAATGTTTTTACTTTAAAAAAACAAGAAACAATATAATTTTGTGCGGTGCTGAAATACTTAACAACTATTCCTAGGCATTTTATCGTAGATATGTTGTGAGATTCATCAATTAATAAACTAAATGGTTTTGTGTCAATATCTTTTCGAAGCTCAGCTTAAAAAAAGGACCTATAACGGTGGCATGTCCTATTTAACTTGGATTCTTGGCCTTGTAAAATTCATTTGATACAGAATACAAAATGATCAGAGGTTCGTATACTTGTGTGCATACCTATAAAAATTGAAGCTCGTATCTCATTTTTAGCTTTTCCTACCGATATTTCAGGTTCCATTTTTATATAAATTTGTTGTTTACTTGTTAAAGTTACGCTGCCGATTTGCATTGTTTGTTCTTGAGTGTTGAATCTAACTTGATTTCTTTAAATTCAATTTTATTCAACAATATTAGCAGAAAAGTTCATTGCCATTATTAAGTCTGAGCAACTCTTTAAATAAAGGCATATTGATACACCACTTATCCTTTTTGAACTTTCCAAACTTGACCCTAAAAATAATTAAAACCAAAAAATAGTCAAAGTCATTTTTGATTGCAATATTTGTTAATTCAGCCAAAATATAGGAATACAAAAAATATTCCACTTTTTATGCTGCATATTTTTGAAAAAGAAAGATAAATATGCTAAAGTGGAAATATTAAATTCCAATCTGGTCTCATTGCTCGTCATGCCCAAGCTCTCACTAATAAACGCTCATACAATAAACCGGGTTTTGCTGGAAGTAATTTCCCCTACTCCCATTAGATTCATCCCGGCGAACGCAGTGACCATTGAGACCAACTAATTCAGCAACTGCATGGCATTAAACAACTTTCAACGCAAGAGAATACCAAAGCTAACTTAGTTACAGAAGAAGAAGTATCACAACTCACTCCTGAAATGATCTCTAAGCTAAGAAATTGTGATTTTAATTATGAGCTATTTAGATCAAGTGATTTTTGAAGGAGGCAACAACAAATCTGTCAATCACACAATAGACTTTCCGAAATAAAATCAATTTTGTTATTATATCGCGAGGCATTTTGTTATTATATCGCGACCAGTCGACCTTTCAATTCCATCACAATTTTTTTTAAAAATTTTTGAAATTAAAAAGTAGGGTTTTCCGACTTTTAACAATTCTTTACATATGCGTAGGTTGTGTGAATGCAAAAGCAACAAGCACTTTGTGTTCAATAGAATTAAACGTATAATTTTTCTGTGCCAAAAGATTTTTGAAAAAATATGAAAAATGAGTTATCGTGCCAAAACCAGGAAAACCAACTAACAAGCTCGAGAGTTATAGACCGATAAACCTATTCAGTAGTCTTAGTAAAGCTTTAGAAATTTAGTTCTTTCGAAATTAAAGCATAAAATGAGAAATATTAATAATTTTTTTATAAAGAAGCTTTAAGCTCGTTTTGCATTATTTAGGACGTCGCAGCAAAGCACTTAGAGAACCCACTCTTAACTCTATACCGCCCCGTGATGCAGAACTGCAACATTTAGGAATTGCAGCAGAAAAGTAATTCAAAGAGAAAAAACTAAGTCGGAATTCTTATAAATGACTCATAAACATTCTAAACAACTCAAAATTTTCAATTGGAGAGTAAATCAATCAACAGTTTTTCAATTTTTTTATTTTAAGTTGCAACAGCGTGATTTTGAATTTGGCAGCAGTTTGTATTTTGCAATATTTTTAATATATTTGTAAATGACTAAAACTGTTATAAAAAGTGTTAATAATTAAAATAAAAATTTAAGAGCTTTTTGGTGAGTTATGAAACTACATTAATCATGAATAACTATATTAAAAGCAATGTTATATTCCCTGAAATATGTTAATCTTTTAAACTGTAAAAAAATTTTTTTCCAAATATTTGTGTAAGCAAAGTATTAATTTTAAAACAAAAGTTGTTTTTCTATATTTTTAAGACAGTTTGAGAGATTTTAAGGTAAAAAATTGAAATTGACGTTATTGCGCGATATAGGGATAACTTTTGAAATGTTCTAATTGAAAGTAGTAAATCCAATGATGGAATGACAGAAAATACAAGATGGGTTATTTTTTTATTCAAGGATCAGGGAAAGAAGAAGATATGCAGTTGAACAATGCAAGAATAGGAAATATGCAATCCGTACAATGCCGCAACAACAAAATTCAAGTAAAAAACCGTACAATATTTCCATTGTATGCTCATTGATACAATGCTGCAAGAAGAAAGAGAGAGGAAGAGCACTCAAACAGAAAGTCCAATGAGCGTGAAGTGCGAAGTGCAGCTCATTCTACAGTTCTTGCACGACGAAGAAATCTTCTAGGTTACCCTTCAAATCCTGCCCATTGTGCTATTTATTTTACCATGCTTTACTTCTACAAAAGCACACACTTCTACAAATCGATACACATTTTAGTATAGGACTGTTGCAATCCGTGATCTTATGCAAATATGCTAGACATAGAGAATACCCCTATAGTTTTGCCAAGAATTCGTTTATAAAATATCATTTTTGTGCTTCAAAATGAGCCATAAATTATAGTAATGTGAAACAAACTGTAATCTTGATAATTATGTATTAAAAAAACCATGTTTTTGACAATATGAAAATCTCCTTAACCTAGACCTTCCACATAGCTAAGTGAAATTTTTAAAATTAAGAAAGTACTTTTAAGGTTATGCCCTCATGCAAAATTTCAGCCAAATCACAGGAGTGCGGGCCTTTAGAAAGTGAATTTAATATCACTCTAAATAAATTTTTTAATTGCATCTATCGACCCCTAAGCAATCCGAATAACTTTACCTAACATAAATAATCTAAATTATATAAATTGTATTTGTGTAATTTAATATTCATAACTATTACATTTGTTGAACAGGTGTACAATGGTTTTATCGTGTCAAATATAAGTGCATACATACATACATACATACATACATATTAAATTCCAACTGTGTTCCGCATTTCGTGTAACAACAAATCGAGCAAACATTTCCTACATTTTTGTAATTTGATATATTTTGGTTAAACTTCTCAAATCTCGTTCTCAACTAATTAATGAGAAAACAATGTAATGACTTCAGAGAGCTAGTCAAGTCATACTTCGATATAGGAAACGTAAAGCGATTTAAAAGGTATCCTACTTGATGCAACACAAATAACCCAACAGGTCAAAATGCTTTAGAATAATATTTCGACATAATCAACCTAAGCATAATGTCGATAAATTATTGACATTTAATAATAATCCACACAAGCCTTAAGCTTGAAAACTAACTATTATCAATAGTATTAGAAGTTTATTCTAGCAGTTGTAGAATAAGCTTAAAAACTAATATTTTGTAAACACATTCATAGACTATTTACAGCTGAGGACAGAGATTTAAGAACGTTACACTTTTGAGCATGAAACATAAAAATTTATAATATTTATTAAGTGTGATTAGCAAAGACTTTATATGGATTATAAAAATTCCATTTACCTTACATACGGTGAGAGAAATATCATTAATAATGCTGAAGAGCTCAGCGTTTTTAAAGCTCTGTCCTCAGCTGTATAGCTTATTCTTTAATCCATTTTTTTTAGTTTGTATTTACTTATTATTATTGCTTAATTTAATACAAGTAATTTTAAAAGGAAATTAAAGTTTAGGAAATTATTTATTGTTATCTTAATCTATTTTTTGTAATTTGCTTCTTTTGTTAACTGATATTAGCCTATATCCAGTGATAGATCCTCATTTAAAAAATGCTAAAATGCAATGATCATTTTTATGTTTATATTGAGGGGTATTAAATTAAAACTATTCTACTGCACTTTTGTGAAAAGGTGTTGGGTAAGACACATTATTCTCCGGAGCGGTATCCGTTGTTATGCTTGACAGAAAAATCGCTACAATTAGTTTTCCCCCCTTTTTTGATAAATTAAAATCTATTTTTCATAAGCTGGCTTAAAATATTTTAAGTTTTTCACCTTACTACAACACTTTTGAAAAGTGGAAAAGAAGCGTTTTGATTCCTTACCCCACAATTATTCTTACTTCTAATAGCTATTACTGTGCTAAGCTCACGCATACTCTTTTTTTGGACTCAGTCCCCTTCCAACATAAATGTAACGCCAGTTCGTCGATAAATATTTTTGAGAATTTAACACTCCATTTAGCCAACTCATCTCTGATATTTAATTGTTCCATGCTTTCATTATTTAAGTTGTCACTTTCTACAGAGCTTGAGCCTAGAAAAACACAGTGATTTTTATTTTCTTTAAGCAAAATATCAAAAGCATCAGCACTGGAATCTTCCCCAACTTAACTTTTTGAATCTTCCACAGTCCTACATTTTTTTTGTTTGTTTTAAAGAAGCTCAACAACTTCTTTGGATTGCTTTCTGACACTTTTTTAAACTTATTTAGCATACTAACCGAAATTATTAAAATAATAATTTTTTTTTAGAAACCTTACAACTTACACTTCTCGTGAAATAAAAACAATACATTTTATTTGGCAGAAAAAACATGGATAGAGATTCTGTTGCCTAAAAAAAAATTTCTCAGTAATATTTCATATTGTATTGTTATATATAAGCGTTTCTTAAGCATTCTTTAAAATCAGTTATAAATATCAAGCGTTTCTCAAATACGATTAAGATTTTATTATGATTTCTTAATTTAGCAAGCTTTTTAAAAGTGATATGAAAAGCTTAAAACTCTCTGTTAATATTAAGTTTATTCTCAAGTACAATTGCCGTTCGCTTTCTAGATGACCGGTTGGGAAGAAATACTTTAGATTTTCGCAGTTCTTCAGTGTTGTAAACTTTCTTTTTCTATTGAAAATTTTCAAATATTTTTGTTTTTATACTTTTAAAGTTAGGTATATTAAGAAATATGAGACTCTTATCCACAGTTACAGTACAAAAAATGTTATAATTTTAACTAAATCTACTTAATCTAAATCTTTAATGTGATATTTTCAAAACTTTTTACCACAGAATACACAAAATACAAGTTCTAATTATCGATCAGACTAAAGTTTTACTCTTCAGAGTAAAAAACATCATTGGTAATAATTGAATTGATACATTTTAATTAATTTCAAAATGCAATGCAATGATAATAAGAATATTCGACCAACCTGTGACAACAAAACCTACACTGGGAAAGAATTTTGTTCCATTAATTAAATTAATTTTGTTGGCGTCTGTCTAATAATAATTATTGGCTATTAACGAATTTTGGTTAATATTATCAGTAGTCGAATTCTGTATCATATTTCAGCCGATATTCGGTGTCGCAAAGTTCTGTTTGCTATAATTTTCGGAAAGTGGTATTCAGTAAATACTTTTTTCCGATTTTGTTGCTGACATTATCGGAAGTTTGTCACAAACGAGTTGCAGAACTTGCAATGAATATTCTGCTGACGAAAAGTGAACCGAAAACATCTGCAAGGTTTTTGAAATTAAAACTATTTAAATCTAACTGAATCAAACAAATTTAAATCTCTAGTTTTTTTGTTTGTTAGCTTAACTGCATTATTCTGTATCACGAAGCAGCACACTAACGATGGGAAAGTCACGAGAAGCTTCGTGATACAGAATAATGCAGTTAAGCTAAAAAAAAACTAGAGATTGAAATTCTTTCTCAGAATAATGCAGTTAAATGGTCTTTAGTTATTTGGAAATGGATGCTACGACCCAAGCGACTGAAGCTCATGTTCATTAAAAAATTATTCTACCAGCCTTAAGATTAGGTAAAGTTTCGATATATTGAAACCCTTTGCAAGTCTAGAAACTGCGTAGGAAGGCTTTTTGGCGTTCTTAAAGGAACATGGCGGTGTCTATCTCAACAAAGGGTTCTTATGTACGAATCTGGTTTTACAGGGAGGACTGTAAGTGCAGGCGTTGCTCTGCATAACATACTCTTAAGAACAGTTACATTAGAGGAACCAGAAAACTCACTTCAATCAAGTACTAACAGTGCCTCGCAGATTCAACTTTTACAAGAAATCGGAGAAAACCTATAGCTTTAGCAATACGCATTCAAAAACGCATTAAGTCATCATCGTTCACTAAACAAAAAATGTATGAACGAAAGTTGAATATGGAAATAGATATTAAATTAAAATTACCCACACCACACGAAATCTTGTTGATCAATTTGTTTGTTTCTTTAAAAAAGGTTGTATTAAATTTACATCTTCAAGTAACGTATAATAAATGATAGTACTGAGCGGCACGAAAATGTGTATATGATAATTTCAAAGTTTTTCACTTAATTTTGGTATGAGGAATCTCGTGGTGACATTAGTTTTGCCACTTTACCGAACACCTTAGAGCAAAATTTTTTTTAAAGATTTATAGCTTAGAATCGAAAACTACTCTCGATATATACTTATTTTTATATCGATAACTATAGAACCATTAGGAATTTCATGTTGGTTTCTTCAGAAAAGTTGTTTCTATTATTCTGGCCAACAACTTTGCTGAGCAAACAAATTTTAAAAAAATCGTTTGTGATAGTGATGTGAAAGAGCATGCTAGACGGAATTAATTAGAAATAGAATTCTTTAATTAGCATGTAAAGAGCATGAAGAATTCTTAGAAAATATTCATTGCCTCCATATACCTCCGCTTTCTACAAAAAATACAAAATATGTTTGTAAGTTGGCCCTAAAATGATATTTCTTACATTTTTGCTCATGAATTTTAAAGTTTTACTTTATTATACATAGTTCTGAAATATTTTCCATTATCCAAAAAGATTAAAAACTGGCACACTTCAAAACTGAGATATGTTTTTTGGAAGATAAATGAATTCAATGACGTATCTTTTAAAATGTTGGCGCTATAAAACGGAATTTAGGATTATACAGAAAATTTTTTCAAGTATTTTGGGAAATAAAAAAGAGCAACCTCATATTTGCAAAACTTTTTTTTTATTTAATAGCTACTATGTCTACTTTAAGCCGTAGGAGTGCCAAGGTGCGCAACTTTTTTTAAATTTTTTTTCTAATCTATATGATTGTCCTAAATATGAATGTATAAACCAGGCTCTGACCGTTCTGTATGAAAGGTATTGAATTTGTGGTCGTTGAGACTGCAAGCGGGGATGTGAATAATCTCAAGACGTCACACTATACTTTTAAACTGAAAACAATTTTAATAAAGGAATATATTTGGTAAGATAAGAAAAGGGTCACATCAAATTCTAACCATATTTTTTTTATTTAATCACTATTATGTCTACTTTAAGCTCAAAAGTGCTAAGGTGCGCAAACTTACGGTTGCCTTGTTTTTAACCAGTTTGATGGTCCTAAAAATGCTATTTATTTTAATTTCGAAACCAGGTTTCTACATTTTTTTTATAGTTGTGATATTGAAATTTTACCGTTTTTATAAAATCACTTTGTATGTGAGGTAGATGTGGTTTTCATCCGATTTGGCTGTCTTTTAAGGTTTAAGCTTATTCGCTGAATTTAAAGTGATTAATTTAAATAAATTTAAATTATTTTTAAAAAGTCGCTTTGTATGCAACAGATTTGACTCATTTTTAAACTCAATGTTTGCAATTAGGATTTCAGCTCATACGCTAAAGTAAAAGTGATTAAATTAATTTTTGCAGAATTTAAAGAGATTTTATAGTTTGTATAAAGTAACTTTGTACAGGAGTTAGGAGTAGTTAGTAGAGTTTATAAGCGTTTGCGTTAACTTTTAGTTCTCAGCTTTTGTGAAACACAGAGCAATGAATGAAAAATCATTATTATAAGCATACTTTGGACTAATTTCTTACATACAACAAATGCTAATAGGATACTTTTTTCATATTGAAAAAAAAATAATTGAACTTCTTTGTTAAAATCGTAATATTTTGCAACTTGAATAATTTTTTATTTGTAGTAAACAATTAGTAGTTGACTTAACTTCTTTTCTTTTTAAGTATATTTCAACTAGTGGTTTAAAAATAAATTTCGTTACTTTTCGAACTTATAAAGTTTTTTGTTTACAGCCTTAGCACTTTTGAGCTTAAAGTAGACATAATAGTGATTAAATAAAAAAAATATGGTTCCAAATTTAAATTTTGAGAATTTTCGAGAAATAAGAAAATTTACATTCAACAGCTGCAGAACTGTGTGGGAAATACATTAGATTGAAAAAAACACGTTCCTCTTTAAAACACATGTACCTTATTCCATTTTTTATAATGTTCCCTTTTTCCAGAAACTATTTTTGTCAAAATCAGCGGTTAAATTAGTTTTTTGAAATCTTTTCATTGTGAATTATTAAAAAAAATCACTTGAATTTTTAAGCAGTGCTTTTATAGAAACTTCTCAGTCCGAAAACTCTGGTTTGTTATAATTGATAAAAAATTTAATTCAGCCCTATCAAAATTCGAATCTTATTTTTATTTGATTAAATAGTTCGATTTAAAAAGAAAAAACCATTAGATGGTATTATTTTTTCTTTTATTTCTGTAAAATTACAGAAGTTAAAATAACTGTTGGCTGCTTCAAATAAAAATATCTTTTAGAGGTAGATAGTAACTTCTATCTGATAAATCTTTTTTAGATAAACAACTAACTTTTTTTAAAAAATTACTATAAAAAAATTACTTAAAAGTAATTGACAGTTCGTTTCTAACTGCGAATAAGGATAAGGAAAGCGCACTTCTTCAGACTGAAATTCCTTATTTAAATTATTAAAATTATTAGAATTATTAAAAATAATTAAAATTATTATATAAATTATTAGAGCAAAAACTTAATAAAAGTATTGTGGAGTCAGACTATAACAGCTAACAATGTGTCAATATCACTGTAATTGAGGTCTAAAAGCCAAAACTTTACCCTTTTGAGAAAAATGGATTGAACATGAATATTTCTTATTTCCGATGGAAGACTATTGAAAAGTCGAGGAGCAACAGAAGTAAAAAAGTTAAGAAATATTCTTAATGTGTGCGTTGGAACCAGTGCTACATTGTGTTAATTAACTCTCAAATGATAGGTATCTGAACGTCGTCTCAGAAGATATCCAGATTTAATAAAAAAAATTTTCAATACTTTATAGAAATATAAATGTTTCAAAGGAAGGACACTAAGTTTCCTGAAAAGTAACAGGCTACTACAAAATCTGTTCTTATGACAAATTAAACGAATAGCATGCTTTTGCGAAACGAGAAGAGGGCATATTTTATTCTTATAAGTACCTCCCCAACAAGCTAAACCATACTCAAGTTTAGAGTGAAATATACCATAGTAAATACACTTGAGAAGAATAGGACTACAATATGATTTCAACAAATACAAATGCCTGGTGGCAGCCAAAAGATACTTTTTAAGTTCACGTGTATGAATTGTAAAATCCATACCACTATCAAGCCAAATACCTAGATATCTAAAAGAATGAACCTTTTCAATAGCGAAGCAGTTTAAAGAACAAGACTTATGATCACAGAACGTATGAATGCAATCCGACGAGGAACATATATCATTACCTAAACCAAATCATTCACATTTACCACTATGAAAAAAAAATGAATCGAAGTTTACATTTTTAGCATTCACATTAAAAAGCATTATTCTAGTTTTATCACTAAGTACCAGCTTATGAATCATAAACCAGTGCCTTAAAACAGCGAGATCATGGTTAATATCAACAGACAATTGCAAGGGCGAGACACAAGAAAAGGCACAGGCCATATCATCAGCAAAAGCATTGACGGAACTGCGGAACTTTATTGAAAAAAGCAAATTTATAAAGATTAAAAACAATATAGGACCCAGCACTGAGCCCTGAGGAACCCCTTATGTCAACAATTCTAATGAACTATAACAATTAAATATTTTTACTCGCTGCTTTCTGTTTTTTAAATAGGACTGAAACCATTTAAAGATAAATCCCCTAAAGCCAGTCTTATAAATTTTATCAAGCAAAATTGTATGGTCCACTGTGTCAAATGCTTTAGTGATATCAACAAAAAGAGCTGCTGTTAACCGTTTATTATGAAGGCTGGAGTAAATGTTTGTACAGAAATTCAATAATGCGTCTTCTGTTGATAGGCCAGATCTGAAACCAAACTGGAGTTTACTGAAACAATTATATTTCTCCAAAAAGAGCACAATTCGAGCTTTCATTAATTTTTCAAATATTTTAGAAAATACCGGAAGAAGTGAAATGGGTCTGTAGTTTATAACCATGGACCTATCTCCTTTTTTTGAACAAAGGTAAAACCTCTGCTACTTTTAATCCATCTGTAAATATACCATAGGTAACGCTTAAGTTGTAAATTAAGCTTAAAATGTCACTAATGAAGTGAACTATCTTTTTTAAAAAATTATTAGATACACAACTACAAGTAGTAAAATCTAAAGATTTTAATGATAAAATGGTTTTGAAAACTTCAAAAGAGCTGATAGGTTTAAAAACAAAAGTAGCTTGATTTGAAGCTTCATTTGATAAACAGTTACACTGTTGACCATTTACACAGCTTTCAGCAACTACTTCTTTACCTATTCTGGAAAAAAACTATTAAATCCATTAGCAATATCCTGAGCATTAGAAATAGTACTATTGTCAATTGAGATGCTAGATATCTGATCTTTATTACAATTTTTATTTAAAATATTATTTACTAATTTCCACTCACCTTTAATATCACCTCTTACTTTATAAAACTCACGTAGATAGTAATCATTTTTACAAGCCAGTACATCACTTGAAATCTCTTTACATAAATTTTTATAACTTTGCGCAAAAGATTCATTATTAGGGAATTTCTTTTTTTTCTTGAAGAATTTTTTTTTCATTTTTATTTTATCAAGTAGAAAGTTAGACATCCAAGGCTTTAATCTTTTAGGTTTTGCATTTTTGCTCACAGATCTAGAGCAGCTATTGATATGACTATTTAAAGTTTTTAAGAATTGTTCATATGCAATAGAAGGATTACTTTCCGAATAAACATTATCCCAAAGTTCAAAACAGAGGGAATTTTTCAACTCAACAAAATCAGTTTTTAAGATAGAATCTACCGGTGGGAGAGAATTAGTGCAATGTGGTTTCAAATTAACAAGACTTAAAGCTGTCATGCAATGATCTGTTATCTGAAAATCCATAACAGAAATTAAAAAATCAAAGCATTCAGCACTTTGAAGACGCAAAAATATATGGTCAATACACGAACCAGAGGAAGACACAATGCGAGTTGGCTGATTAATGCAAGACTCAAGCCCAAAAGATGAACGAAGAAACAAGTATCTGTCTGTCATTAAATTATCAAACAACAAGTTAATATTAATATCACCAAGGAGTATTAAGTTTGAATTCATGTTAACATTATTCAGGAGAAGGTTTTCAATTTCCGTTAAACACACATCATTCGCAGAAACCCCATTAAATCTGTAAATATTGGGGGTTGGAATTAGTTTTAAAGGTTTTCTAAGAGATGGCGTAACTATCAATAGATCGCATCGGGCACACCTGTGACTATATTCATTTCAAAGCACATTGTCTAAGCTTCATTTTTCAGTATGTGTCATTCCACTGAAGTGTAAACAACATATATTTTTTTTCTCTGTGAACATGTCGACTTTCGTTCCAACAAAACGCAATTTGCGGGAAGGTTTACTTTTGTGCTTCCATTTGAAGAAAAAAGCGGTTGAAGCACAACGCACGCTTACTGAGGCTTACGGGGACTATGCTCCATCGATTTCTACTTGTGAGTACTGGTTCCGTCGGTTTAAAAGTGGTGATTTTGATACGGAAGACAAAGAGCGTCCGGGCCAGCCGAAAAAGTTTGAAGATGAGGAATTGGAGGCTTTGCTCGATGAAGACCCGTGTCAAACCCTTCAAGAATTGTCAGAATCATTGGGAGTCGACTTATCAACGGTCGGCAAACGCTTGAAGGCCATGGGAATGATTCAAAAGCAAGGAAATTGGGTGCCGTACCAGTTGAAGCCGAGAGACGTTGAACGGCGATTTTGCATGTGCGAACAACTGCTTCAACGGCATAAAAGGAAGAGTTTTTTGCATCGTATTGTCACTGGCGATGAAAAGTGGATCCATTACGATAATCCTAAGCGAAAAAAATCGTGGGGACCACCCGGCCATGCATCAACATCGAGGGCCAAGCCGAATATTCATGGCGCCAAGCTTATGCTGTGTATTTGGTGGGATCAGAAGGGTGTCGTGTACTATGAGCTGCTAAAACCTAACGAAACCATCACTGGGGAACGCTACCAACAACAATTGATGCAATTGAGCAGAGCATTAAAGGTTAAACGGCCACGACAAAGTGGTTTTTCAACATGACAACGCACGGCCACATGTTGCAAGAACCGTCAAGGAAACGTTGGAGGCGCTGAATCGGGATGTGCTACCCCACCCGCCTTATAGCCCAGACATAGCCCCTTCCGACTACCACCTATTCAGATCGATGACGCATGGCTTGGCTGAGCAGCGCTTCACTTCTTACAAGGATACCAAAAAATGGGTCGATTCGTGGATTGCCTCAAAAGACGAATCGTTCTTCCGGCGCGGAATCCATATGCTGCCAGAAAGATGGGAAAATGTTGTAGCTAACGATGGACAATACTTTGAATAATATACATTGTACCGTTGTTTCTAAATAAATGCTCAAAAACCGAAAAAAAACCTTTAAAATTAATTCCAACCCCCAATACAAAGAAAAGTAAACTTTATGTTATCTAAAAAACATTCCAATTTTAGAGCATCACAACTTCTCAACTTGAAACTAGCAGAATTACACTCAATCGATTTATGTACAAAAGCTGCAACACCACCAGAGGCATACTCATTATTACAATTAAACATAAATTTGTAACCATCAATGTTAAAAAGAGATACTTCCTCATCAAAAATCCAAATTTCTGTCAAAAAGATAAAATAAGGCTTATTAGTAAAAGATTCAAGTTGCAAAAGAAAATTGTCAAAATTTTTTCTCATACTTCTGATGTTTTGGTGTATTATTAGACAATTATTAGCATGGACACGATTAAAACACAGATCACCGGAATTAACACATTTATCATTAGCAAAAGAGATAATGCTGGAATCATCCAGCGGATCTTGTAAAAAATTTAACATTTAATTAAAATCAAGTTTGACAGAAATTAACAAAGTGTGTCAATATCAACTATCGATTTGATAACAACACACTTATCACCATCTCTTTTGCGCATGAAAACTTTTCCATTTCTTACCCACACATATTTGTAATTTTTATCTCGTTTTGCTCTCAGAGACATATTAAACAAAGAACGCGAATTATTTTCTAGGCTATCATTTATATAAATCTTAATATTATTATTACTATTAAAAAGTTTAGAAGTTAGTCTACTTTTATTATTAACCTTTTCCTTCATTATTTCTTTCTTTTTTAATAGCGAAGTAAATTTAACTACTAAAATATTTTTATTAAGATCAGTAGACTTATCCATATTTTGGTTTTTAGAATATTTAACGTAGCAGTTATCAATGCCTGCTTCGCAATTATTTATTCCTAAGCCAGATGAAAAAACTTTACGCGCACAATCTAAACTATTATTGTTAGTTAAAGAGGGAATTCCTACAATTTCGACACATTTATTTCTCTCTATACCTTCTAAATGCCGAATATCGTTATTAAGAGAATTAACTTTCTGAATAAGTATATTCTTATCATTTTGCAAAGAGTTCACTAAAGAGAGCAAATTTGCATTATCTAATCTAATTGCAATAATTTCTTTATAAATAGTTTCTAAAGTAATCTCTTTATGTAGAAAATTTTGAGAATGCAGGATAGGTTGTTGTTGCGGCAGGCAGTCAGCTTGAGAGAGATGTTCATATAGAAAGCTATGTTGCTGTTGTTGTTGTTGTTGCTGTAGCAGTTGTTGAGAAGTAAGGCAAGCTTGAGTTTAGCACTAAAAACTAAAAAGTTTTCCCTTATCGTGGGCGTAACGATGGATATTTCAGCAAAAAAATCATTCGATTTAAGCATTAGTAAGATACGTCAGTTTTGTATCTAATGACGTGCAAGACACATTTCTGGGCTTACTAGAAATTTCAAAGGCTAAAGAAAGCTAAATTTTTAAGCCAATTGTAGTTTTACTTAAACCATAAAATACCATTATCAAATTTAATAGTAACTAGCCACCGACGGTGCAAGCGGAATGGTCGGAGCTTTGAATAGTCTAAAAAAAATATTTTAAATGCTTTTGTCATTTTTTGCATTTATGCTCGTCATAGTCATGCAAAAAGCTTCCAAAAGAATTAGAAAGATTATGTCGAGATATACATATATAACTTTTTTAACACAACTCGAAAGGGATATAAGAGTTCAAAGAATTCCAGGAGTTTAGCAATATACAGCGTGAATCAAAGTAACTGTAGCACCTATATTAATACCAATTGCACAAAAAGAAGCAACACTGGAAAACATATGTGGTTTTTTACGACTCTGGCATTAATTGTACACTTATTGCATGAACCGTTTCAAAAGTTTTGTCAATAATAATAATATTGCGAAATTAAATAAGTGCAGAGATCCTTCGCCGGCACGCAGGTTGCAGTATCATATTTTCCGACGAAAAACTCTTCTTTTTGCAAGCAAGCCACAACTCGCAAAATGATAGAGTGTACGCTTGCATGGCAGATATTTCTAAAGAAAAAAAAAAACCATTGAAAGATTTCAAAATGTTTCGTCAATCATGATTTTGGGCACTTTCTCCGAAAAAGGCAAATTGCTCTTTCTTCTTATCAAAAAAGGCGTTAAAATAATTCGGAATATTACTTAGAACATGCTTGAAAGAACTATTTTATGTTGCATGTCAAGCAAATTTACGGAGAGAGTCCCTTTTGTTTACAGCAAGATTCTTTTCCAGCACACAAGGCAAAAATCGTTCAAAGCTGGTGCAGAGCAGCTTTGCCATGTTTTATTTCTGTTGGCGAATGGCCTCCGTCATCCCCTGACCTAAACCCCCTGGACTTTTCAATTTAAGGTATAGTCCTGAGCAAATTAACGAACATAAACACATGACGGTAGATAAATTTAAGCGACGATTAATGAAGAGATCAGATGATATACCTGAAAACCAGATGCGTGCCGCATGCTTGTCTTTCACAAATCTTTTAAATTTTTAAAAAGAATTAATGGTGAAAGATTCGAATTTAATGATGAAGAGTTATAAAGAATGCTTAAAATAAAAATCAAAGTCTTTGTTACACAGTGCTTTTGATTTATGGCATAAAAAAAATGCGACATTTATTTTGATTCACGCTGTACAATCATACAAAATTTTAGCTGAAAATGTGATTAATTGAATGAATTGATTAATTAATTGAATGCTGTGCTTCATGTCCAATTGTTTAGAATTAAATGGAGTCCAAGCATGTGATATAGCGCACATTATGAATTTTCAATTAAAAGTATGTATTTGCTTTTTTCATACTTTTTTAGAATTATTAATAATTTAAATAAGGAATTTCAGTCTGAAGAAGTGCGCTTTCCTTATCCTTATTCGCAGTTAGAAACGAACTGTCAATTACTTTTAAGTAATTTTTTAATAGTAATTTTTTAAAAAAAGTTAGTTGTTTATCTAAAAAAGATTTATCAGATAGAAGTTACTATTTACCTCTAAAAGATATTTTTATTTGAAGCAGCCAACAGTTATTTTAACTTCTGTAATTTTACAGAAATAAAAGAAAAAATAATACCATCTAATGGTTTTTTCTTTTTAAATCGAACTATTGGGGGTTGGAATTAGTTTTAAAGGTTTTCTAAGAGATGGCGTAACTATCAATAGATCGCATCGGGCACACCTGTGACTATATTCATTTCAAAGCACATTGTCTAAGCTTCATTTTTCAGTATGTGTCATTCCACTGAAGTGTAAACAACATATATTTTTTTCTCTGTGAACATGTCGACTTTCGTTCCAACAAAACGCAATTTGCGGGAAGGTTTACTTTTGTGCTTCCATTTGAAGAAAAAAGCGGTTGAAGCACAACGCATGCTTACTGAGGCTTACGGGGACTATGCTCCATCGATTTCTACTTGTGAGTACTGGTTCCGTCGGTTTAAAAGTGGTGATTTTGATACGGAAGACAAAGAGCGTCCGGGCCAGCCGAAAAAGTTTGAAGATGAGGAATTGGAGGCTTTGCTCGATGAAGACCCGTGTCAAACCCTTCAAGAATTGTCAGAATCATTGGGAGTCGACTTATCAACGGTCGGCAAACGCTTGAAGGCCATGGGAATGATTCAAAAGCAAGGAAATTGGGTGCCGTACCAGTTGAAGCCGAGAGACGTTGAACGGCGATTTTGCATGTGCGAACAACTGCTTCAACGGCATAAAAGGAAGTGTTTTTTGCATCGTATTGTCACTGGCGATAAAAAGTGGATCCATTACGATAATCCTAAGCGAAAAAAATCGTGGGGACCACCAGGCCATGCATCAACATCGAGGGCCAAGCCGAATATTCATGGCGCCAAGCTTATGCTGTGTATTTGGTGGGATCAGAAGGGTGTCGTGTACTATGAGCTGCTAAAACCTAACGAAACCATCACTGGGGAACGCTACCAACAACAATTGATGCAATTGAGCCGAGCATTAAAGGTTAAACGGCCGGAATATGCCAAAAGACACGACAAAGTGGTTTTTCAACATGACAACGCACGGCCACATGTTGCAAGAACCGTCAAGGAAACGTTGGAGGCGCTGAATTGGGATGTGCTACCCCACCCGCCTTATAGCCCAGACATAGCCCCTTCCGACTACCACCTATTCAGATCGATGACGCATGGCTTGGCTGAGCAGCGCTTCACTTCTTACGAGGATACCAAAAAATGGGTCGATTCGTGGATTGCCTCAAAAGACGAATCGTTCTTCCGGCGCGGAATCCATATGCTGCCAGAAAGATGGGAAAATGTTGTAGCTAACGATGGACAATACTTTGAATAACATACATTGTACCGTTGTTTCTAAATAAATGCTCAAAAACTGAAAAAAAACCTTTAAAATTAATTCCAACCCCCAATATTTAATCAAATAAAAATAAGATTCGAATTTTGATAGGGCTGAATTAAATTTTTTATCAATTATAACAAACCAGAGTTTTCGGACTGAGAAGTTTCTATAAAAGCACTGCTTAAAAATTCAAGTGATTTTTTTTAATAATTCACAATGAAAAGATTTCAAAAAACTAATTTAACCGCTGATTTTGACAAAAATAGTTTCTGGAAAAAGGGAACATTATAAAAAATGGAATAAGGTACATGTGTTTTAAAGAGTAACGTGTTTTTTCCAATTTAATGTATTTCCCACACAGTTCTGCAGCTGTTGAATGTAAATTTTCTTATTTCTCGAAAATTCTCAAAATTTAAATTTGGAACAGGCTGTAAACAAAAAACTTTATAAGTTCGAAAAGCAACGAAATTTATTTTTAAACCACTAGTTGAAATATACTTAAAAAGAAAAGAAGTTAAGTCAACTACTAATTGTTTACTACAAATAAAAAATTATTCAAGTTGCAAAATATTACGATTTTAATAAAGAAGTTTAATTATTTTTTTTTTCAATATGAAAAAAGTATTCTATTAGCATTTGTTGTATGTAAGAAATTAGTCCAAAGTATGCTTATAATAATGAATTTTCATTCATTGCTCTGTATTTCACAAAAGCTGAGAACTAAAAGTTAACGCAAACGCTTATAAACTCTACTAACTACTCCTAACTCCTGTACAAAGTTACTTTATACAAACTATAAAATCTCTTTAAATTCCGCAAAAATTAATTTAATCACTTTTACTTTAGCGTATGAGCTGAAATCCTAATTGCAAACATTGAGTTTAAAATGAGTCAAATCTGTTGCATACAAAGCGACTTTATAAAAATAATTTAAATTTATTTAAATTAATCACTTTAAATTCAGCGAATAAGCTTAAACCTTAAAAGACAGCCAAATCGGATGAAAACCACATCTACCTCACATACAAAGTGATTTTATAAAAACGGTAAAATTTCAATATCACAACTATAAAAAAAATGTAGAAACCTGGTTTCGAAATTAAAATAAATAGCATTTTTAGGACCATCAAACTGGTTAAAAACAAGGCAACCGTAAGTTTGCGCACCTTAGCACTTTTGAGCTTAAAGTAGACATAATAGTGATTAAATAAAAAAAATATGGTTAGAATTTGATGTGACCCTTTTCTTATCTTACCAAATATATTCCTTTATTAAAATTGTTTTCAGTTTAAAAGTATAGTGTGACGTCTTGAGATTATTCACATCCCCGCTTGCAGTCTCAACGACCACAAATTCAATACCTTTCATACAGAACGGTCAGAGCCTGGTTTATACATTCATATTTAGGACAATCATATAGATTAGAAAAAAAATTTAAAAAAAGTTGCGCACCTTGGCACTCCTACGGCTTAAAGTAGACATAGTAGCTATTAAATAAAAAAAAGTTTTGCAAATATGAGGTTGCTCTTTTTTATTTCCCAAAATACTTGAAAAAATTTTCTGTATAATCCTAAATTCCGTTTTATAGCGCCAACATTTTAAAAGATACGTCATTGAATTCATTTATCTTCCAAAAAACATATCTCAGTTTTGAAGTGTGCCAGTTTTTAATCTTTTTGGATAATGGAAAATATTTCAGAACTATGTATAATAAAGTAAAACTTTAAAATTCATGAGCAAAAATGTAAGAAATATCATTTTAGGGCCAACTTACAAACATATTTTGTATTTTTTGTAGAAAGCGGAGGTATATGGAGGCAATGAATATTTTCTAAGAATTCTTCATGCTCTTTACATGCTAATTAAAGAATTCTATTTCTAATTAATTCCGTCTAGCATGCTCTTTCACATCACTATCACAAACGATTTTTTTAAAATTTGTTTGCTCAGCAAAGTTGTTGGCCAGAATAATAGAAACAACTTTTCTGAAGAAACCAACATGAAATTCCTAATGGTTCTATAGTTATCGATATAAAAATAAGTATATATCGAGAGTAGTTTTCGATTCTAAGCTATAAATCTTTAAAAAAAATTTTGCTCTAAGGTGTTCGGTAAAGTGGCAAAACTAATGTCACCACGAGATTCCTCATACCAAAATTAAGTGAAAAACTTTGAAATTATCATATACACATTTTCGTGCCGCTCAGTACTATCATTTATTATACGTTACTTGAAGATGTAAATTTAATACAACCTTTTTTAAAGAAACAAACAAATTGATCAACAAGATTTCGTGTGGTGTGGGTAATTTTAATTTAATATCTATTTCCATATTCAACTTTCGTTCATACATTTTTTGTTTAGTGAACGATGATGACTTAATGCGTTTTGAATGCGTATTGCTAAAGCTATAGGTTTTCTCCGATTTCTTGTAAAAGTTGAATCTGCGAGGCACTGTTAGTACTTGATTGAAGTGAGTTTTCTGGTTCCTCTAATGTAACTGTTCTTAAGAGTATGTTATGCAGAGCAACGCCTGCACTTACAGTCCTCCCTGTAAAACCAGATTCGTACATAAGAACCCTTTGTTGAGATAGACACCGCCATGTTCCTTTAAGAACGCCAAAAAGCCTTCCTACGCAGTTTCTAGACTTGCAAAGGGTTTCAATATATCGAAACTTTACCTAATCTTAAGGCTGGTAGAATAATTTTTTAATGAACATGAGCTTCAGTCGCTTGGGTCGTAGCATCCATTTCCAAATAACTAAAGACCATTTAACTGCATTATTCTGAGAAAGAATTTCAATCTCTAGTTTTTTTTTAGCTTAACTGCATTATTCTGTATCACGAAGCTTCTCGTGACTTTCCCATCGTTAGTGTGCTGCTTCGTGATACAGAATAATGCAGTTAAGCTAACAAACAAAAAAACTAGAGATTTAAATTTGTTTGATTCAGTTAGATTTAAATAGTTTTAATTTCAAAAACCTTGCAGATGTTTTCGGTTCACTTTTCGTCAGCAGAATATTCATTGCAAGTTCTGCAACTCGTTTGTGACAAACTTCCGATAATGTCAGCAACAAAATCGGAAAAAAGTATTTACTGAATACCACTTTCCGAAAATTATAGCAAACAGAACTTTGCGACACCGAATATCGGCTGAAATATGATACAGAATTCGACTACTGATAATATTAACCAAAATTCGTTAATAGCCAATAATTATTATTAGACAGACGCCAACAAAATTAATTTAATTAATGGAACAAAATTCTTTCCCAGTGTAGGTTTTGTTGTCACAGGTTGGTCGAATATTCTTATTATCATTGCATTGCATTTTGAAATTAATTAAAATGTATCAATTCAATTATTACCAATGATGTTTTTTACTCTGAAGAGTAAAACTTTAGTCTGATCGATAATTAGAACTTGTATTTTGTGTATTCTGTGGTAAAAAGTTTTGAAAATATCACATTAAAGATTTAGATTAAGTAGATTTAGTTAAAATTATAACATTTTTTGTACTGTAACTGTGGATAAGAGTCTCATATTTCTTAATATACCTAACTTTAAAAGTATAAAAACAAAAATATTTGTTAATTTTCAATAGAAAAAGAAAGTTTACAACACTGAAGAACTGCGAAAATCTAAAGTATTTCTTCCCAACCGGTCATCTAGAAAGCGAACGGCAATTGTACTTGAGAATAAACTTAATATTAACAGAGAGTTTTAAGCTTTTCATATCACTTTTAAAAAGCTTGCTAAATTAAGAAATCATAATAAAATCTTAATCGTATTTGAGAAACGCTTGATATTTATAACTGATTTTAAAGAATGCTTAAGAAACGCTTATATATAACAATACAATATGAAATATTACTGAGAAATTTTTTTTTAGGCAACAGAATCTCTATCCATGTTTTTTCTGCCAAATAAAATGTATTGTTTTTATTTCACGAGAAGTGTAAGTTGTAAGGTTTCTAAAAAAAAATTATTATTTTAATAATTTCGGTTAGTATGCTAAATAAGTTTAAAAAAGTGTCAGAAAGCAATCCAAAGAAGTTGTTGAGCTTCTTTAAAACAAACAAAAAAAATGTAGGACTGTGGAAGATTCAAAAAGTTAAGTTGGGGAAGATTCCAGTGCTGATGCTTTTGATATTTTGCTTAAAGAAAATAAAAATCACTGTGTTTTTCTAGGCTCAAGCTCTGTAGAAAGTGACAACTTAAATAATGAAAGCATGGAACAATTAAATATCAGAGATGAGTTGGCTAAATGGAGTGTTAAATTCTCAAAAATATTTATCGACGAACTGGCGTTACATTTATGTTGGAAGGGGACTGAGTCCAAAAAAAGAGTATGCGTGAGCTTAGCACAGTAATAGCTATTCGAAGTAAGAATAATTGTGGGGTAAGGAATCAAAACGCTTCTTTTCCACTTTTCAAAAGTGTTGTAGTAAGGTGAAAAACTTAAAATATTTTAAGCCAGCTTATGAAAAATAGATTTTAATTTATCAAAAAAGGGGGGAAAACTAATTGTAGCGATTTTTCTGTCAAGCATAACAACGGATACCGCTCCGGAGAATAATGTGTCTTACCCAACACCTTTTCACAAAAGTGCAGTAGAATAGTTTTAATTTAATACCCCTCAATATAAACATAAAAATGATCATTGCATTTTAGCATTTTTTAAATGAGGATCTATCACTGGATATAGGCTAATATCAGTTAACAAAAGAAGCAAATTACAAAAAATAGATTAAGATAACAATAAATAATTTCCTAAACTTTAATTTCCTTTTAAAATTACTTGTATTAAATTAAGCAATAATAATAAGTAAATACAAACTAAAAAAAATGGATTAAAGAATAAGCTATACAGCTGAGGACAGAGCTTTAAAAACGCTGAGCTCTTCAGCATTATTAATGATATTTCTCTCACCGTATGTAAGGTAAATGGAATTTTTATAATCCATATAAAGTCTTTGCTAATCACACTTAATAAATATTATAAATTTTTATGTTTCATGCTCAAAAGTGTAACGTTCTTAAATCTCTGTCCTCAGCTGTAAATAGTCTATGAATGTGTTTACAAAATATTAGTTTTTAAGCTTATTCTACAACTGCTAGAATAAACTTCTAATACTATTGATAATAGTTAGCTTTTCTTAACGTATTAATACGTCTGTCCCCGTAATGGATTCAAGTAGCTTGAAGTTGCTTGAAAGCTTTATTTTGAAGCTCGAGAAAGCGGAATAACATGCAAAATGACACTTTCTCATCTATTACAATTAATTGAAGTTAGTACGGGAACAGAGCTAATATAATATTATTTTTCTAAGCGTATTCTACAATTGCAAGAAAAAGCTTACAAAAATCTTGGATGAGTAAGTAGTATTATCACAAGGGTTCCGTTGTGATTTTTCTATAATTGCTGCGATAGTCTTTTTCAATAGTTTCTCAAGCTTTTTTCAAGCTTAAGGCTTGTGTGGATTATTATTAAATGTCAATAATTTATCGACATTATGCTTAGGTTGATTATGTCGAAATATTATTCTAAAGCATTTTGACCTGTTGGGTTATTTGTGTTGCATCAAGTAGGATACCTTTTAAATCGCTTTACGTTTCCTATATCGAAGTATGACTTGACTAGCTCTCTGAAGTCATTACATTGTTTTCTCATTAATTAGTTGAGAACGAGATTTGAGAAGTTTAACCAAAATATATCAAATTACAAAAATGTAGGAAATGTTTGCTCGATTTGTTGTTACACGAAATGCGGAACACAGTTGGAATTTAATATGTATGTATGTATGTATGTATGTATGTATGCACTTATATTTGACACAATAAAACACTTGTACACCTGTTCAACAAATGTAATAGTTATGAATCTTAAATTACACAAATACAATTTATATAATTTAGATTATTTATGTTAGGTAAAGTTATTCGGATTGCTTAGGGGTCGATAGATGCAATTAAAAAATTTAATTAGAGTGATATTAAATTCACTTTCTAAAGTCCCGCACTCCTGTGATTTGGCTGAAATTTTGCATGAGGGCAAAACTTTTTTTTTACATTAAAAGTAAAGGGCATAACCTTAAAAGCACTTTCTTAATTTTAAAAATTTCACTTAGCTACGTGGAAGGTCTATACCTTCCACATAGTTAAGGAGATTTTCATATTGTCAAAAACATGGCTTTTTTAATACATAATTATCAAGATTACAGTTTGTATCACATTACTATAATTTATCGCTCATTTTGAAGCACAAAAATGATATTCTATAAACGAATTCTTGCCAAAACTATAGGGGTATTCTCTATGTCTAGCATATTTGCACAAGATCACGGATTGCAAGAGTCCTATACTAAAATGTGTATCGATTTGTAGAAGTGTGTGCTTTTGTAGAAGTAAAGCATGGTAAAATAAATAGCACAATGGGCAGGATTTGAAGGGTAACCTAGAAGATTTCTTCGTCGTGCAAGAACTGTAGAATGAGCTGCACTTCGCACTTCACGCTCATTGGACTTTCTGTTTGAGTGCTCTTCCTCTCTCTTTCTTCTTGCAGCATTGTATCAATGAGCATACAATGGAAATATTGTACGGTTTTTTTACTTGAATTTTGTTGTCCTTAATGAAAATAAAGTGACTCTAAATCTAAACATGAAATAGCTACTAAAAAAAAATGGAATAACTTTTAATGTTTTGACAGTTGGGAGTTTTTTCGCTGTAACTCCTAATAAAAAGTCAAATTATCTGTAATTTATTTTTGTATGGAAATTTTTAGTAGTCATTTCATTTTTACAATTAGGAGCTATTTCATTTAGGAGTTATTTCGTGTAGCCTAACCTTATATCTGTTTTAATTTGATGTTTTTTTTTTACATAACTAGCAATGAAACTAATAAAATACATCATTTAACTTCAAGTTACATTGTTTTGCTTGAAATTAACCATTTTCGATCTTTTTAATTTGTTCACCTTTTTTTATGTCGATCAAGAATGTCTTCGGTGAAGTGAAGGTTTTAACATTTCGACATTTTAGATTTCGATATTTTATTTTTCGACGTATCGTATGACTCTCGTTATCATTGCCTTGGTCAAACACTGATGTTGAACGAGCGTTGAGTCAGCTCAGTATTATGAATAAGAAATCGCCGCAGCACGAAACATAGTCGTAAGTAGCACTAGATTCAAACATCTCAATATTCATAAAGCCACCTGGATGTCCCCTGATCAAATAACAAAAAATCAAATTGATCACGTTTTGATCGACGGAAGGCACTCTTCCAGTGTATTGGATGTACGCACGATCCGTGGTGCAAACATTGACTCGGATCACTATCTTGTTGCAGCCAAGATCCGTACACGTCTGTGCGCAGCTAAGAATACACGCAACCCTACACAGAGAAAGCTACACGTCGACAAGCTGCAATCGAAACAGACAGCCGATGCTTTCGCCACTCGACTCTCACTCCTGCTTCAAAGCAATCCTCCAATCGATGATATATGCGCGCAGTGGACACACATATCCAACTCCATGCGTGCGGCTGCTGAAGAGGTGATTGGCTACCAACCCCCTCGCCGAAACCAGTGGTACGACCAGGAGTGTCGCGACGCCACTGCAGAGAAACACGCCGCCTACAAAGCCACCCTGCAGTCGGTTGTAACGCGCGCTGCTAAGGAGCGATACAAAGAAAAGAGGAGGGAAGAGAGACATATTTTCAGGCGGAAAAAAAGAAAGGCAGAAAAGCGCGAGCAGGAGAAGATTGAGATGTAAGGTGACAGGAATGAGGCCCGAAAATTTTTCGAAAAAATAAGACACCTTGCCGATGGTTTTAAAACCAGGGCCTCTTCCTGCAAGGATGAAAACGGGAATCTAGTGACAGATGTCCAGAGTACACTGACGTTATGGAGGGAACACTTCTCTAAGCTTCTAAATGGCGACGCTGACAACGATCCCGCCAATAGAGATGATATTTCGGAAACCCCAATTGCGGATGACAGCGTCGAGGTTCCGCTGCCCCACTATGATGAAGTTCTGACAGCTATAGCTCGGCTTAAAAATAACAAAGCCGCGGGAGCTGATGGCTTACCTGCTGAGCTGTTTAAGAACGGAGGCGAAGCTCTACTCAAATGCATTCACGAGCTTCTATGCAAAATATGGTCGGAAGAATACATTCCAAACAATTGGAATCTCAGTGTGCTCTGCCCAATCCACAAGAAAGGCGATCCCACTATCTGTGCCAATTACCGTGGGATAAGCCTTCTTAATATCGCATATAAGGTCCTGTCGAGCGCTTTATGTGAAAGATTGAAGCCCATTGTAAACGAACTGATCGGACCTTATCAGTGTGGCTTCAGACCTGGAAAGTCCACCATCGACCAGATTTTCACGCTACGACAAATCTTGGAGAAGACTCAAGAAAAACAAGTCAACACCCACCATCTTTTTGTCGACTACAAAGCTGCCTTTGACAGCCCAAAAAGGAAGCACCTGTACTCCACAATGTCGGAGTTTGGTATTCCTGAAAAACTAATACGACTTTTCAGGATGACACTGAGCAACACCAGCAGCGCAGTTAAAATCGGGAAGGACCTCTCCCCACCATTTATTACCAAACGAGGTTTCAGACAAGGTGATTCCTTATCGTGAGACTTTTTCAACCTAATGATGGAAAAGATTATCCGAGCTGCTGATCTGAGACGTAGTGGCACAATATTCTACAAGAGTGTTATGCTGCTTGCGTATGCTGATGACATCGATTACATTGGCCATAATACGCGCGAAGTCAGTGCAGCATTTTCCAGATTAGAAAGAGAGTCAAGTCGAATGGGTCTCTCAGTGAATGCAGATAAGACGAAATACTTGGTGTCAACAAACAAACAGTCCCAGCGTCTTGGAACCCACGTTACCGTTGACAATACTTCATTCGAGGTTGTGAAGAACTTCGTTTATCTGGGATCCAGCATTAATTCAACCAACGACATCAGCATTGAGATCAAACGAAGAATAACTCTTGCCAACAGGTGTTACTTTGGACTCAGTAGGCAATTGAGAAGCAGAGCCCTCTCTCGACGAACGAAAATCACGCTCTATAAATCGCTCATCATGCCCGTCCTACTTTACGCATCACAAACCTGGACGCTGAGCAGTTTAGATGAAAAGACTTTAGGAGCATTCGAGAGAAAGATTCTTCGTAAGATCTACGGACCAATCTGCGTCAATCGCGAGTACCGAATACGGTGGAATGATGAACTGTATGAGCTGTACGCTGACATCGACATAGTCAAGCGCATTAAAATCGAGCGGTTTCGCTGGCTTGGTCATGTTCAGCGCATGAAAGACGATGCTCCAGTGGAGAAAACATTCGATTCGGTACCCAGCGGCGGTAAACGCAGAAGAGGACGACCGCATCTTCGTTGGAAAGACCAAGTAGAGGACAACCTGACGAAGCTTGGAATTTCCAACTGGCGCCAGCAAGCGAAAGACAGAAATGGCTGGCGCAAATTCTAAGATGAGGCCAAGACCGACATACGGTTGTAGCGCCAACTAAGTAAGTAAGTAAGTAAGAATAAGAAATCGTTTAAAAATAAACACAGTTAATTGCATTTTGAATGTAAGTAAGTATTTCTCGTATATGGCTTGGGAGAAAATTGATAATAATCGTTTCAATTTTAAAGTGATGCCAAGACTATAAAATACCCAGATCATATCTAAAGTTAATTAGGTCGAATGTAATCTATATAAATTAGAACATTATTGAACTATGGATTGATTTGTATTATTATATAATTTTCTTTTTTTAATTAGAATTAATTTAATTTAATTAATTTAATTTATTTTTTTTACCTCATCGTAATATGTAGTTATATTTATATTTTGTCAAAAATATTGTTAATAAAATTAAATAAAAAACTAATTAGCGGATTTATATCAACAGTAGCTGGCAGCACTGTTGCCATCTCTAACTTCAACAGGTCTGTTCATTGTTATTTTGCTTTACTTCTTTTAAATCTTTTGTGTTAACTGAGTAGAGCTTTTGTGCAATAAACCGAAAAATCAGTTTTTTTCAGCCAGAAATTCGTAAGGTAGGGCCATATTTGTATAAAAATATTCAAAATATTTTCTTGTCCAAAGAAAATTTTTATTACTATTCATCATTGATATAGAACAATAGTTCACCTATTATGAGCAAAAAACACTTTTGAGCAATATTTTTTTAACACATCCATATCAAAAGCTATTTTTAAAGATTTCCCAGTTCAAAATTCATCGGAGTGCAGAATCCTTCGGCCAAGTTGCATAAATGATGAAAATTGCTGTAAGTTTTCAGTTTTTCATGAACGTACACCTACCAAAAACCGATTTTCAACCCCAAATCCAGATTTTGTGTTTAAATTCAAATAACGAAGTAAGCAGTTATAATATACTCCACCATACCTAAGACTTCCACTATGTAGGTCTCGTATCAAGTTCTAAATTTTTGTCATTTTGCTACTCGTGTTGATTTTTTTTTTATTAAATAATAAGAATCTTACTTCTTAGCAGTTTAATACAACAATAAAAAAAATCAATCCTAAAAACTAATAATTTTTATTATCGGATTGTTAAATGTGATGATTCAGCACTTTCTCTAAGATTTCAAGGCAAAAATAATGTGATGATAAGGAATTCTGATTTGTTGAAATGCAGTCAAGAAACTATTTATGATGTAACTGAGTTTGAAATATAGCTTCACTATTTGTGGATATATGAATTTATGGAACTCGACCTTGGAAAAAATTATTTTGTGTCAGTATGTTCGTTCAATGCGTTTGTTAAAAGCTAAAGATCATCATCTTGTCTTATATTTTCTGCTGTTGAGTTTTGCAGTTTCTTTTAAAATAATCCAAAATCATTTTTTAAAAAAATCTTATCTCTAAATTGTTTTGAACTTTGTCACATTAGAATTTGTTTAAATATGATAGTGATTGAAAAGAGTGAATTAAAAAAATGTACCAAAAACCAATTTTGAGAAAAGAAATCTTATCAAAGTTAGAGAGATGTATTATAATCAGTGTTGCCGGAGCATTTTTTTTTAGTAACCAAAACTCAAAATAAAAATAGCCAAAACGTAAAAAATAGCCAAAATATTTATTCGTCGTATTATAAAAAAAAAAAAACAAAACAAATTTACGTTCCTATTTGTACTAACTTGTTGCAAATATATTTACAAACTAGTTGCCAATAGATTCTTACTTTTGCATGTTGATTCGTAATTTGCTTTTTTAGACAAATTTCTCATAGTATACTTTTCATGATCAAAATTATCTACATTTCTGAGGAGGGTAGAAGGGGAGGTTCGACAGTGGCAGTTTTTACCTTTTTTTTCACACTATTTGGTTCGCGTAATCAAAAACACGTTTCTCCCAACCGAAAGCGGTTGTCATTTTCTGAAGAAATGATTTTATATTTCTGCAACGTGTAGATGTAATAGTTGCTTATTACTTTTGATGCGAAACTCAGATAATATAACTTTTCGTAGTGCTTTTCAAAACCCCTCCCCCCCCCCCCCTTAAAGTAACGTGACATATGAAATTAGTTCATTCGAATGATTATATATTTTGACTAGCTCTGACAATTTTCACTAGTATTAGTGTCTGGTATGACTAGATACATTAAAGGAACAATTGGAAAAAAATCAATAATTAATATCATCTGTAAAAGCTATTTGCGATCCAAGATTCGATGCTCTCAATCACTGGGATAGAAGAAGCTGGTAGCTTTGTTGAGGATTCTTCAAAATAGAATTTTTCATCGGATTCTATGTCGACCCATTCAGGTGAATCCTCATTTCTACCGCAAAGAAATTCACCTGGTCTTTGACAGAGTACCCTTAAAGGCTGCACCCGAGCTGCACCAAGTTCTGTGTTTTTGTGTAAATGCTTTCTGAAAACTGATTTATTTAAATAGTATGTTTTATTCCGATTTATTGTAAACGATATAATACAAACTTATGACAATTCATAGAAGATTTAAAAACAAAATACAAGCCGCAGGTAGGACACGACCTTGAACCGATTTCTTCTTTCTGAGAAGGACAGTACATGTCATACGGTATCTCCTTTGATCAAGAACATTCAGGCCTTAACGTCAAATCCTGTCGCAAAAGCAAAGACCCAAATTTTTCAGACGTGTGCTGAAATGGTGAAGAAATACCAAAAGGTTCATGTGTCGAGGGAAAAGGCGGTGGAAGAAAACGTTGAAACAAAAGTTAACCATAAATTTAGACGATCAAACATAAACATGTAAGGTTAAAATTTTTTTTAAATGATTGTGTTATTAATTGGAAGTTTTTCGTCGATTTTTTTAATTTTTGGTAACGTTACAATATCTAAACACCTCCCCCCCCTACCGTTACTTATCGTAGTGCATTTCAAAACCCCTCCCCCCCTAAATTGGTAACGTAGTTTATGGACGACCCCTTATATGAATGGTTTTCAAAGAAGATATTGTGTGCATTCTGTCATCTCCTTATCATCGACCAGGAACTTCTGGGACTCATCTAAAATACATCTTCAAGATTATACCAACATAAACATGCGATAAAAGATAATAAAATTTTGCTTTTCCCTTCACTTTTTCATTTATATATACATAGGCTATATATATAATATAATACTTAAGTATAATGAACTGCTCTTACATTAAAGACAATTTATAAGAACTAAAAGCAAGTTAATTTCCAATAAATATGCACTTAAATAAAAAAATTTGTCAAACAAACGAAATGACCAAGCCTCACTTTCTGTGTCTAAGCCTTCCTGAAGACTTACGAAGTCTCTCTTAATGGGGAAGGTTTCGACATTTTATTGAAATTATGAATCTCACAGTTTCGAAAATAGCAAAAATATTGATTTTTTGATATTTTTTAAACGTAGCGTAAACCTGTCCCATTGGATTTAAAAGAATTTATTTTTTGTTAGGGTGTCGAATAGGGTGGGGCGATTTGAACATCTTAATGGGCGCTTCGCGTTTCTGATTTTTGGGATTGTACTGAGCAAAAAAGTCCACTAGACCATACGTCTACGGTGAAAATCGAGCTTCCAGATTTTTACTTGCAGTTTTTTCTCAGACTTTTGTCACTTTTTTTTTATATTTTGGCCTATAACAGCCAAACCATTAAGATTTTTGTCTTAGTATTGGATCGAACTGACATCGCGAGATTCGATCACACGACATTCAGTTTGTAATCTCTAACCAACGGGATATTGGCCTACACATAAAAAGCGCGATAAAAAACATGAACCGAATCGCCTAATATTGAGTCGCAGCATTGCCAGGCTAACTTTTTACTGGCCTTAATCCAAATTAAGTATCCAAATGTACTAGAATTTAGTATACATTGCATTAAAAACAAAAAGTAATACAGAAATGTAATTAAATTTAAACCAAAAAGGCTAAAATTTAAACCAAAAAGCTAAAATTTAACCCAAAAAGCTAAAATGGATGCTGTAATATTTTTGGTTTAAATTCTAGTACAGAAGAGTTTTAACTATGAGTAAGTATTTGTAAAGTTTTAATTTTACTGCAAGGTTTGAAAAAATGAAGTACTATTTTATTGGGACTAAAATTTAGTCCAAGATTTCTAGCCGTGAAGTAACTTGAAGTTGCTTGAAAGCATTATTTTACATATTGTTAAAGCTCGAGAGAGAAGAATAACTGCGTTCTTTTCGTCTCAATGTAGTCCCGATACCAAATTTTCTCAAAGGAACGACTCGTAGAGGGCACTACCATTGCAGTCAAAATTCAATTCAAACAAACAATCATGATAAAATAACTATTAAGTGTCATGAGAACATGTGTCGTTCACAACTGTTGTGAACTATTATGGTAGCGATACCTTAGTGAACGATATTTTTCTCTGATGTGTTTTACTCTAAACGTCAGAAAAATTGTAAATATTTTCACTTAATTTTTATTATTTTACAATTATATAAATAATTTAAGTGCAGTTGTTGGCTCCGCTGAATGCGGCTAACGTGTGTTTATTTTGTTTAACATTCGATGGTCGCAGCTCGTGAGAAAATAGGTAGCTGTCAAGACTACCTAATAGTGATTGTATAATGCAAACAATTAATTCAAAAAATGAAATTATAGCTCATAAAAATACACAGGTGCGGCACCTGTGTTTAAAATTTTTGAAAGGCTATATTACAATTTTATATTGATAGCAACAGTAATCCTATTTGCAAAATAATCTGAATTATTTAGAAGCGAATGGAATGCAGCTAATAACATACAAAATGTCGCTCTTTATTCTATTACAATAATTTGAAGCTAGTACGGAAACAGACCTAACAATAGAAACTTACTGCATTAATAGGTCTGTTGCCGTACTAGCTTTAAGTAATTGTAATTTAATAGAGAATGACATTTTGCATATTATTCTTCTCTCTCAAGCTTCAAAAATTTGTAAAATAACGCTTTTAAGCAACTTCAAGTTACTTGAATCGAGTACGGAAACAGACCTTTTTTGTGTTACAAAGAAGAACACAAAATTGTATTGATTGTCGTATCTTCCTCATCGCTGGTGTGCTTCTTCGTTGTTCAGAATAATGCAGTTAGTTCTTGTTGGTATAACCACAGATAACTTATAATACACAAGCCCTAACCACTGTTAATTCATACCCCACCCAATATTTTGCTTTTTATTTTAAAAACAATTATTCACATCTTTCTATAGGTGTTTGCGTTTTTATTTTACCTACATTTAAAAGGTTTTGAAGTCTTCTTTAAGGAAAAAAGTACTAAAAAATGTTCATTGAATCAGTTTTAAAAAAAAAAAACATTTATTTATGACAACCTAAAAGTATAAAAAACTTTAAATAACCACTATTAGGTTAGGTTAGGTTAGGTAACGGTGGCTGAGCCGATAGACGACTCGTACACTTAGGCCAGTGCAGGACCGTTGTGATACCACATGATCTCTTTAAAAACCTAATAGAGATTTCCCTCCTCAAACCAGTTCGAGCGGATAATGAATTTGAGTATATGCTTGATTTCCAGGCATGAGACTTCGGCAAGTCCGTTTAAAAAGGGAAGGCCCAGAGTTGCCATTCTCCTTTTAGCTAGAGCCGGACATTCGCAGAGGAGGTGCTGAACGTTTTCTACCTCCTCCTCACATCTGCAGCTTCTGCAGAAATCGTTTGATGCAACTCCCAACCGAAGGGCATGCGCTCCGATCAGGCAGTGACCCGTTAGGATTCCTACTATTTTTGACAGGCTTACCCTGCTTAACTCAAGCAGTGAGTTGGTGCATTTTAAATCGTAGGTAGGCCATGTTAGCTTAGTTATCCTACATGTATCAAGGCGTTCCCAGCGTTCTTGTGCAAGACCTAGGGATCTGTTCTTGCACTGGAGTTTATAGGAGGAAATGGGTATACCAATAAAGTCCTCATTTAAGAGGGTGTTAGAGGTCGTACCCTTCCTTGCCAATTCGTCGGCCAAATTATTGCCCTCGATATCCCTGTGTCCGGGTACCCATATGAGGTGAATTCTGAGTAGCCTTGCCATCTCGTTAAGAGATTTGCGGCACTCAGTGAGAGTTTTAGAGTTGTCAATATTTGAGTTCAGTGCTTTCAGAGCAGCTTGGCTATCTGAAAAGATGGAAATACTTTTTCCTTCAAGGTCTTTTTGACCTAGAATCCTAGTGGTTTCGTGAATAGCCATCATTTCCGCTTGGTAGACACTACAATAGTTAGGAAGTCTAAAGGATGCTTCGATTTCGAGATCCTGGGAGTAGATACCTCCCCCTACTTGTTCTTGAAGTTTGGATCCATCTGTGAAGATTTTTATGGCGGAGGTTTTAAGGGGGATTTTTTTTGCCCAATCTAGCAGGGATGAAAACTGCATAGTTCTTTTCAAAATTTAAGCACGGCACACAGTAGTCTGTTTTGTCGGGTGCAGACGAGTTCAGAATAATTGTATGGCCGCAGTTGTTACCTATCCAATTACAAGATTCTCTAAGTCTCAGGGCTCCTGTGTTGGCACATTCCCTGGCAAAGATATCGAGAGGAGGAAGGTGAAGCATGACATTGAGGGCGCTAGTTGGTGTTGAGGACAGTGCCCCCGTAATACAAAGACCTGCGCTTCTTTGCACCTTTGCAAACTTCTGAAGTGCGGTTGCCTTATCAAGGGCCCTCCACCATACCAGTGAGCCATACATTAGTATGGGGCGGACAATTGCTGTATAAATCCAGCGTACTATTTTGGGGGAAAAACCCAATTTTTTACCTATAGCTTTTTTACAGGCAAATAGTGCTATGTTTGCCTTTTTAACACGTTCCGTAATGTTAACATTCCAGATAAGCTTCTTATCCAGGATAACTCCTAGGTATTTCGTGCTGTCGCTAAAGAGCAACCTCGTGCCGTTCAGACGCGGAGGTTCTAAGTTGGGGGTTTTATATTTCCTAGTGAAAAGAATGAGATCTGTTTTCTCGGGGTTTACACTTAAACCACACGTGGATGCCCATCTCGAGAGAATTAAGAGTGCTCTCTCCATGAGTTGACAGAGAGTCTGGGGAAACTTTCCGTTAAAAATGATTGCAATATCGTCTGCATAAGCAACAACCCTGTAGCCTTCCCCCTCCATGATACGCAACAGCTGGTCAACCGTCACGGACCACAGAAGTGGAGACAAAACTCCTCCCTGCGGAGTGCCTCTGCTTACAAACCTACGAGTGGAGGATCCTCCCAGTTCTAAGTTCACCACCCTGCCCAAAAGCATCTGGTGTATGAAACTCACGAGAAAATCCTCCACCCCCAGTTCCGACAAGGCCGAGGTGACTGCACATGGATGGACGTTATTGAATGCCCCTGCTATATCTAGAAAAGCAGCAAGTGCGTATTCTTTGTTCTCAAGTGATTTTTCGATGGAAGACACAAGAGAGTGCAGAGCTGTCTCTGTAGATTTGCCTTTAATGTAGGCATGTTGGGATTTTAGAAGCCTGTCAAGTTTCGGCTTAAGAAGAAGCCCAATAAGTCTCTCTAGAACTTTAACCAGAAAGGAAGAGAGGCTTAAAGGTCTGAAGTCATTCGATTTAGTGTGAGAGGACTTACCCGCTTTCGGTATAAAGATAACTTTTGTCTCTCTCCAAGCTGTTGGAATATAGTTAAGGCGTAGGCAACCATAGTAGATTGTCTGAAGCCAGGGTACTATTGCATTGAAGCTATAGTGGAGTTGAGCTGGTATAATGCCATCGGGACCTGGAGATTTATAAGGTTGGAATGAATAGATCGCCCATTTTAACTTCTCCTTGCTGGTCAGTTGCTCAATATGTTGAGGCATAAGGTCGCAGGGAAGTGTTTGAAAGCTGGAAATGTCAGAGTAAACATTACCAGGAAAATGCGCATCAATGAGTATATCTAGGGTTTCGATGCATGAATCCGTCCAGGTGCCATCTTCCTTTAGAAGAAAGCTTGGTACTGTCGAGGATTTCGATAGTATTTTCCTGAGCCTTGAAGCTTCGGAAGTACCCTCTATTTCTGTGCAGAAGGAGGACCAAGAGGCCCTCTTTGCTTTCCTGATTGCAGTTTTGTAAATGCCTAGTTTAGACTTATAGCTATTCCATGAGTCCTCACTATTGCTACGCCTTGCGTAGTTAAAGTCTCTACGACAGTCCTTTCTGAGAATTTCAATCTCCCGAGACCACCATACGGGCTTATGGGATTTTTTGAAAACTTTTTTCGGACATGCTCTGTTTAGTGCATCCGAGCATTTTTTAGTGAAGTCTAGAACCAGAAGGTCCAACTCTTCTTTGTTAGCAACGGGGGAAGAAGTGACTGAATTCAGTGATGTTTTAATTAGTTTATTATACCATCTCCAATTTGTCTTACGGAGATTTCTTATTTTTAGAGGCATGGATTGATTGGTTATTTTCCAGCCGAATTCTATATACCTATGGTCCGAGAACGAATGTTCTTTTAAGACCTTCCAAGAATGAATTTCTTCCGAGAAGTTTTCTGATACTAGGGTAATATCCAGAACTTCTTCTCGATTTTTGATAATAAAAGTTGGCTCATTGCCCTTGTTCATTATATTTAATTTAGTGTTTAGTAGGAAGTTAAAAAGTGACTCACCTCTGTCGTTGTTGTTAGTGCTTAACCACTATTAATTCATATTAAATATTGAAATAAATACTTCGTTACGTCTCCCTTTATTAAGCTTAAAGTGTTTTACCGTTATCAATCCCTTGACGATGCATTAGTTTTGTCTTTGCTTTATTGTATTCTATGTTTCAATTTATTATTGCGTTTTGGTTCATTATGGCTCGCGGAAGACCAGTCAGCAAAGAAATTCGCAAATTAGTCATATTAAAGCATAAGTCTGGTAAAAGTTATAATCAAATTTCATTAGAACTGGATTTAAAAAACCCACTATTCAATCATTAATAAAACAATACAAAAAACTGGATCTATTGCAACAAAAGTCCACAAAAGAGGTCGAACTACAAAAATATTTTCACGAGACTTGCGTGCTTTATCGTCTATAATTCAAAAAAATAGACGAAGTTCCGTTAGAAATTTGTCAGTTGAATGGTCAAACGTAATTCGGAAGCAAGTGAGCCGTGAGTGGACAAGGAAAAATTTACACAAGTTATCGTACAAGTTTTATAAGGTATGTTTGATATGATGTTAAATCAGATAACATAAAAACTTTTAATCCTTAGGCGAAACAAAAGCCTTTGCTAACAGCTTTGCAGAAGCGTAAGCGTTTAGCATGGGCAAAGGAGAAACAGAACTGGGTGCAAAGGTAGTGGGACTCCATCATTTTTAGTGATGAATCTAAATTAAAATGTTTGTGTAGGTGATAAAAAGGCAAGAGTCATACGCACGAAAAAGGAAGCCTTCCATAGAGATTGCCTACGTCGCACTGTTAAATTTCCTGCAAGTGTCATGGTGTGGGGCTGTATTTCCTCAAAGGGTGTTGGTACACTGCAGTTTATTAACGGAACAGTAAAGGCCCAAGACTACATCCATTTGCTCGAAAATAATTTACTCAGTCTGTGGAATTGCTTGGCATAAGCGAATACATTTTCCAGCAAGACGGTGCCACACCCCACACAGCAAAAAAAACAATAAATTGGATGGACAGCAATAATATTTCTGTCTGATTGGCCATCGTCAAGCCCTGATCTTTGTCCGATAGAGTCCATGTGGGCATTAATGAAAAGACGGTTAAGGAATGATCCTGCTAGGACTGTTGAGCAATTAAAAGAAAAAATTAAAAATATTTGGAGCTCAATCACTCCAAGAGAGTATCAGGAGCTTATTTTTCCAATGCCCAAACGGTGTCAAGAAGTCATTGCAACAAAAGGAGACGTAACGAAGTATTACTTTGAATACACTCATACCTCTTTATACGGCCCCTCTTTTTACGCACTCCCTCCCTTTACGGCGCACATTACCTCGTTATACGGCCAAAAAAAAATTGGGATTCACCGTTTTTCAACGAAGAGTGAGAGGCAAAAAAATCATACACATGCCAAAAAAAATCGGTGATTCACCGTTTTTCAACGAAGAGTGAGAGGCAAAAAAATCTTACACATGCATTCGTTGTTTTCTATGCAAGTGCGTGTGTTGCTGCATCAGTCTGTTATTTGTGGTGATTGTGAGTATACGTACTTTTCTAGTTTCTGAATAATAATTGAAAGGTATGTATTAAATCGCAGTTGACATGGTGTATACGCATATGAATAAGTGTATGTTATTGAAACAAAATTAGGTGAAAATGGCCGCCAAACGTACTTCAAATTTGGAACTGGAAAAGTCTAAAAAAATGCACGAAATAGCGTTATGGAGCAGATGGAAAGATCATTAGATTTGTGTATAGAGGATAATAACCAAAGAAATGTTCCTATGAGCCAGATCATCATTCAGCAAAAGGCTAAAAGTATCTTTGAATCTGTAATGAAGAAGAATTCCGATGAATCGTCACAAAATGGAACTTTTGTTGCAAGCAATGGTTGGTTTGAGAAGTTTAAGAAACGTCATAATTTGCATAACGTTAAACTAAGGGGAGAATCAGCAAGCGCCGACGCCGTTGCTGCAAAGAACTATCCAGAAGTTTTAAAGAATATAATTCGTGCTGGAGGATATAGTCCCGAACAGGTTTTTAATGTGGACGAGACAAGAGATGAAAAATGTGAATTAAATGAAGCGCTTATTCATTTCGAGCAGGGGACACGAATTCTTTTGCAGTCTGATCCCGACGAAGATCGAAGTGCTAATGTTATACGAAATATAGATAAGTCTATTTTTTGCTACACCCAACTACAAGAAGAAAAGAAATGAAAAGAAAAGCCAAACAACAGACATTGGACAAATTTTTTGTAGCTGGTCCATAGTTACTTTTTTTTTACGCCAATAATGAAATTCCAAAATCTTAGACTGATTACCCTAGGTTAAGGCGTGGCACATGCCCACTAAAATGGCTAAAACTGGTTTATATGGACTTTTCAAGAGACAAGGCACGAAAATATAAGTAAAATGTTTCATATATGTTTGTAATATATTATTTTATTGAAATTAACTTACGTTTTATGATAACTATTCTTGACAAACATTTGAACTTAATCGCAATTCCACATAGCATAACCCATACTTGTCATTAATAGCTGATGTTGTCATCTCGCAAAACAGAATTGAAGAAATTTTATGAAATGGAGTCGTCAACATACAACCATAATTGCAGTGTGCAGCATTACTACTGCGATTGCAGTTGATATAATAAAACAATTTGATATTTTAGAGTTGATAAAGTGACAATGCATATTCAAAATAGATGTCGTGTAAAAGGATCTTAAGCTTTAAAAAAAAATCGCAAAAATACAACTCTGTAAACAAATATTTAATTGCTATTATAAATAAAATGTTGGCAACAACAGAATAAAGTCAATCACGTGGCAAATAAAATTTTATTTTGTGTGTAAAATTAAATTTAAAAAATTATAAGTGTTTAAAAAGTGAAGTGTAGCTATTTTGAGCTTTAAATCATAGAAACATTATTGCTATAAAGAGAATTGATATTGATGGTATTTGCAAAATGGACACAAGAGCTAGTGAAAAAATTTATTTATTAGAATATGACAAAAGCCAAATTGTTGGATCTAAGCTGCCTTCCAATGGACAAGTTTTGAAAGTATTGTTTTATAACATGCGCAAAGTGAAATTGGATCTTCGTTAAAGTGCGTATCTGGTTATCAAAGAGGCCGAAATTATTTGGAATAAAGCCCGTATCCCAGTTCGTCAAATTGATAGAAGTGTTCAAAAAGTTGAAGCTTTATATCAACAATGGAAAAATCTGCAAAAAACGTGCAAACGCAGCACACCACTTCAAAAAAGGCGAGAAGATGAGTTTATTAAAAATATGAATAACTTATTTGACACTGCACACGGAAATGCGTTAGATTTAATTAAAATAGAAGAAGATAAAGATTTTTTGAAGAATCAACGTAAAGAAGGTAGACCTGGTGCAATGGTGGGATGCGATCGTTCATTACTTGAAAAAGAAAAGCGAAGAAATATTCGTATTGAGAAAGAGGTAATGCGAAAAGAAAAGCAGGGCGAAGAACAATTCCAAGTATTCCTGACAGCGAATGATTTGAGTGACAATACAGAAGAACTAATTGATTAATACGATAGTGATAATAATACTGATCAAACCGCTAATAAGAATAATACTGATGAATACGATAGTGATGATAATACTGATCAAACTAATCAAGCTAACTGTAACTCTCAACAAAAAAACACAAAACGAGGAATGAAACATTTTATCACTTCAAAGCTTGTTGCGACCTTAGACAAGTGCAAGGTAAGTGACAGGGACGCAGTACGTATTCTGATAGCTGCGGCTGAAGCATTGGAACATGATATCAGTACATTAGTAATCAGTAAGACATCGATTCGGCTTTGCCGTAAAAAATTTCGTTCGGAAACTGCTGCAAATCTGATGATGGATTTTAAAAGCAAAACTATAAATCAAATAACGGTACATTGGGATGGAAAAATTTTACCATCGATCACAGGAAATGCAAAAGTGGACAGATTACCAGTTGTGATAACAACAAATGGCATTGCACATCTACTTGGAGTTCCTGCCCTGTCAGCTGGTACTGGAAAAGAACAGACAGACGCCATACTCAAACTATTGAATGAATGGAATCTAACAGAAAAGGTATTTAAAAATCAATTTCTTATAACAGTAAATATAACTAACATTCTTTCCAAACAAGGTACAAGCTTTATGTTTTGATACTACAGCGACAAATACAGGTAGATTACAAGGTACTTGTATTTTATTGGAACAACACCTCCAAAGAGAATTGTTATATCTCCCTTGCCGTCATCACATGTATGAACTCTTGCTGAAAAGTGCTTTCGCGAAATATGATTTCAAATTAAGTGGACCATCATTAGATATTTTCCAGCGTTTTAAAAAAAATTGGCCCAAAATCAATCAACAAACATTCGCAAGTGGAATGGTGGATAAAAAAATAAATCTTGCGCTTAACAAAACTGAACAAGACCAATTAGCTCAATTTGCTCATAACTATGTCACTATACAAAATCCCAGGGCAGACTACAAGGAGTTATTGGAATTGAGTCTTATATTTCTTGGTCGAAACACAGAGCCTGTAAGATTTAAATCACCTGGAGCGATGCATCATGCTCGATGGATGGCTAAAGCGATATATATGCTTAAGATTTTTCTTTTCCGCCACCAATTCTCAATGTCATCAGATGAGGCAAATGCTATCCAAGATATAAGTGTGTTCATTTTGAAAATTTATTTGAGACCGTGGATTGAAGCGCCAATTGCCGCGAAAGCACCCTTAAATGATTTAAATTTTATTAAAAATATTATTAAATTCAATGAATTGAATGAAATAATAAGCCATGAAGTAACGCGCAAGTTTTCGAATCACTTGTGGTACCTGACACCAGAAGCAGCAGGTCTTTCATTTTTTGATAATGCTGTAGACGTTGGAGAAAAGAGAAAAATGGTTGAAAATCTCAAAGAAGAACAAAATAATGAGAATAAAAGAATAGTAACCAACATGAATGAATTAAACCAAAAAAATATTTCAGATTTTGTAAATAAAAAAACATTGAGCTTTTTCGAAAGATTTAATATTGAAACTACCTTTCTAAAACTTGACCCTTCCAAGTGGCACAATGAATCCGAATTCCAAAAGGGAATGAATATTGTAAAAACTTACATATTGTTAATGATACTGCAGAGCGTTTTGTAAAACTAATGGAAGAATATAATGCAGCTTTAACAAAAAACGAAGAAGAGAAACAATATATCTTGCAAACAGTAACTGATTATATAAAAAAGTACGGTAGCATGTATAAATCAGAACTTTGCGATTAAGTTTAAATGTTTATCAAGAATAGTTATCATTTAACGTAAGTTAATTTCAATAAAATAATATATTACAAACATATATGAAACATTTTACTTATATTTTCGTGCCTTGTCTCTTGAAAAGTCCATATAAACCAGTTTTAGCCATTTTAGTGGGCATGTGCCACGCCTTAACCTAGGGCAATCAGTCTAAGATTTTTGAATTTCACTATTGGCGTAAAAAGGAACAATTTGAGGGCGCGGTACACTCTTTTTGCAAAAAAAAAATTTCCCATACAAAAAATGTTCAGTCTAATGTACATACATGAATTGATGGATTTTTGTTTTTATTACATACTTTATTTAAATGTGTTATTTGGTTTTATTGTTTATTTATTTTTTAAGACCACGATGTAAGTGCCCTATATTTATTCACTGAATTGTAATTAAACTTATTTTTCAAAAAATTAGAACCGATCTCTTACTGTTACTAAGGGTTCGTATGAAATGAATTACCTCCTTATACGGCATTTCGCTATACGGCCTCTTTTTTCGGAAAGTATTTAGGCCGTATAACGAGGTATGAGTGTATTTAAGAGCCGTATGAATTCATAGTGGTCAATTTAAGTTTTTTAAATTTTTAGGGATCATAAACAAATATTTTTTTTTGAAAAACTGATTTAATGAATATTTTTTTAATACTTTTTTCCTTAAAGTAGACTTCAAAACCTTTTAAATGAAGGTAAAATAAAAACGCAAACACCTATAGAAAGATGTGAACAATTGTTTTTAAAATAAAAAGCAGAGTATTGGGGGGGTATGAATTAATCGTGTTTAGGGCTTGTAGATGTTCATCTTAGCACCAAAAACCGACAGCAATTTTTTGAAGCTTGAAAAAGAGCTTCAGTTTCAAAGCTCGATTGCAACACAAACACGAGCATTTTCTTAAATGCAAGAAACCAGCAAAATGTTTGATGCAATAATGACATACATTCTAACAAACACTGCTTCGACTGATCCATTCTATGGATCGAATTGTGATTCTTCTTAGCCTTATCAAGAAGCGCTTTCAAGAGACATTCTCATAAACAACTTCTGGAATGCATTCAAATAGCATTTAAATTTAATCAAAGTAAACAAAAATTATATATAATTTTAATAATGTTTTAGATATCTACCGTGGGATTTTTAACCCTCAACAAAACCCAACCACTTCCTACTTCCAACACCAAAATGCCGTGAAAATCGATAAAAGGGATATTTTACGTGGGATTTTTTTACACCCCAACAAAACCCTAGCACTTCTCACTCCCAATACTAAACTCTCTAGAAAATCGGAAAAAGGGATATAATCCGTGGAGTTTTTTAAACCCCCCTAACTACAAAAACCATTCCATTTTGCCTACTAACCAATACCTTTTTAAAGTTCTCCTGGAAAACACCTACTAGAATCCTTTCAATAAAAGGCTCTAAGAAATTTTCCATTGAAAAAATTCTGGAAGCACTTCTAGATATGACTAAGGAAAGCATTCCTTCCAAGCAAGAATTTAAATTTTTGTTCTAGGAGAGAATAACAATCTATTTGGGTTGTTGTACAACAAATCAAAGGTGGTTTTGTACTTGTTTAAAGTTCTTTTGATCTTGTGGCACTTTATTTCATGAATTTTATTTTGTTTTAGTAGAGAAACAAAACTATTTTGTACCTCAATCAATAGTTGTGATAAATTTACTAACCAAGTCCGTAGTCGAGTGGTAAGCGTAATTATGAAATTTGCGACGAAGCAAGTAAGGGTTATTTTATCAAAAAAGCTGGCCAAAAGTCCAATTATAAAAAAATGAATCTTTTCTTACATTGGTAATTTTTTGGTTAGAGAACTTATTGTGCATTATGTACACTAAGGCGTCTTATGAAGAAAAGTTGTTCAGGTCGGTTCCTCAAAATAATCCTTAATTTATGTTATGATATTCCCTAAATATATCGACTCTAGCGATAGCCATCCGTGAGCTGTAGTGGAGTTCCCAAAAGTGTGACAGTTTTCGCTAAATAACGATATCGAAAAACGTCGTTAACCCTAGGATGTGCTGCTGGGCTTTTCGAGGCTCATTTTGATTTTGAGAAGTCGTAAATTTTTTTCTTGGCTCTGAGCGCCGAAATATTTTATGCCAACTACCGCTAATGTTTTCTAGACCAGTAGTGGAATTCTCAAAAAGTGACCTATACGAAATCGTTATGGTTAACTAAAGACGTTTGTAGTTTGCAGTAACGAATGTTGTATTCTCCAAACAGTATTTATCGACAAAATTGGGAAAACGTAACATTCACAATATAAGCTACAAACGTCGTTAACTGAAGTTGAAAATATAGCAGCACTCTACTTTTTTGACAGCTTATTCAAACAGATTACAGATTTTATATAAGTTTCAAAATAAAAGAAAATTAAAAATGGAAAACATAAAAAAAAGAAACAGCCGGACAACTGCCGAACAGCATCAAATCATGCTGGATATTTTTGAGCCCAACAAGGGCTTGGCTGAGGGCAAACAGGATGCGTGCAAGAAATGGGACTCACCATTGAGGCTGATTTGTTAATGGAGTCATGAGCCAAGGTTCCAATGGGTAGCCAGAATCACCTACAAGGAAATAAATGTTTATAACTTTTTCTTGCTTTAACACTTCAACTACCACATCAGTCCAAATGACTGCTTTAGTAATTCCAAATTAAAATTCTTAGATTATGCTCAATTTTTTTGCAACGATTAATTTTTTTAAACATTTCACATCCCCTATTACCGCCTATTTACAAATCAATAAAAATGCGATATTTAAGATGGTTTTCGTCGTATTAGGCTAAAATTTGGTTATTTAGTTCAAATGGTTACTTTCGTAAACTGAACTAAAAATTGGCGTGGTCGCACTACAGTTATGCCAGTTCAGATATATAAAATAGTTTTTTTCGTTTGGCATTAATTATTTATGGAAGTAAGGCGGTCTGTGACAGAACAACGTCTGCCCGGGATTACTAGCTTAGAATAAAGCAGAACTTATATTTTATCATCATTAAATACCAGTCATTTGAACTGCTTTTGGTATTTTAATTGTTAATTGTTTTTTTTTTTATAAATTTACATATTAAAAATGTTTGGTGGTTATCCCGATCAAACCCTCTTTGCATTACTTTGCGAACTGCACAAGCACTCCATATAAAAGCATCATGGCGAGCTTCAGGGTATCTTGCGTTAACATTCAAAATCTTGAGATTGGGATCGCATATCTAAAAAAACCCTTTGAAAAAAGTTGTATGTACAATTTTAAACCCACCATTTGGACGTTAATTGAGTGGTAGCCATGATGGTTAACATATGCCTCTTCATGATTTGGCGGTCCCATTATGGCGACATGGGCACAGTCAGTCGCTCCTATAGCACCATCAAAAGGCTGAGATGCTGTTCGAAAAAGCGTGCGTGCTGCTTTTCGCTCGATTTGCGTAGCTGGAAAGCGTACATCTGTAACGCGATGGATCGAACGGCTCACAGATGACTGGCTCATCGTGATGCTTTTTTGATTGCTAACTGGCCGCTGGTAGCATCCTGTGGCATAAAACCAAATCGCAGCAAGTACCTTGTAATAAGGAGTTGATGTAAATTATTTCTTCTTAGGTATTTCCTTTGTTATTATACTACTTGCGGCCGATAAAGCTGCGATTGTACTTTCTTCCAAGTCACTTTGAATGGAGTCGATTATAATGTGAGCTTTCTCGGGTGTTAAGAGGTACAAACTTCTAATTTTTGATTCGTTCAAATCAAATGGACTGTCTACCCTTCGCAAAAGAGCCCACTCCGACGCACTTTCTCGCATAGAAATTTCGTCTTGCAACAACGCTGCGTCCATTCCCAAATAATCAAACGCCATATTTATTTTATAATGATTTTTATATTGTTTTCCTTAAAAAACAAAGCTTAAACAAAACACTCTCTAATAAAACTTTTTTAACGTTCAAGTTAGCGGCACCTAACTAGTCGTCGTTAAGTTAACGACAAATACTTTTAATGAACTGTCAAAGTTAAGGACAAATATTGCTAGCTAAGATGTTGAGAATACCAGTTAACGGTAAGTGTCGTTAAGGGCCAGTTAATGATAACACAAGTGTCGTTAACGCGTTTGAGAATTCCACTACTGAGTTGTAAATCCCATAGCTCTTTTAGCTCACTTACAACAATTTCAATATTTCCGTGTGTGTTGTAATTCGACGAATTATGTTCATGGCATTGTTGTTGTTTGCTAGCGTCAAAAGTTAGCTATCATTGGCCGCATTCAGCGCAGACAACAGTTGGCAACTGTTGTGTAAAAATTCGCTGAATGGTAAAATTTTGGTAGCGCTCACTCCATTTACGCCATTTAATCGAGCGAAAAAATTCTATGCTACATGAACACCTCTGAGTTGAGTTAACTGTCAGATGCTGCTATTGACGCTGCTAAAGTAAAAAACATAGAAATAACGAAGCAAATCTTTGTGAGAAACCTTTCCAGTTGAATTAAATTTATATAAAAATTATATATAATTGAATTATATCTAATTTATGACGTGTAGAGTAGCAACACATTCAGAGAAAAACATCTGTTACTAAGGTAGCGCTACCATTACAGTTCACAACAGTTGTCTTTGCTGAATGCGGCCATTGTTATTGCTGCTGTGTGTTTTTTTGTTGGTATTTACCGTAGCGCACACGTGACGAGTTTTGTGTTGTAGCATTTTTAATATCACTTGTCTGGAATAATTTTATTTTTTGTTTACTGGCTGCGTAATTTAGCTCACTGTAAATTTGTAATTTAGTTCACTGCTACGACACGGCACTATGAAAAATCGCCCAATGAAACATTACCCAAAAAAAAAAAAATTAAAAATCGCCCAAATGAAAAATGGCCCAAAATTAAGTGAAAAATAGCCCAAAAAATAAAATGAAAAATAGCAAAAAAAAAAAATGAAAAATTACCGAAAACTTTTTTGGAAAATCACAAAAAAAAAATATATAAATGACCCACTTTGAAAATAATGTTTCAGAATCAAAAAAATCGCTTATTAAAAAGATAATATTATATCCAGAAGTACTGTAGACAGCGAAGCCGGTGTTGGACTTATTGAGAGTTGTTATTCCTCAGCAGCAGCCGAAGGCCGCCTATTAAAAAGAGAATTATTTCCAGAAGTACTGTAGGCAGCGAAGTGTCTCAAAGAAATTAAATGAATAATCACTCAAAAAACATGAAAAATTACCCAATTTTAAAATAATGTTTAAATGTTTAATTGTTAACAAAATAATCTAACAAAAATTAATATGATTATTAATTTCCTAAATTAGGGAGCACCATGGTAGAATAATGAGGTAGGGTAAGTAGCTTTGACAAAACCTATCGTTAATGCCAAAATCATAAAATAAAGTGCTGCCATATCACAAATTAAAATCCAATAAAAATCCATACTTTGTCTTAGCGTTTCTGATGAAATCCTTTACTAGCAATACTTCAAAACGGGGAAGTACAGGTTTAGGCAAGCTTGAAGTTGACTTATTCTGTAAAATATTTTTGTATGTTATAATCCAGCTTCAACCTTCCACTTCAAATTTATTTTTGGTTTTATAAACGTGTATGTGTGGTTTCCATAGAGAACTTTGTGTGAAGTTACATATATTTTAATAACTTTTAAAACTATAAAAATTTAAAACTGCAAAAAGAAGTTATGCAATTTGTCGGACAACGTGGAATAAAGGCATTTTATCTTATTAACCCTTCATAAAATTCCTTTTGCAAGTGTTTATCCCAGAAATAATATTAATAAAGAAAACTGGCATCTCTAAAACACACTTTGACATTAACGATAGTCTTGTCAAAGCTACTTACCCTACCTTATTATTCGCCATGGGGAGCACTGCTTTATCAACACAATTTAGTTAATATCGCATTTAGATCAATTTGCACACAGCTTTAACCCTTGAACAAACACATGGTTCTGGCCAGGCAGATTTCCTTTTTGAGAGTTAATTAAACATACTTCTAGTTTAGGTTGATACCTGTATTTCCCGGTAGCCGCCTAAAATATTGTTGGCTTTATATTCGTTCCAACACGAAGAAAACTGCAAAAAAAAGTTCCCCTCGAACAAACACATATGCTTGGCCAGACCCCTATACAATTTGTATGAAATAAATTATTGTTATACACATTTTGGGTTATTTTTCTGCAAATACAATACAGATTGTTGTTTCCAGGTATTTTTTTTTATAATTTGGGTGGTTTTTATGTAAATTCAATGCAGATGTTTGCTTTCAGGTAGTTTTTGTGCTCACTTTTCTCTTATTTCTTTCTTTCGTTTGTGAATTTGGTTTTGAGTTCAGTTAGTTTATTATTGAATGCTTAACATACAACATCGACAGTCCGAAATATAAATTTTTTGTGCGGAAACTAAAGTGAAATTATTACTATTGTTATGGCAGAGGATTTAGAATTTGTGTACAATACGCGCTTGCGTGCAGGCAGCCTTACTGATAATTTCTTACAACAACTATCATCAGCGTTACAGCGTGATTTCGCACTTCACACAGAAGCAGACGAAGAACTAGATTTATTTGAAGACCCAAGTGGTGAAAACACAGATTTTGTACCCGAAGATGACGCCTCGGACATTGAATATGAATTGGAAATTGAAGCAAATGAAATATTCGACAGCAATGAAGAATCCGAAGAAGAAAGTGAGAATGCACCAACTCAAGCTGCAGACTGTTTTTTGCTTGGAAAAGATGGTACCAAGTATAGTGCAGCTGAACCCGCTACAGTGAGATTCCGCCAGCACAACATCATGCGTTTCAGAAGTGGACCAAAAACAAACCTGACCGCTCTGCTTGAGGTGTTCAAGCTTTTCCTTTCAGCGAATATTACCTTCATCATCGTAACACAAACAAATCTATATGGAGAAAAAGTTACACGCAAATGGAACGCAGAACATGCAAACTACACACGAGTATGGGTTGATATGACAAGTGTTGAGCTTGACGCTTTTATTGGGATACTATTGGCTTTTGGTGTCAGTCGTAATACTATGCAGCTCTCAAGATTGATGTGGCAAACTGATGCACTTCCAATATTCCGTGCAGCCATGTCATACACACTATTTGTTACTTTGATGCGCAGTATTCGATTTGACGATAGTCGTACGCGCGCATTTCGTCAACAAACCGACAAAGCTGCTCCCATTCGCAACATATGGAACTTCTTGAATAACAATCTTGCCAGTAATTTTGAACCATACCAAAGTGTAACCATCGATGAGCAGCTATTTCCTTACCGTGGGCGCACAAAGTTCACGCAATACATCCTACCCAACTAGAACTGGTGGTCCATATTTGGGTTGCAGCGACGTCGTAGCGTATATTTTTGTGTCAAAATTGACATGATGTTACGTATTGGTTACGTTACAGAGACCACTATGATTCGAAAGTGGTGCAACACAATGCCGACACTGGGTTAGTGAAAATTACTTTTAAGTGACTAATCCGATTTTAGTATAAATGCATTACGGAGTTGCCAATTTTGTTTACAGCCATAAAAATAATTATTTAATAATTATATTTTATATAATTTATAGGAGTACAACATAATCTTAAGTGTTTTGGATATTATTTGGAGCTAAATGTAGATGGGAAAGAAGATTTTCGGTAGATTTTCGGAAGATTTCAGTAATAGTTTTTAATGTAAGCAATCAATAAAACATAGTTAAAAAGCTTAACAATACAATATAAAAGCATTTTCATGTTCATTGTTAGAAAAATATAATAATAATTTGCGTCCACCATTTTAAATAGAAAGAGCCTACACTTGGGTCGCAATTAACTAATTGTTACAAAATGGTTACATCTTAAGGTATTATTCCATAGTTGAGTGATGCATTTTTTAAAGGTAAAACTTGATAAATCGTTACAACATTCTGTGACCTAGTGGTAAAATAGTATTAAAAAGGAAAGTCACATTGGATGCATGGTTACAATATAGGAATTGTGCCAATATAGTAAAAATAACGTAATTGTGTGACATTTTATTTCTAAAATGAAAAAAAAACTAAGTAGGAATTTTTATATACTTTTCCCACACAATATTTTCCAAATCAGTATCGCTGCAACGTCGTCGTGTAAAAAATGTGTCCTAAGTAACCTGTGGTCGCAAAATTCTACTTGGGTATCAAAGTCCGCAAAGTATGGCATAAAAGTATGGTGGGCATGCGACGCGAAAACCAAATATCCGTTGCAAGGAAAACTGTACACTGGTAAAGAGGGAGAACAACGAGAGACAAACCAAGGCGGAAATGTACTCATGAGTTTGGCTAATCGATACGCCAACAGCGGCAAAACTATTATTGCTGATAACTTCTTTACAACATTAGACGCAGCTAAACGTTTTTCGTCGATTGGACTAGCATACGTTGGCACCATTAGATCCAACAAAAGGTGTCTTCCCAAAGAAGTGAAAAAAGACAGCAAACGGCCAGTGCTTTCATCTGTGTTCGGTTTCTATGATAACCTTGTATCACTGTGCAGCTACGTTCCAAAGAAGAACAAAGCAGTAAATCTATTATCCACTGTGCACTACACCGAGAAAGTTGAAGGCGTAGCAAAAAAACCGGAAGCTATATTATTTTACAATTCAACAAAGGCCGGCGTTGATACAATGGAGCAAATGGTAACGCATTACTCCACAAAACGGTCAACTAGACGTTGGCTATTAGCATTTTTTTGCAACATGATAGACTTCATGGGATTAGCCACTTACATCATATGCAATGAAAATACAGAAGGAACCAGAAAAGAGAAGCGACGAATATTCTTGAACACGCTGAGTAAACAATTGGTGCTTGCTAATACTGAAAATCGCATGAACAACAACCATATTTTGGGGCAACATTCTACCCGTTTGGTCATTAAATGTTTCTTTGGAAGGCCGTTGAATATTCCCAGCAACATGCTGCCTAACCAACAAAGCGGCCCCAGTACACTGAATTTCAAAAAACATTGCAGAATTTGTGAAACGCAAGACGAAAAGCTGCGTAGGAAGACACGTTTTTACTGCACCAAATGCACTAATCCTGTGTGCCAACAACATTCTAAAGCTGATTATACTTGTTTTTCATGCATTCCACATAATGAGTAAAAATTTGTTCACATTTAGGTAGCTTTATATATCAACAAATCAAAAAAAAAGTCTAAAGACAAAAATATAAACGAGCATACTTAGAAATTCAAAGTTACGGTACCATTTTTGCCATAAAAATGCATAAAAACGTATAGGGGTCTGGCCAGGCATACATATTTTTTCGAAGGTTTCAGAATATGTGTTTGACGGGGGGTTAAGACTTAAACTAAACATACATATTTAGTTTTCTCTTTTTAATAGGCTGAGGGATTACAACCCTCAGTAAGTCTAACACCGGGCTTCGCTTTCTACAGTACTTCTGGATATAATTATTTTCTTAATAGGCGGACTACGGCCGCTACTTAGGGATTACAACACTCAGTAAGTCCAACACTGACTTCGCTGTCTACAGTATTTCTGTATATAATTCTCTTTTTAATATGAGGGCTGCGGCCCATCCCAAATTTGGGATAACCTTTTTAAGCAGCCATAATCCCAAACAAAAGTTTTGCATTCTTCTTTGCAAAAATGTGGATCATAAAAAATTGATTTGCCCTTGTACGGAATGGTGATAACTTAAATTTTTCAAATAACTATTTAATAATTAACCTAAATAATGGATGAAGAAAGCACCGCGGCGATTTTTAATTATAAATTGTCAAATATTTACTAAGTATTTAAGTAAGGCAAATATGCCTAAACTAACTACTTTCCGTACAAGGGCAAATTAGTTTATCGTAAAAAACACCATCAAAAAATTGATTTTTACTATATAGCTCATCACGCATATAGCTCTATATACACACAAATTTGAAATATGGCCCTTCGGCCGCTGCTTAGGAATTACAAGCCCTCTCCTATTAAAAAGACAATTGTATCCAGAAGTACTGTAGACAGCGAAACCAGTGTTGGAGTTACTTAGGGTTGTAATCCATAAGCAGCGGCCGAAAGCCTCTTATTAAAAAGATATCTATATCTAGAAGCACTCTAGACAGCGAAGCCGGTGTTGGACTTACTAAGGGTTGCAATCCCTAAGTAGCGGCCAAAGGCAATCTATTAAAAAGAGGAAACTAAATAAATGTAGTTGAATTTTCAAGTTCATTTATAATTACATAAATAAAAAATAAAAAATTGACCAAAAAAAAAATTAAAAATGACCCAAAAGTAAAATGAAAAATCGCCAAAAAAAAATCGCCCAAAAAAATGAAAAATCGCCCATGAAAAATTACCCAATTTTTTATGAAGAAATTTTGGCCGATTTCTCATTTTTTTTGGGCGATTTTTCATAGTGTCCCCGACACCTCTGTTCGAGACACAACAAAACAAACTAAAAAGAATTTGCAGTACTTTCGTAGAACAAACTTATGTTTTTATAATAAGGACGTAAGTGAACCTACTGGGCCTCACGAGGCCCGTCCGTTTAATGTATGGGAAATGTCTATAAGCTATTTATGAAAATATGTTCAAACACAATCGATCACGTTCGACAACTTTATTACGCTATATGTGTAAAACTCTTGTGTGCATACCCATTGAGTGCATCATTGACGAACTTTTCGTGATGATTTCTTAAAGGAAGTTTCTGCATGAGCTGCTGGACTGAAAAAAAAATTCATACAAAATATAATGCAAAGCAGCGGTTGTCAGAGTCTAACTTCTTCCACTCTATTACAATAACTTCAAGTTTCTCAGCACAAATGTTTTTAATAACTTTATTTTTATTTAGCTGGATAATATCTCAATAATATCAACATTTTTACCATATCTATGTATATAATACATCTTTAAGTTATTTCTAAAAGAGCTTTCAAGTTATGTTTTGTTTTATTAATTAGTTCATATTCATGTATTTTCTCAATACAAATGTTTTTAATATCTTTATTTTTATTAAGCTAAAATTAAGGTTGTGTGCGAATTGACCTAAATGCGACCTGAACTAAATTGTGTCGATAAGGCACTGCTACCCAATTAAGGAAGCATTTAGGTAGCTCGAGAATTGACTTAATTATTTAGAAAGCACTGCCTTATCGACATAGTTAAGTTAAGGTCGCAATTAGATTAATTCGCACACAGCCTAAAATTGAAATTATTTTTTTTAAATATTTTATAAATAAAACTTGAATTTTCTATGAACTATTTTATGGTAGGAATTTTAATAAATTATTTTAAAAAGAAGCCAACATATTATTGTCAACATGTTATCATAACATAGGACAAAAATTTCTTAATGTTGAATTTTTGTGTTCATTTATAAAATGTTGAGGAGTCTCGTTGATGAAATTTTGTAGTGTTTGTCTGGAATGTCCTGCATTCCATTCAATTTCGAGTGGAAGTGGAATTGAATAAAAATTTAATTCGATATTTAAAAGATATTTTTTTTCATCAATACTATTAATTATATTAATATATTTAGTAAATAGATTAATACAAAATGAAAAAAAACATGATCTTTAGACCACTAAATAGCGAACTAAATTTTGATTCGAGTTCACTTTCTCTCGAAAAAGGAACGCAGAATATACCTGTTGGCTGTCAATTCGTTGACGAAATTTTTATTTTTTGTCAACGAAAACTCCTCAACATTTCGATATTGTTTTCATGCACGATAAATCCCAACATTTCGTATATCATTCGTTAATGAAATTCCGCTATGGTTCCCTAACGAAACTTCTTCAACGTTTCGGCATAACATTCCTTCACGAATTTCATTACACTTTTTGATTTTAATTCTTTGACGAAGTTTCTTTATATTTCTGGATACTTTTCGTTAACGAAACTTCCTCAACATTTCGATATTGGGTTCGTGCATGATAAATTCCGACGTTTCTGCATTGCGTCTTGCACGAATTTAGAACATTTATATGAAATTTTCGTCAATGAAATGTATGGCCAAATCAGCATGTTTCATCAAGGATCAAGAAAAATCGTACATGATTCATTTGAGATTTCTTCAAGACTGGATCTACTGGCTATGGTCACATCACATACATATTTATTTTTTTATTGCAAGTAATTAGTAATCAGTTTGAAATGTCGGAAATAAGTGGAGAAGTGTGGGAAGAGCTTGATATTGTTCTCAATTTTTTAGCCTGCTAACTGATCGGCAGCAGCTCACTGAGGACAGTTTTTTTGCTACTAAAAACTAGAGAAAGAAGAAGACTATCCTTTAAAAAAAGTGCCTCATAAATTTCTGGATTACAACGAAAATAAACTAGGTTCAGCACTATGGACCAGATGCTCAGTTGCTACTCTTTCAAAAGTGGCAAAAACCTATAAACGGATAAACATCGTGAATTTCTAAAGGTTTTGACATTCCAGTTTGTTACTTTTCACATGACAATGACTAGAACAATGAATGGAAACGTTCAAATTTCAATTCAATATTTCTGTCAATAATTATAAAAAAAAAAATATAAATAAATTCGTTATTCTACCTTCATTATAACATAAACAATTACATTACCCTGAATTATATAGCACGGCAAGACTGTAAGTCGTACAATACTCAGAACGGCAAAAAGAGGCACAAATTAATCTAGTCGTGTAAAAAAATGCAAGGAAATTCATATGACTTGAACACGAACTCACGCAGAAAATTTGTCAGTGCCATGGCTACGCTGCTGAATAGTAACAAATCCAGCACAACAGTTCAACGACCGTTACTTCGTTTTTAGTTTTTGTAAATTTGTGTTTAAAAAATATAAATCAGTCAAAAGTTAATTTGTGCCATAAAAAAAGGAATTTTACTTTTTAAGGCATCCTAACCCCCACCACCTTAAGAAACTCCCTACAAAGGACACCCACCAGAGACCTGCAACGAGTCATGTTTTTGCGACTTATAGTGATTCATGCAAAATCGAATAGTTATACGTACACATCAAACAACAACCACCACTACCACTCGAAGCATTTTTGCTTCAGAGAGTAACACATCGTTCATTGTTTGATCCATCAATCGAACGTCATAGTTCAACCTAATACTGACTTCAACATCAAACCTTGTTATAAATCATACCAAATACTCATAGCTCAAACAGAAGTCCCATAGCTCAAGTAGCAGTCCCATAGGTCATTACTAGCGTATTTTGTATGACAACGCTGTGGCTGTTTCAAACTAAGGCTCTGTTTCTGCCGCTGTTAGAAGAGTAGAAGAGTTACCACCGAATTTTTTTTAATGAAATAAATATCTTCGCTTGCCTTTATCTAAGGGAACATTACACACATGGATTATTCAAAAATGAAATTTTTAAAATGCAAATTTTTTTAAGAAAGAACAAGATATCTTTTTGAAACTTTGCATACTTATTTTTATAGTATACAAAAAAATTTTTCCATCAAAAAAGTCTGAAAAAAAATAAAAACAGGGTTTTAATTAGCATCAAAGCCGCTATAGATTGAACTAAAAGAATTTTTTGGCAAAATTGACAAAATCGCGGCGTCATTTCGAAATTAGCCGATTTTTTGGACCAAAAAATCCCTTGAAAACCAAAAATACTTTACCGATCTTTATATCCGTAGTTAAATCTATAGACTTAACTAAATCTATCACGCCCACCAACTCAAAAAATGTGACTATACGGCCTTGACGCGCTCTCCATTTAAAACGTTCACCATATAGTCTTTTTAACAAAAATCAATCATAAAAAAAATTTGATTTTTTGAAAATTCAGGTGTGTTCTGTCCCCTTAAGTTGCGGTAAACATTTCTTTATGGAACTTTTCTGTGCGATTTATGCCATGGTGCAAAAACGAAGACAACACACCTTGTATATAATTGGAGCTTCTTCGAAAGAAATAATAAGAAGACATATCAATTTAATGAGGTTTGTTTATTTAAACTAACTAAAATAATTATATTCACACACTTCAAAATCATGAAAATTATAAGCATAAAATAAAAGCTTAAAATAAAAAAATTTTAATTCAGCCATTAAAATCATCAATAAGTGGTAAACTACTATTGTTAAGGTTATGCATAAAAAAATATTTATTTTCTTAAATTTTATATAATTGTTTATTAACACGCTGAACTAAAAACACGCTATTTAAATTAGCGTTTGAATATTTAATTAAAAATAATAAATTAATACAACAAATTATATCGAACCGAGAAAACCGTATTACATATATTTAAAAGAAATGAACCTGCGTATAAATCGATAATAATTTCCGAACTAATATTTTCATGAATATTTTTTTATGCTAAGCCAAGCCTGATTTGATTTTTTATTTGATTTTAATTTTCCTAGGGTATTTTATATTTTCAGGTGTTGACAACATATTTTAAACTTACTTAGTAAGCTTTGATGCAGTCAGCAATCGAAAGAATAATGGCACACTTAACTCCAAAAAATTATATAAAACAAACTCGTTGCTCTTCATATTGTACCGTTATGTATAGTGCTACGACACAATCAATAACATCAAAATAATTCAATAATACGATTCAAACTAAAATTCTTAACATACGCCAAAGCTGGCAACCCTACTTGTAGGTTCCCTATAATTCGTTTGAAGGCCATTAACATGTTGTACGCAACTTGTTATCGACTACGTACGACTGGCCGTTGGAGTATGGCTTATGAAGCATTACAATTAAGCTGCGTGTTATACGTATAACAACATGTTGGAATGAGTCCGAATATGAAGTAGAAGGCAAATTAATACGTACATACTCGAGTCAACTCAATTTATAACTACTCGTTGCAGGTCTCTGACACCCACACACAGATGTAGTGTCTAACAATACTTCTACATAACAGCAGCTTGCGATAGGACATCTAGATGAACGAAAATCGTAAAGACAGCTGGCCATGATTTATGGGCCTCGGGGGGCCTCGGGGGGCCCAGTAGGTCACACATCCTAGGGTTAACGAGTTTGGGAATTGCACTACTGGAATGGTTTGAGAAAATGTCTAAAAATCAAAATAATAGTTATAAAAAAGTTGTTGCAACCTGCATCAAAAACTTTTTAATTTTGCATTCAGATGAAAAAATAAATCACCGAAAACTACAATTTTTATTTTTAAATAATTTTTAAGTATGTCATCCTTACATGAAAATATCCAGCTAATTCTAATAACAGCGTAAATTTTCCCGACTTTAGGCTCTTTAGGGAAAAGAATTGTTAAGCGAAAATATATTTACGAGCTCACGAAAAAAATCTGTAAATAAGAATTGGAAAAAATTGGCTTTTGTTAAATTATCTTCGACTTGATAAAATAATACCACCACAGCCGTAATTTAGTCTATTGTAAGTTTTAAATGTTGTATTATTCTGATACTCAGAGTGTGTGTTAAAGCCTATGTGCAAAATTTGAATTATTTTTTTGTGGAATTCAAAAAGATTTTATTGTTTTAGTAAAGTCACTTTATATGCGAGGTAGGCGCGGTTTTTATCTGATTTGGCTCATTTTCGAACTTGATCTCTACTTATATATTGAATGTTGTTACGATAACTCTAAAATTACGGCTGTTATCGTGATCGCATACGGACAGGCAGACTAATGCTTGGTTTTCATTATGCCATTTTTACAAGCGCGTCGGAAGCTAATTTCATCTGGGGGGTAGTACAAATGGGGGGGCAGTACAAATGGTGGTGCAAAAAAACTTCACCAAAATTTCTTCAAAGAAACATGAATGTGAATAAACAAATTTTTTTTTTAGTTTAAAATAAAAAAATATAAAAATATTTAAAAAATATTAAAATTTCATTATTTTTAAAAGTTCTTCCAATTTCAATATTAGAGATCATTCTTTAAAGAATCTTTCATATGGTAATATGAAAATATAAGAAATAATGGTTGCTTTTATAAAGCAAGACTAGGTATATCTTTACATGGTTTAAACGCAATAAGGTACAAAAAGTTATATCAATTTAAATTATTCCAAAATGATTCTTTCTGTCCTTGCGAGAAACAAACTCTTTCACCACCTCCATCGAATTCAATTCTTCGGTTTTATCTTTGTGAATGTGTATAAGTGCCGCATGAGTGAGTCGTTTCTGTGTCACAGTTGCTCGAAGATACGTTTTAAGTCGTCTTAGTGCACTAAAAAACGCTCAGATGAAGCTGCTGATGCAGGCACAGTCAAAAGCAAAGCAATAAGTTTTTCAACTTCATTTAATAGTTTTTTTACAGTATCCGAATTTTTTGCAAATTGGGATAAAATGCCACTACAATTTCAAGGTGTTTGGCCAGGCAATTGCTTCAGCAATTTAAGTTGCGCGTTAATATTTTCCAACGATTCTAGAGTGTCAAGATCTGTTTAAATGTACAATAAGATTTACAAAGTGCCAGTTTACACAAGCTTTACTCAACCGACTCACCGAATGTTAAATCAAAGTTAGTCGGTTGAGTGAAGCTGGTGTAAACATGCAAAATTAAAAAAAAGTAAAATATCAACCTGTTTGATCGAATCTAGCCGTTATCTCATTTGAGAGAAGATCTAGGTGGATTTTCATCAGCTAATTCACAGTAGGGGTTTTCGCATGGTCCAAAACATTGGACCAACATGGCAGATTGTACAACATGTAGTACCATGCGTAAGCTAAAATGATAGTCGAAATTTTTGGTTTTTTTCTGCCGATTATACAATATTGTACAACTATGTAAAATTACTGCTCAATTGTTAGGGCATCTAAAAGTTGCTTAGCTATTAGCCGGATGTGTTCTGCTGAACACATGAAGAACACATGAAGAAGAGAGAAAGAAGAGGAAAACATACAAAAATATTATCGTTGTAAGAAAAACTGATATTTTGAATAACTTTTGAAGTTTTCCTTTTAAATTGTTTATCTAGCTAAAAAAGTGGGGGGCAACTGCCCCCTTTCCCCCCGCTTCCGACGCCAATGCATTTTTATGACGACACAAAATTTTATCACCTGAAATATCACCTTCATAAAACTCTAGAACATTTTTTGCATAGCTCCATTTAACAATTTATTTGTTTTTAATTTTCCGAGATTGCCAAATGTGGAAAAAATGACATGTTGTCATTTTCAATTTGATTGACAACAACTGACCATTGAAAATCACATAGTGAAAACCAAGCATAACGGACCTTGATTAATCGACTCAGGAGGTGATGCTGATCAAGAATATATATAATTTTCCATACCGGGAACCTGCATTCTTAACGACATTACGAACGGAGTGACAAAAATAATATGACCATTACGCAGTACCCGTGGGTGTGTAAAAATTAAAAATGGCTTCAGGTTGCTTTTAAAATTTCTACTAGCAAATAACATATCGGCCTACCAAGTTAAATGGTTTTTTAGGTACTTTCGAGTATTAAATAAGAGCATTAACGCAAAAAAATGTGAAAAAATAATTTTGGCGAGTTTTTGTGTCGAATTCCCCTAAGTGTGGAGGCTGAAACCTGCTAAATAAGATTTTTTTATCTATTATTCATTTTTTATAACCATGAATGGCTAGTGATTTCTTTGTTGAAGAAAAAAAAACTAAAATAAAACATTTGAGTAGAAAACGGGACCTCATAACAAATAAGAAGGTTTCATTTCCTTGTGAAGAGCATTTATTGGTGTCGTATTTGGGCCCCTGAACGCTAAGTAACTTCATAAGAATAAGCATTTAGAAAATGTCTGCTGAATAAACAAAAACCAATGTGAATTAAATTTTCTTTCAAAATACACCGAATTGTGGTGGCTTAAGAGGTTCATAGAGATAATTTCTTAATTGCAATTGTTAATTCAATGTTGTTATTTTTAAATATTTTTATTGAATTCTTTTGTAAAAATATCAAAATAAAAAATCAAATATTTTCTTCAGAATAAAATCAGATCTATAAAATGCAAGTAAAATTGCTATAAAATAAAAAAAAAGTATTTTATTAATTTGTATAATATCTGGGCTTGTTGTCAATCCCAATTATTTGTGGACTTAAATAAAAATCCAGGATTTTATTATTCTAACTCTTTCTGGTCACACCTCCACAATATAACTTAAAGATCACAAAGGGAATGAACTCATAAAATTTTACCGAAATAGAAAACTTAATGAATAGAAAACTTAATGAATAGAAAACTCAATGAATAGAAAACTAAAGGATTAGAAAACTTAATGAATAAAAAACTTAACGAAATTTAAAAAAAAATTTGTAATAGGAGCATTCAAGATAGCACTGTACGTAAATTGTAAACTTTTTTAAAGACACAAAATAAAAGCGGAGACACGTAAAATTAATTTTTGGTATTATAATTTAGTAGCATACTCAGTTTTTGCAAATCAGATCAAAATATCAAGATATTCAGGTTTTTGATATTTGACCTTTATTTGACATTAATTTAAAAAAATTTTATAATTTTTAACAATTACTTTTTATTGTCTTTTCAAAAATGAGTTAGTAAAAATTGAGTTAGCCTTGTTGAATCTATGATTTTTCAAAAGTTAAGCAATTCTACTTTTTCTTCCATTTTAACAAAATTTTAATGTTTTATGCAAAAACATAAAAAAAAATAATTGCAATTACAGCAATTAAAAGCATTAATTGCTTATAACAACAAAGCGAACGCGTTAATTTTCTTATTCTGTGCTCGTACGTTTATTCTTAATGAAGCAAATTAAGCGACTATTAGTTAACAGCTGCAATGGTCGAATGGGTAAGCATATGCACTTACACTCACGTGGCCGAGGTTGAAGTCTCCGAACAATGGTAATTTTTCAATTGCCGGCAGCATTGCTTGGAAATTCAGCAGACATGTTCACCTCCATACCCGCTTATATCTTTTTTTATAGGCATGTCCTACGACGGCATGTCTGTCAAATGACATCTCATGGTATGAATGTAGCATTAATGCCGAGATGCATGCAGCATTGCTGCTAAGGCAGTTCATTTGGCAGACATATGTATACATTCTGCATTCATACCATAAGATGCATGTTGCATTCCTGCTGCAGTAGTTCATTTGGCAGACATGCCGGCCTAGGACATGGCCTTACAAAAAAGATATGAGCGCGTACGGAGGCGAGTATGTCTCCTGTCCTTCCGATACATGTTGCCGGCAGACAAAAAGCAGGGCTCTTTTTCCAACTGGGAAGTGTTTCGTGTACTTGTGTTGGTGACATTGGAGGCAAGAGCTTTAGCTTCTGAGGAAAGAGCTTTAACATTGGAGGCAAAATTTGAAAAATTTTTTGGCCGCTTTTTTTGTTCTAGAATCTACATCTACCCAGTCGGCAATGGCAGGAGTTCGAAGCACTACCAGCAGGCCTTCATATGGATTTCGAAGTGCTTCCACACTCATATCCAAGTATACTTTCTTTTTTCTATGAAACGAGAAAATTGTTCAGGCCATTCCGCTCTCGTGACTCTAAAGAGGCCTGCTAGAAGCCCTTTTTGAGAATGCAAGTTAGAAAAAAAGCAATATAAATATTAACTTGAAATAAAAAACTTCTTAATTTAAGGTGACATTGCACGTTGAAAATAAAATTTAAAAGACTCAATTTAAGACATTTATTGTGAGCTCAATAGTAAAAAAATTTGTTCAAAAAACTAAAACCCGACTACTACAAAGTACGCTCTAAAAAGTATGAAACAAGAAAATATTCTCATCTGAAATTGATGTGTACAAGCTATTCAATGTTTTTTGTGTATTAAATAAACAACTTTAAACAACTTATAACAAATATTTTATTGTATATAATACTAATTCATAGTGATATTCAGAAGATATCCGTGGTCGTATGCCACCTATCCTAACAAAACAATACATTGTAACAGTAGTAAGCGATCATAAGCTTAAGGGCAAAGTGCATCAATAGGATGACTCATCACTATACATCTAGAGAGCGACATATGACCATATATATGAGGTTGCATACGACTACGGATATCTTCTGAATATCACTATGAATTAGTATTATATGCAATAAAATATATTATGTGAAAGACGTTTATTTAATAGAAAAAAAAAAATAGAATAATTTGTACATAACAATTTCAGATGAGAATATTTTCTTGTTTCATACTTTATAGAGCGTACTTTGTAGTAGTCGGGTTTTAGTTTTTAGAAATAATTTTTTATATAAACTATTTTGGAGATATAATTTTGAAATAATCGAAAGAAATAGCTACTAATAAATTGTTTGATGATCAAATTATAAGCAAATATGTTTATTGTCACTAAAAATTTTTTTTTTAGTTCAAGACTTTATGACCTATAGAGGGCCCCGCATTCAATTTAATGTGACGTCGCATAGCCTATAACAATTTATATAGGTATTCAATAGTTTATAAAAGTTTAGAAAATAGGGATTTAGTTGATTTTCTGTCCTCTAGAGGGCATCGTATTAATTTTTTTGTGACGTCACATAACCTATCACCAGGGGATGATCAAAACGCTTCCAATGATACCTCATTTGTCAATTTGTGATGAGTAGTTTGGAAGTTAGCGGTAGATTTGAGTTTCTGTCCTCTAGAGGGCACTATATTTAATTTTTTGTTACGTCACATAACCTTTCACCAGCGGACAATCGAAACGCTTCCAACGATACCTCATTTGTCAAATTGTGATAAGTAGTTTATAAGTTAGGGTAGTTTAGAAGTTAGGGGTTTAGTTGACTTTTTGTTCTCTAGAGGGCGCCATATTAAACTTAATGTGACGTCATATTACTTTTCCTCACCGAACGGTCAAAACTCTTCTAACGATACCTCATTTGCTTATGTTATTAAAGTTTTTTTTTGTTCATGAGTTTATGTCCTCTAGAGGGCGTTTTATTGAATTTAATGTAAAGTCACATATCCTATAACCAGCAGGGAATCAAAACACTTTCAACGATACCTCATTTGTCAAATTGTGACAAGTAGTTTAGAAGTGAGAGTGGAACAGATGAACATACATACAAACATACATACATATATACCGGTCAAACACATACTGCCGTCATAAGGAAGAGTGCGGCATCTACATATTACAATATTTTGAAGTAAACGAGTTACAGTAACTTATCAAAAATTCTCTAATTAGGGTTTGGTTGGTTATAAACATTTGGTTATTCAGGATAGTGAAATCTTGTTTGCTTTTACAAATAAAAGGGGAAAATGCAGTATCTGCCTGTAGAGGCAGTATCTCGTCTTTCATTTTTATGTCTGTTAATGTATATACTGCGTTTTTTCTTGAATGATTGCTTAAATTTGTGTAGATATGTAAAGTGTAGATATGACGTTTCACGTTAAAATATTAAGCAATTGAGCAAAAAATTCGAAATATTATTTTATTTTCTTGAAGATGGAAGAAAGATGATTAAAAAAACGCAATAACACTAATTTTGATTTTCATGCTAGATGCCGCACTCTTTCTTATGACGACAGTATACCGCTCCTTTTTCTTCGCCATTGTCGGATAAAAAGTAAGTGCAACTTTTTAGAAATTGTCTTTTGCAGTTTTTTAATAACTTAGCAAAATTTTGATTAAATTCAAGCAAAATTTATCTTAGTTATTATAAACTGCAAAAGCAAATTTCTACTTAATGCAAGCAAATAAATGCTAAGTTATTATAAATTGGAATAGAAATTTTGATTAGTTTTTGCTGAAATCTAGCATATTTTTAAAGTAAAATAATTATTAACATTAAATTAAATATAAAGATTACCATTATCCGGAGATTTGAACCTCGGCCGAGTGAGTGTTTCGACCATTCGACCATCGCAGTTGTTAACTAATTGTTGCCTAATTTTCTTCATTAAGGGGACAGTACACACTTGAATTTTAAACAAAAAATTTTTTTTTATGATTGATTTTTCTTCAAAAGAAATCAAAGAATATATTTTTAATGATATAAAATTAGAAATTAATTTCTATGTTAAATGGCGAAGGTCTTAAACGCAGAGCGTCAAGGCCGTATTATCGGTGTTAAAGACCTTAAAAAGTTTTAAACGGGCGTGATAAAAAAAATACTACACTGATCGTTTTGAAATTTTAATATGTTATTGTACACATATAAGTCTATAGATTGAACTACGGATAGAAATATCGGTAAAGTATTTTTGGTTTTTAAGGAATTTGTTGGTCCAAAAAATTGGCTAATTTCGAATAAACGAATTTCAGTTCAATCTATAGCGGCTTTGATGCTGATTAAAACCCCGTTTTTAATTTTTTTTTCAGACGTTTCAGTGAGCTAAAATCACGCCCGCCGTGATTTTTTGATGTTATTTTCAAAATCCTAAATTTTTTTTTATGTTCTATTTTCACATAAAAATAAATATGCAAAGTTTCAATAAGATATCATGTTCCTTTCTCAAAAAAATTTGCATTTTAAAAATTTCATTTTTAAAATGTCCAGGTGTGTACTTTCCCCTTATGAATAAACGTGTGCTCGAGTGTTTAAAAGAAAATTTTCTTGAATTTTGTAAAATTTTCCTATTTTAGCTTATATTAACTTAGCAAATATTGGCTTGAGTTTAGTAAAAATGTGCTATTTGAGCTTCAATTTAATATAATTTTGCTTTTTCCTAAATACATGAGGAGTGATTTCAGTTTAGCAATCTTTTTCAAAAATCACAGCACGATCGAGCAAAGTTTTGCTGATTTGCTTTTAAGCAAAACATTTGCTTGATTCAAGCAAAATAATTATCTCCGTGTAAGAGATAACGAAAAATGTCTGTTATATTTTTTGTACATTTCAGCAATGTCTAAAATTTCTTCTTATACCGTATTCTTCTATCTCCTTTAGCTTTGCTTTTATTTAAAAAATTGTCTATTAATTAAATACTTTGGGCGATTGCTTCACCAGATCCATTTTCCACTATGGGAATCGCATTTAATTTTTCTTTATTATGAGATGTCAACCGTTGTGGGGGAGGGGAATTATGAGGAAAACTCGCTCTTTTGGGATGGTCATAATGTCAAGAGCGTAAATGTGTGCAATATCGAACGAAGAGTCAAAATTGTTCTTTAAATCATTTACGATTTTGTGCTGACTCGGACATGGAGAATTATAACCTTTCTGTGCAGTTCTCCAGACCTCATATTACTTCCCTTGGAATTCGAGCTGTCTTCCAGAAGGGTAAAATTTCGTCGAACACTAACCGGGTTTTTTCAGTAATGGTTTTCTTTTCGTAACGCACATTGTAAAAAAAACTGAAGCACTTGTTTTTAGACGGTAATTTTGCACTTGTTTTTTTTACATTTTCCGATCAAAAACACATTTTCGTCCGATGAACGAAGCCGTTTCGACGATCATGGCTGTTCGATAACCATCAGAAATAGTCTTACGAATAAAAATTTTATTTATTTCTTAATATCTATCGAAAGACACACAAAACCGAGCAATCTTAATTGAGCGAAAAAATTGTAACTACTTCCTTCAATATTTGAAACTTTGATTTAATTTTGGCACGACTTTGTACTTCGATCGACTTGAAAATTTAAGACATTATTTTTAACACCAAACCTTATACTGTTACTTTTACCTATAATTGGAATTAAAAAAAAGAAAACAAAATTTCATACACGCTGCGCCAGGTCTAAGCAACACATATGAAAGACTAAAGTACTGACATTTATGCTCCTTTTTAAAATTATTATACATGTTTTTTCTTATTATTACATTTTAATTAAAATATTTGTTAGTCCTTAAATTATATAAATAAAATTGTTATGGAAGCTTAAAAAAATTGGGTTTCATTATATAAAAATATTAAAGTTATATTTTTGTGTTAAAAAAATGAATATGGTATTATTTTTGGATTTTGATACGTGGATACTTTTTGACCTTTTCATGGATACTTTTTTTAGAATCTTAGCGGCAACACTGGTTGCCACCCAGTTCTGAGCTACATTTTAAGTTTCAAAACTCTAGCTTATCTGAAAGTTGGTTACAAATAGATTCCAAAATTTGTACGCTACAGACATTTAGTGAAGCTAAAAAAACATGTTAAGAAACTAAGGTTTCATAAGAAAATGAGAAGAATGCTAAATCGAATCCCCCTATAAAAAATTTTTTACTGCGTCTTTTCTCAGTCAGTTAGCCACTGTCTTCTTTTTCACAACTGACGTCACATTTACATGCTCACAAATATGGCGGACATGCGTAAGACGGAATCTGTTATACACCCAACTCTTTTTTTACACGGTAGATCAGGGATGATTAATGACTATCATTTTGATATACAAATTTAGAAAAAGTATTACATGAAAAAAAGTATGGAATAAATTTTGTTTACTCCACGCATATTGCGTTAACTTTGTCACTCCGTTTGTAACGCTGATAAGGAGGCGTGGCAGGAATAGAAATGTATACATACATTCGTGATCAGCATCACCTCCTGAGCCGGTTTTGCTGAGTTAGTCTGTCGACACGATTACAGCCGCAATTTGAAAGCTATCGTATTGAAATTTGGTATATGTGCTTATATTAAAAAAACAAAGATCAAGTTCGAGAACGAGTAAAATCGTAACAACGTAACTTTATCAAATCTTTAAAATATCTAAAAATGACACAAAAATTACTGTCATGATTAAAAATGTTCTCATAAACTTTGGCCGCAAAAATTAAAAATACGATGGAAATTTTTAATAACGAAATAAAAAACAGCAAATCCAAATACAAAGTGAAAATGATAAAATCTCTGAAAATGCCAGAAAAACTAATGTAACGACTTGAAATTTTGCACATAAGCTTTGGTTTCAAATATGCACCATATATTTTAAATTTGCCAAAATAGTAAGAAAACCACGCCTACCTCTTAAGCAAAGTAACTTTATGAAAACGATTAAGTCTCTAAAAATTCCTTAAAAATTAAGTGACGTCATCAAACTTTAAAAACACTCATAACTTAGAACTGTGGGGTTATCTAAAAAAAAAAAGCCAACTTAATAATTTAATAACATATATTCTTTTTCTTGAATTCAAACACAGTGTGCCGAAATCGACCAAAAAAAAAGCACAACGAAACTTTATTAAAATTCTTAAAAATTGATATGTTGAAGTCCAACGCACCTAATTTGACCTCTCAATATCGTCATAATTTTTTTCAATTTATTTTTAAAGTTGAAGTGTTCGAATTTTGTTGTGCCGACATTCTTTGAATTTTTACAGCCATTTGCCTTGTTGAAAATGAAAAACTTTTCTTTTGGGTAGAATTATTAAATAAGGAAAATAAATAAGAAAAAATATTTATTATGAATAGAAAAAAAAATAAAAACAAAATTAAATTATTAAGTCGGCTTTTTTTGACCGTGAGTGTACATTTCTGAGTAAACTATTTCAATATATTAGAACTAAAAATGTTCAAGTTTCAAAGTTCCTTAATTTACACAATTTTGGTATAAAATCTGACACAATCCAGCCGAAAATGCTCCAGCCGAAAATGCTGACACAATCCAGCCGAAAATTTTTTTAAAAATGTTATTCAAGCCTTTCTATATTAAGGTTACGAAAGAAATTAATGGGAAACATAAATTTCATAAATTACTACTGCTAATAACATAAATTACACTATAAATAACACTAACTTAGAAATAGTTTACAGTTTTCTTGATCTTGGTGTTATTATAGATTCAAAACTTCGCTTTCATTTCCACGTTAATATGGTGTTAAATAAGACAAGAGGATTTCTTGGTTACATTAAGAGATGGGCTTCAGTGATTCCTTTACTACTTAATTATTATATATCTCTCCCGTAAGGCCAATTCTTGAATATGCATCACTTATATGGAACCCACAATATAATGTCTACATCGACGCCATAGAATCCGTTCAAAAACAGTTTTTACTTTTTGCTTTACGTCATAGTCGTTGGAATCCCAATATTATGCTTCCATCGTATGAAATACGCCTTAAGATTATTTTACTACCTTCCCTAAGAAGCAGAAGAATGATGCTAAATATCACGTTTCTGTATAAATTAATCATCAACATTACTTCGTGGTGGGATTAATTCGGAATATCTCATCTTAGCTCTAAATTTTACCATCCCAAGGAGAAGAACTAGGCATTTTCTGTTTTTCAAGTTGAGTCAGTGCAATTCTAATTACGCTCTTCATAAACCTTTACGATGTATGTGCAGTGATTTCAATAATAACTTCAACATTATTAATTTTTCTGAGTCGGCAGACGTCTTAAAACGGAAAATTATATTACATTTAAATCAGTGTCGGCCAGCTTTGCACACCTATACTTCCTCATCTTGAGTATGTATTAATGAGCGCTTTAAAGCTCACACTGAAAACAAAGTAGTGCTAAAGCGCTTTTTGCAGAAATCTTACTAGTCATTTTGGGATATTTTTTGCTCGTATTTGTATAGCGAAATTAAATAAATAAGTAGTGGACGGAATGTCAAAAGGAAACAGACCTACAGACGGATAATGTGAAATACAGATAAGCAGACGGAAATGTAAAAAGGCAGGCTAATAGTAAACAACATAAATGTTTTTTTATTGTGCTTGTGTTGTCTATTGCGATTTGCCAAAGCCAAACTGACAGCGTAAGATGCTTACATTATACGTACTTGAAACTGATCACTATATGATATGATATGTGGACATGCCGCTTTTAAATAATTAATTAATTTCTCCATCACCAATATAAGGTACAATTACCTTATATGGACCATGCAAATAATCGTAATGCCTTGTGATATATAATTTTTTTAATTTTACTTCTTTGATGCCGCGTCATGCCGTTATTTTCTAAAAATAAAAACTTTTTCATACATACTTCCAAAAATTTTGCATACATAAAATTTTATACAGTGTAATCTTACGTTATATCTGTGTCGATGAGCAATAACAGCTTAGCAAGTCTTATTTTAAAGTTTCCAGAAATCTTGCTACAAAGTTTTCAGTCGCCATATAAGACATATGAAAGGGTCTTTTGTTTTTGCGTCATATCCTTGGCTAAGGTCATGCTAGAAGTTCTAGATTTTGCGTGTTCATAAAGATATATACGTGGAACACAACTATATCAATAACTCAGTTCTGTCTTAAATCGACTTAACCTATTATTGCTTATCGACACAGATAAAATATAATATATTCAAGAAATACGCAAGCGCAGACACTATCTGCTTGACATTCGCTTGAACACTGAAGCTTGTATCGTTCTGTAGGTGAGATGCATGATACAAAGAACTACAGATAAAGTATTGCGCATGTCCGCCATCTTTGTTGTGACGTAGTTCGAGCTTGTCAAAGTGGCTAAATAAGAACGTAGTCACAATATATTTAAAGGGGACATTTTATTTATAGCGATGAAAAATATCGACATTTTCTTATTGAAACTGGGTTTATTGAAATAATATAAATTACATTATAAATATATTTATAAATTAATTTAAGCAAATTTATTTGTCAGTACTATTATTGAAAAGAAATGCATATATAATAGGGGTGTTTTCTCCCATTTATTCTCCTACACAAAAAAAAATAGCTACGTTACTTGATGTGTTTGACAGCACTTTGATTGCTTCGTTTTCACTTTCTTGTTCTTCTCGTTTGTTGTTTCGTTTGTTGAAAAAATTGTAAATTCATTTTATGGCCCGAATTAAAATCGTTATTATTCTCATCAAAAGCATCTAAAACATTAGTACTAATTTTAATTACATAAAATATAATTGAAAATTATAATTTACGCGTACTATAAGTGCACAATATTAGAAACTGAATTAAATTAATGCAATATTTCTTAAATGCTTGCAATTGTGCTGCTCTATGCTTGTGTTTACTTTTTACTTTTTCACATTTTCTTTTGTGTGTATGCACCACGTGTTACAGCTGACAAGCTCGAGTGACGTAGTGCGCAGAAGATTTCATTTTTTGCGCACGGAGTAAGCTATCTGCATATCTTTGTTTAATGGGTGAGATGCATACATATTTAACTGCACAAACACAATCTCAAGTGTGCAAAGCTGCCCAACACTGGTTTAAACTAAAATCAGCGCATTTTATAGCCGATACACATTGACTGCAATAAGCGTCCAACGACAAAACGAAAACTTGCCGTCAGAGAAAAAGATCGCAGTATTCTCGACGACTTGATTATAATGAACGCAACAGTGACAGTCTGTTTTTCATACAAAACATAAACAAACTCTTCAAAGTTCGCTTTTGTCGTCTATTTAATTAGAAATAGATTGAAGTCTGTGGCAGCAACAATTGTGGTCGTGTTCTCTCTTTGTCGTGCCGTCTTCAGAAAATACATCTTCATAAGAAAGCATGCGTTCTATTTTTTGACAATTAGCGTTCGTCGCTTGTCGCAGTCAATGTGTATCGGCTATTAAGTGTTTATGTTTGTGTATGGCAGCCACAGGTCGATTCGGGTTAAGCAAATTCGTCAAAGTAGGAACAAATTATTTTCAATATGTCGCCCATGTCACTTTGAAGTGTAATATCAGTTACCTGACCATCTCCGATTTGGCTTAAATTTTTTCTTAGATTGGTTTATTGTTTAGAAAACTAAGTCCGGAGTTTGAGATTTTTAGATTTTTTTTTTGTGGACCATCAGCCATGCGAAAGTTTCATGCATAGCTCAGTCAATTTAAATGCCCTTTTCGTAAATAGGGTATTATTGGAATGGTTATTTGATCTTTTTTAAGGGAAAAATATGAAACTTTTGAAAAAAATATGGAGTAAGTTACCCATTATTTATTTCAAAGTTTAATACCATGCCAGCAACAGGCGCTATAATTTATTTTAATTTTCATTTTTTTACGTTCCATTATCTTTCCAACGATTTAAAATGAAAGTGTGTTCTTCAAGGGTTCAGTATTTATGACATACAACTTAAGGTAATAATGAATTAATGAATTTTTAAAACAAATTCAACTAGCGTTGGTATTTATTGTAATAATACTATAATACATAGAGACTTAAAATTTTTTCGTAAATTATATAGAAAATAATTTTCCAAAGTTAATTTTTTTATGCCACTTAGCGAGAAAAAGATACATTTAGAAACAAATATAAAATTTATTTTAGACTAAACTATTAATTTAAACAACTTTAAATTAACAAAAATTTTAAAATAGAAATTTAACGCTTTGCGTTTCTACAAAACAAGCGTGTTCAATTTTAAACTATAAACTTATTTTTTTTTTCTTATTTCTTTGCAGTAAGAACAAATATCTATCTAAGATTGAATCAAAAAATTATGTTCAGTAGAATCATTGACCAGACAGTTGAGATCCAGTTGAGAAAAAATTTTATATTTGATTGTTTTAAAATATTTTTTAATTGGTTTTACAAATAATGAACAATAAATAAAATAAAAAATTTATTATACTAATACTTAAAATATTTCAATATTTTAAGCCGCAATAAAACGAAAATTTCATCGAATTGAGTTAAAATTTGGTATTCGAGGGGACCCAAGGGTCGCTGATCGCGAATATGACGTTTAAAACTTGAAAAAAATAAAAAATGGCATCAAATTTAATTTCAATATTTTAAAATTATGTTTTAAATTATTTGTTTTCAATATTAAAGATTTTATTTTAAATATTTTTCCAATAAATGTTTTTGAACTGTAAATGTTTACTATAAAAGTATTTTTAAAAATATTGTTCTGAAAACAGAAACTTTTGTTTTAAATTTAACTTAACAAACATTTGCGTTAAACTAAAATGAAATTGTGACAAGCTCTATTTCAAAAACAAAATTCGTTTAATATGAACACAGTTTCATTAAATTTTAACTTATATTTCCCTCAGTGTACGTACAAAAATTTTAAGCCTCTATAATTACTGGTAAATTGAATTTAGAGCCATTATCTTTTAAGCAAAATGGTTAAAAAAAGCCTGTTCCCTCAAATTTTGTCTGTTATGACTTATACAAATTTCTTTTTCGTCTGATTATTATTTGGTTGTTGCCCAAAATGATTAAAAAATAAAAATATAAATACAAAAAAAAAATACTTATTGTAATTTTTATTCCAAAAACATATAACAACCCTATGAATTTTTTCTTCATTGTGCATTCTAACTATTATTATCTTAAATTTAACATTAATAACAATAATGAAAATGGAGTACTCTAAGAGATCCTGATTTTTAATGAAATAATTCTAAGTAAAAGCATTCATTTATATAGGTAGCTCTATGAAGTGAGCCACAGACCACCAAATAATAATCAGATGAATATGAAATTTGGATATGTCATAACAGACAAAACTTGAGGGAACACGTTTTATTTTTTCACCATTTGGCTTAAAAGATAATGGCTCTAAATTCAATTTAACAGCATTACCGATTTTTAACCATACAAATCGTATGGTAAAATTAGAAAATGAATTCGTGACCTTTAAACCTTTACCAATTGACACGCGCTTCACAGAGAGTGTTTCTAACGTCAAATGGAAGTGGAAAAGTCGTGGACATCAAACACGATATTTTTTAACACCCTACTCTATATATGTTATAGTCTTTTCACAACAAATGTTTTGAATTGAGTCTTTTAATTTTTTTTTTTTCAATGTGCAATGTCATCTAAGTATCTTTATCGTGACCATAAAAACACACCGGCTGGCATGTTGCGATGAGAGTTGCTCTCAGTGCTAGTAAAAATTCATTCATTTTGGGGGGTTGAGGGGTTAACGTACGCATTTGAATAGCAACAAAATTTGAAAAATGTTGACAAAAGTTAAAAAATTTTAAAGAAAGATCGAATTTTGTAAGTATAATAAACACACGTGTAATACAAATTTTAATTACATTTTTTCAGTTTTCAATTTTTATGGTCCTTAATTACACTTTATATGTTCTTCTAGTTAAATTAAAAAATAAAACTATAAAAAATGTGCACTTCTTTGAAGGGAAAAATCTGTATCGTAACGTAGGTATCGGAACGTATCATATAACGGTTTGTATAAAAATATTAAGGATTTTTCAACGAAACAATTACAAATACATAGCAGCATTTTTCCAGATAATATTAAAATATCTTTGATTAAAAAATTGTGCTCATTTCGTTGATTTTTCGTTTATATTGATGCAGACAAAAACCTCTTCTATTTTTTGTATCGTAACGCGACCTTTCGTTGTTTGCTTATATCTTTAGACAATACTTTCGATCGCATCTACTTTTTACCCTAATATAGTACTGCTAGAATGCTATGCTAAAATCGAAGCAGGACAAACATTTTACATTTTTCTTTGATCGTTTTTTATTTTTAACAAAAAAAAAAACATAATTTGAATTTATTTAACTTTTTTTCTTATTTCTTATATTGTTATTTTATATTGTTATTTTTCTTAATAATAAATCTTTTAAAACAATAAATTTATAATTCGATTTTGACTTTTGTTTCAGGGTTACAATTTTCTAAAATACGTTACCAAAGATACGTGGCCGAAAAAATGTTGAGAACCGCTGATCTAATTGATTTAGTCTTGCAATGTTCAAATAAAAAGTATATAAATTGTATATCAGTGTAAAAAATGTTATTATTTTTAAAATTAAAAAAGCACTGATCCCATTTTAACAATTAAATAATTAAACGTGTTCATCTTATTAAATTAATATTTCAATGTTCATATATAAATGTACCGCTCATTTCGTGCAAGATCTATGTAAGACTCAAAATTTAAATTTTTTCTGGAGACCGTTTTGAACTTTTTAAATTACTCTAGCTTCCATAGAGACAGCTCGACAAAAGTTTTCGCAAAACCGTTATTTAAACGCAAGTAAGACAATCTTAAGGCATAAACAGATATTTTTATAGCGTTTCTTTCTGTGTACTTAAAAATGCCTTATTTTGAATTGTGCAGTTTTGCACGCAATGAGCGCAATATGTCAAAATAAAATTTTGGATACAAACAAAGAGGGCACTATTTTCTTCAAAACAGCACAATTTTTCTCTCCAATTCGACACAATCTCAAAAGGTCCAATTCCATCCCTGCTTTGAACATTGCTGATGTGCTTCTCTTTGAAAGGGAAGCAATAATCACATTCCTGCCTAGGCAATTGCTTTAAGAAATAGCATTGAAAAATTTAATACTTGCCATTAAAAAAGTAATATAGAAATAATGTATCTAGCTAGAAATGTTTTCTACGGTAATTAGGTTCAATTCAGAATGATATGTTTTGAACAAAATTTTCTAAATTTTAAATTAAACTTTTTTTCATACACATTAACTTTTATAAAATTCCTACAGCGACTCTTGCTCTTGATTGTGATGAGAGGACTTCTACGTTAACCGTTAGACCTCATTACCGTATATTTTTATTTTCTGCAAAGTTCTCACTAGATACAAACAGCAATGAAAATATATGCGTGTAAAATTTGCTGATAAACTTCAGTTAAATTTCTACCTCGATACTGAATGCACCATAGATACGCAACATAATAACAATTACAATTTTGTTTGTTTGGGAAAATATAATATTTTATAAAGTTATTTGTAAAATACTGCTTAGAATTCAAAAATTAATCTACTCTAATATTAAAGCACAAAACAATTTGTAAGTAGAAGAAGTGCGACCGGAAATTTATTATTTTCGAGTAACATATTGCGACGTTAAGTGGCTCAGCCCTATAATTTAGGGTGAGTAAAATAAAATCTTTTTCGAATATGTTTATGGACAGAATGAATAGAATTCACAATAGCGTTAACTATATTGGAAGAGAGGGAGTTAATTTTTGTGTGAGAGACGAAAGGAAATCATTTGAACAAGCGATTTCGATTGATTTTCCGGCGTAAAGAACCTGTTAATTCAAACAGCTGTTAGCTGAAAATTCATGAATTTAATTTTCCTCAACGGTTTCCTATTCATAATTGTCCATGAATATGAGATGAAAGAGTCTGATATGGATAAAATTTTTCACCCAAACTCAAACTTGTTTCGTTGTTAGTAAAAAGTGTCGATATTAAAGCAATTTGTTTTATTAAGATGTTTAAATGTACTCGTTCATCTCTACTTATTTCTAGCCTTTAATCCTTTCCATTTTCTTTAGTTAAGAAATCTTTGAAGTTCATATTATTTGTTAAGCATCCAATTTATTGGCTGGTATTTATTAACATATTAAATTTGTCAGAAATATTTTTTTTTTAAATATTCTCGAAAGCAGCGGATAACTTTTACTTATTTGCTTAACACTTTCAGTGGATTTTTCCAATATATAACGTAGGAAATTTTTTTATTTTTTTTATTTTGCAACGCGTTTTTTTCAAACAAATGGTTTGATTCTATGAAAAAAAGATGAATCCAAGATGTATTTATGAAAGTGGAAGAAGTAGGTGACGTCTATCAAATCGGTACCGTAGCAATGTCAAAATTTTGGTGCAAGTACTGCCACATTCTATTTCTTTCTTTTGTGTAGGATAAACACTTTGAGAGGGAGTTTTGAAGTCGGGAAATGAGATTAATCTACAAACATCACAAGCCACCACATTTAGATGTTTTTTAGTAATAAAGCTAAGCAATGTAGTTTAGTTTAGTGGCCTTTTCTTTTATTAAGTAAATATATATATTAATTTTTTGTTGCAAAAACATATGTTTTCCTTGATCCAAGTACTATGACAGATCATAATTCAATTATTATAGGTTGTCCATTCGTTTGACAACACCCGTAAATATGTAAACAAAAATATATTCTCTCTCAAATACAACTGACAACCAGGGTTTTGTGGCCTTATATGAAAAAAGTTGTTTCAGTGTTTTGCTGTGTATTTTTTTTAAAGTAGTTATTCTATATTTTGCTGTTAGCAGGAATAAAAAGAAATAGTGTGCATTGCGTCTATAATAATTATTGCTTTGATAATTATTATTGAAAATTGTTTTCAAATTATGTTGCAAGCCATTTTTTTCAATTAAAATATAAATCGCGACTATTAAGTCGTAATTATGAAAATAATAATGCCTTCAACGTGCGGTATTTGCAAAATAGTTTATTCTGGTGATAAAATTCGAAAATATAATAAGCCGTCAGCGGTGGGAATGCATTTGCACAACAAAGTATTGAAATCAGCTTTTTAAAAACTCACTTAAATTTTCTATCAAAACAAGCAAGTAGTACAGAACGTAGTAGCAAAAGCAGCAGTGAAATGTATCCTTGGGTATTTAGTACTGAGAAAAAGTATGATATTCCTGCAGCTGATTATTTTGATGACATAACAAAATTACGCTTTTGCTCTCCTCTTCATTTTTACTGGTCAAGATCTTCATTCTTGTGAGTAAACGTCAAATGAATGGACAACCTATAGTAATTGAATCATGGCACAGATTTTCTGTGCCAAACAAATTTTTTTTTGGACTATTTTATAAAAAAAAAATCAACCGGACAAAAATCAAATTTATGTTTTTTTATTTTTTTGTGGCTTAAATGATAAGAATATTAAGAGGGTTTAAAAAACAAAGATCTCAAGGGTTGAAAAACCTTCAAGAGATTAAAAAACAAGATTTTGTGCCGAACAGGATCAAAACAATTGTTTCTATGTATATGCTTGTAAAACATAAGTAGCGCAGGTAAAAATCCAAGGTATGTTTTTTCATCTTTTGAGGACCTAAATAATAGGAATATTACTTAAAAAAATTTTTTTATCCTTAGTTTAGCCTAGCCATTGAAAGGGTTAACCTTTGCTGAAGCTTAAAAACATGTCCTTTTTTAAGACCAAATGTTTAATAAAGAGCATTGAAACATTTGTTTTACCTCACCACCGTTTTTGTAATTAGAAAATATTTTAACTTATCTTCAATTGCATTTGGCATGATGCCAAAAAAAGTTTTATTTTAAACTCCAAATGTATGACAGCATTCATTAAATAGGGTGTATACTTAGCTTTATTGCAAAGTACTTCAAAATGTTCATGTATTCAGGGTGCCTGATATCTAGATGTATAAAAAAATCTCTTTTTTTTAGAGGGTTGTGTTTTTGGGTTGTGTGTTGAAAACGAAACATTTTATAATTATGTATTTTTGTAAAGAATATACTCATTGAGGATATATATTTGAAATTGCACTAGTTGAATCACAATTTATAAAAATTTTATTAAAAAAAAAATGAAATGGCACAAATATATGAAGAAATCGGTTAGGGTCATCTAAGCAACTTTTGTTTATCTAACATAAATCTAAATTCCTATCGGCTGTTCTTACGATATTTGTTAACAGTTTTCAAGAAAAATGGGTAAAAAATAAGTTCAGTACAAAAAAAAGTTCATTACTTATTTTCTTCATCAAATGTCAACCAAGCAGCTATAAACACAGAAAAGTAAAGTATTAATTAATTTTTATTGTTGGATTTAAAAAAATCCATCGGACGTTCTTAATATTTTTCCTTACCATTTTAAAGATATGAGCCCTAAGATGAAGAAAGATTTGAGAAAAATGTACCTAAAATTTTTGTTTTTTTGAGGCATTATTATTCATAGAATTGAATTTAGCGTTGGTTTAGGTCAGTGGTGCACAGCGTTGGCAAAACTTTCAACACAAGCAAAACATTTTTAATATAAAATAGAGATATCCTAGTATATAGAATGTTGGAAATGCCTATAAGTTACTCAAAAGTTGTCGAAATTGTGAAGTTATTTAATTGAAGTATATCACCAAGAACGATTTATAGATTAAGAGAACAATTCAACTTTTTAGTTGAACTAAATTCCCTGCAAGCATCACATAAATTCGGTACAATAGTTTTTACAGTAAATCCGACTGACTGTACTGTATTTAATAGAAAGGGCAATCTTGTATTGTATGTTTTTAAGTTCTAAATTGACGTCTTAAAGCAAAAATAAATATAGACTTTTACTAACAATATATGGCCAAATACGATGCAACTCTTGATTTTTACCCATAGTGTCCTGTGTGAAGGATATTTGAATCTGAAGTTATACTCAGCATAGGCCAGAACTTTTCATTGCTATCTGATTGTCTAAATTTTGATGGTATAAATTATAGTGTTTACGTTTTCCTTAAATTTGGCGAATTAATAATTGCCATATACTTCGCATAATGGGCATTTCCGCCAAAAGGTCTACCGCGACTGAAAAATTAAATGTTACTTAGAATTCTTTTAAGCCTCCGTAATAGCAGAGAGTATGTATACAGATAGAGGTCTCAAAACTCTCAGACACATTTTGGAACTTAAATTACAGTTCCCGTGCGTCCGGTGGAACTTTTGGAAATGAAATCTTCCTCTGCCGGCGTTGCTGCCGTGGCAGTACTGACATTTAGCCATAGGAGCGTATGAAAGAGGAATACGCAACAGTAAGCGTGTGATGAAGGGAGGTAGAAATAGGTTAGATCTTTTCTTGGTTAGATCTTCTCTTGTTGTCTTGTAGTGAAGGAGAATTAAAAGAAAATTGCATGTGACAAAGTGAGCTAGGAATAGCTTTCTTTTGTTTGAGTTATGTTTTTTTTTCCTATAAGAAAGACCTTTAAAGGGATCTCAATGCTTACATTTTGTTCTGCTAGATTTTGCCGCTCGAAAGAAATATGAATGAAATGAAGCAAAACAAAGCAAACTCTTTCAATGCATCAAGGTCAATATTTCACATTGGCAAAATGTTTAACTTGCCGATAGTTTTCTGATTTGTATTTTTATTCGTTAAGGGCTTATTGTTTAGGATAAATTTAACTGCATTTATTTAGGTATTTATGAAATTTTGTACTAGGAGGGTAATATTTAATTTGTAGAGTTTGGGTATTTTTACGAAAAAAATTTTGAAAAAAAATAATCACAGGTGGCTAAAGGTATTTTGGAAAAAATCAATTTATTGTTTAGGATAAATTTAATTCCATTTCTTTAGGCAGTTATGACATTGTTTACTAGAGGGGTAATATTTTGTATATGTAGTGTTTGGGTATTTTTAAGAAAAAAATTCCTAAAAATTAAAAAAATGCTATATATAAAAAACAAAATCACAGGTGGCTAAAGCACAGTCTTAAGCTATTTTGGACAAAAAATTACAAAAACCAAAATTTTTATAAAAAAGTTATACCTGTTTAAAGTTGACTTAATTCAACTTGTTTTATTGAAAATATTAAAAACAAACTTTAAGGTTTTCTGAATATAATTTTTTAATTCTGCATGCATTCATTGGTGATTGCATTTGATAAAATTTTTTATTTACCACGCTTCGAAATATATTAAGGTAGTATTATTTATTATATTTTAACAGATAATAAACGAATTGAAATTGATTTAATAGTAAATTCAAATTATTAAAATTTATAAATTATTTTCTACTACTAATGAAAATATTTCCAATATGACTTTTTACGAGTCTTACAATTAGTACAATAAGTAGTCCTTTGTACAATTAGTAGTCCTTTGCAATTGTATATTACTTACCTTTTAGGTATCTTATAACCCTGGCTTATACCATTTAAACTTTTACTTTACTTTTACTTTAGTTTCTATGCTTATGTTATTATATGTAGTCCAACAGCCTGCTGGAAGTTCTAACTTTGACCTTAAGCTCGATAAACGATTTTAAACTGTCAAACAACTAGAATTTGTATTTAAAATCAAGTATGATTTAAACTATCAAACATTTAGAATTTGTATTTAAATCATATAAAGTCAACATTTCAATTTAATATTAAATGAATTTCAATTTGTTAAAATATAATAAATAATACGACCTAAATATACTTTATATATAATTCGACGCCTGGTAAATAAAAAATTTTATCAAATGCAATCACCAATGAATGCATGCAGAATTAAAAAATTATATTCAGAAAACCTTAAAGTTTGTTTTTAATATTTTCAATAAAACAAGTTGAATTAAGTCAACTTTAAACAGGTATAACTTTTTTATAAAAATTTTGGTTTTTGTAATTGTTTGTCCAAAATAGCTTAAGACTGTGCTTTAGCCACCTGTGATTTTGTTTTTTTAAATATAGCATTTTTTGAATTTTTAGGAATTTTTTTCTTAAAAATACACAAACTCTACATATACAAAATATTACCCTTCAAGTAAACAATGTCATAACTACCTAAATAAATGGAATTAAATTTATCCTAAACAATAAATTGATTTTTTCCAAAATAGCTTTAGCCACCTGTTATTTTTTTTCAAAAATTTTTTCGTAAAAATACCCAAACTCTACAAATTAAATATTACCCTTCTAGTACAAAATTTCATAAATACCTAAATAAATGCAATTAAATTTATCCTAAACAATAAGCCCTTAACAAATAAAAATACAAATCAGAAAACTATCTGCAAGTTAAACATTTTGCCAATGTGAAATATTGAGCTTGATGCATTGAAAGAGTTTGCTTTGTTTTGCTTCATTTCATTCATATTTCTTTCGAGCGGCAAAATCTAGCAGAACAAAATGTAAACATTGAGATCCCTTTAAAGCAGAGGTCGGCAAAACTCAAACTGAGTGTGTGTTGGTGAGAGCAAATATTCTGCAGTGAAAAAAATTTATGCTGCATATGATTTTAAAATTTGTACACTTGCACACAAAAGTGATTTAATGAAACTATTTCAAACATACTATGGCAAAGGTATGTTATTAATAAGTTCAGAAATGTTAATTTTGTTATCGCAGTTTCTTATTAAAAGAATGCTTTTTAGAGGAGAATTAGTTAATCTATTTCGCTGCTTTGAGCATATGAATTTCAGGTCGGAAAAAATTTGTTCACAAAACTAGGTGGAAGGATAAAAAGCTAACAGTTTGTAAGAAACTGCTTTTAGTTTTGGGTAAAAGCTGCCATCAATGGTTTTCCAGAATTCTACAATATGCTGTTCATCGATCATTTCTATTTCGGTTCGGAGAATTATCAATTCAGATTGAATCTGGAATTCATACTTCGTTACATCACATTTTAAAGGATTTTCAAATAAATTAAATAACGGCTGCATTTCTTCAAAGTCTTTAAATCTCTTTTCAAAATTATTTATAAGGGTTGCTATTATGTCAATGTGTTCATTCTTTTGTTCGCTTGTAATATTTTCAAAAAATGATGCTCTTGGGAAACTTGAATAATTTTCTTCTTGAATATTAGCTAAAAGTAAAAATAGTGTTGTTTTGAATTCAAAAATGCTATTGTATGAATTGTAAAAAGTCTTAGTTTTTCCTTGAAGCTGAAGGTTTAGCTTATTTACGAAATTGGTTATATCTGTTAAAAATGCAAAATCCAAATTAAAGCTATTGTCTTGTAAAGCATCTATTAAATGTTCAGTATTATCTATTTTTTCGATTTTCAAAAACTGCATTACTTTATCCCTTAGATCGTAAAGCCTGGAAAGGCAATCGCCACGACTGAGCCACCTTACTTCTGTGAACATTTTCAGGTCATAATGTTCGGCGTCGGTATTTTTAAGAAATTGAACAAATTTCCTATGGGTTAGAGAATGATGTCCTCCTCTTATTGTGTTAATAATTTTCTCTGCTGTTTTCATGGCAGGAAATGTGCTCAAAAACTTTGAAGCAAGTGCAACCTGGTGGATGATGCAATGAAGAGATGACATTTCGATCCCGTGCTTTATCAATTGACCCACAAATCCATCATTTCTACCAACCATAACGCTAGCACCATCCGTACACACTCCAATTAATTTAATCATATCTAATTTGGAGAAAACGTTTTCATTTAGAATATCAAACAAAATTTTTCCCGTAACATTTCCATGTAATGTTTCCATGGAGATCATTGATTCAAAAACTACGTAATCAGAACTTACACTTCGGATACAAATTACTAATTGACACAGATCGTTAATATCAGTGCTCTCATCTAATGATATGGAAAAATATTTGCAGTTATTCACCGTTTTCAAAATTTCAAACTCAATAGAGTGAGCTACTTGTTCTATACGTCGAGCTATGGTTCTCGCGGACAAGGGAATGGATTGAACAACATCAGTTTTATAATTTATTTTATTCAAAATATCAGTGCAAATGTTCTTAATAAAAGTTCCGTCAGTAAAAGGTCTGCCATGTTTTGCTATATGAAGAGATATTATGGTTGACAATGTCACTTTAAGTTTCTTTTGGGTTTCCAGATGGTTCATTTCATTATCTGTTGCTTCCATATCAGAAAGCCATAACTTGAATTTTTGTAACACAGAATCTCTTTTTTCCCTTAAAATCCTATATTTTTCAACTCTATTCAATTTAGTTAATTCATTATGAGAATGTTCATAATGCCTTTTAAAAGCGTCTTCGCGTGGACTTTTGAATGCTGTGTAACAAATTAAGCATTGCATTTCATTAAAGGCATTCCTAAATAAGAAAAATTTATCGCATATATTTTCAGCTTCCATTTTGCGCACGATGTTCTCACTTCGGTGGCTCAAAGGCGAATGAACAAAATAACATATTTTGCGCTGTGTGGTTGAAAGAAAGAGCGCAAAATACGAAAGAGCGTAAGCGTCTGTGTGAATTGGTTTTCCACAATTGTGGTATGGAGTGCCGATCTATGCTTTAAAGGTCTTTCTTATAGGAAAAAAAAAACATAACTCAAACAAAAGAAAGCTATTTCTACCTCCCTTCATCACACGCTTACTGTTGCGTATTCCTCTTTCATACGCACCTATGGCTAAATGTCAGTACTGCCACGGCAGCAACGCCGGCAGAGGAAGATTTCATTTCCAAAAGTTCCACCGGACGCACGGGAACTGTAATTTAAGTTCCAAAATGTGTCTGAGAGTTTTGAGACCTCTATCTGTATACATACTCTCTGATATTACGTAACGTATATTATGGTTTGTATGGAAATAATTAAAAAAGATTTTTCAATGAAATAACTATGAATACGTAGCAACATTATTCCATATTATATTAAATAACTTTTATAAAAATACTCAAGCAGACTTCGCATATTTTTCATTTATATTGATGCAGACAAAAACCACTTCTATTTTTTGTCACGTAACATTTCATTATTTCATTATATCATTTTTTGTGGCTTCTATCTAAGAGTCGAACTTTTGACAACTCTTAGCTTTTACACCTAGTATAGCGACCTTTATAAACTCTTGAAAAATCCAAATAAGAAAATTGTAAGTTTAATTTTTCTTTGTTTTTCCACTCATTTAAGTCGTACGACTGTCACGTGCGTAGCCAAAATGCCCAAATGCATTTTCTTGTTAGAAAATCATTACACAGGGCACTGTGGAAAAAAATCACGATTGTTAGTTAAAGTCTATTATTACTTGAGTTTTGCGGCGTATGTAGTTTTTCTCACAAAAATCAAAGTATTTTGAGATCGATATTTTTTACCGGTTTTCTCAAAAAACAACTTTGTCCTTGCGGGAGAGGAAGTCATCCAATTTTTTTCCTAAATTTTTTTTTTGGTTGATCTTGACAATAATACCTTTGAGACCTCTTAGAATACGATTGAAAATTTTCGATACGCTTCACGGTGCGGCGACTCCATACAAACGATGAACAAAAATAGAAGTGCTCCTATGATGATTAAATTTTGTGTGCTTGGTTAGTTTAACCCTAGAAAGATAATCTGCGTCAATTTTATGCATGTGTGTACGAATTATTTTTGTTACTTATAGAAGAGGTTTGAAGTTTTTTTTTGTAATGAATAAAGAAATTTATTATTATACCTATGTGTATATACATAAAAATTTTTGGTTTATTCAAATCAATAAATAAGGCTTGACGTTGTAGCTAGTTAAAACTCATGCATAAATTTGACACATGATTATCTTTTACGTACATCACAATATGATTATTTTTCTAGGGTTAAGCTAATTAAGAAATTTCTAAAATGATTGAAATCGGACAGTCCCTAGGGGTACCTCCCTTGAACATATATCAATTGTTTTCATGATTTTGTATGGGAGGTACATACAAAGGTTTGCCGATCTTAACGAAACTTGGTCAAAAGACTAGAAAAATAAAGTTATATAGGTGAGCTCAAAATTGTCGAAATCAGTTGGTCCCTAGTGATACCTCCTCTGGACCTACATTAATTTTTCACCTGTTTTTGGATAGGAGGTACATATAAAACTTTGCCGATCTTTCACAGCCACTTTCAGAAATAATATTAATTATCTAGAGTTGGCTGATTTCTGATTTTTCCATATCATTTTCCACACAACGGACTCAGTCTGCATTTTTTTTTTAAACATACATTTTATTGGTCTGCAGTAGTGGTGGATGAATTGCCTTGGATTTTCCTAACATTTTTTTAACATGAACTAAAGTTAAATTTAAATTGATACAAGAATACGAAAAAAACTTTTTGCGAAAAAATTAATTTTGCTAGGATTTGTTTTTCTTTTAATCTAATTAAAAGATGTTGCACCCCCGAAGATACAGATGTACATATTCGAATAAGCATCGTCAAAAGGAGTATAGACCTTAAAGCCAGAGATAATGCTAAAACTAACTGGGCTTCCAGAGATGACTGCAGCATATCTCGAAGGCTCTGGCCGGAGCTAAATGAGAAGAGAACCGAAATCCTTCTGCTTTTGGTCAAACGATTCTTGTTAGAGTTCTGAAAGGTCATTGCCCCATTGGGGTAATAGCCAATAGAATTTACATAACAGCCCCAGACTTCTGTTGGAGCTGCAAGGATCCGGAAGAAACTGAAACAATAACTCACCTTCTATGCGAATATCCAAATCTACAGAATCGTAGACTTCGATATATGGGGAACAGATTTTTCAAAGACTTGGAAGATTTAGCAAACCCACCACTGCTAGACATCTGAAGGTTCATAAAAAGCAGAGGCTGGTTTGAGGAATAAATTGGAACAATGGGTAACATGGTACTACAGACAACAAAAAAAAAGGGAAGGAATTCGCAATGGACCTATAGGCCCCCGCAAAAGTGCCTGTAATGGTATACGACCCTACTTACCTAACCTAGGGGGGGTTTTTATATACATACACGTTTAGAAATCTTGGAATAAACTTTAATAATTTTTGGCTTACATATATGACCAAAATTGTTTTAAAATTGAATACTGGACAATACTAAAATTAATTTTTCTAAAAATATGTATTGAAATTTAATACTTACTTCGTATTAATTTATAATATAGATTTTGTATTTAAAATTAGGTATAATATTAAACATAGTAACGAATTGATTCCAAAGAGTATAAAATATCCTTGCAATATTTTAACTGTATTAAAATTAAATGTAAAATTGTATTGAAATATAACACGCATGCCTTAAGAATTAAATAAAAAAATCACCATAGTATCGAATTGATTCCAAGGGTTTAAAATATCAGTGTAATATTTAAACTGTATTAAAATGTTAAATGTCCGCCTTTGTAGTCCAGTGGAGAGTGTGCTAGACTATCAACCCAGCGGTCCCTGGTTCGAATCCCTGGTTCAGGTATGGTTCTTTTCACTTTCTTTGTTATTTCCTACATTTAAGAATTATGGAAAATTAAAAATCCACAACTTAATTGTGGAAAAGGTGCAATTAAAGGACAGGAACAACTAAGGACTGGAAATGCTTGCCGAGGTTAAGGCATAACACTAGCCTCGGTTAAAAGCAATTCAAATTGCCTTTTGCGTTTGTTTCGCCTAATCAATAATAATTGATGGACCTAATCAATCCTCGGCAAGCATTTCCAGTCCTTAGTTGTTCCTGTCTTTTAATTCCACCTTTTACACAATTAAGTTGTGGATTTTTAATTTTCTATAATTTTGTTATAACAGAACGTAAATAACAATATTTTCGCTTCGACAAATTTAAATTTAAAAAGGCTTTTTTATATCAGAAGCATTTATCAGCTTTTTAACTACACCTATTTTGTTTTTCGATGTGGACTAATGCTTTTTTGATTTCTTATGGTTACTTTGAAGCAACTAGTTGCTGCACTTTGTATTCTTGAAGAAACATTTTCTAATGATTACGTCCATTTTTTGCTAGTACTTGTACTTTGTTTTTAAAAAGTACTGAGTATAAATACTAAGTAATTTGTAGGTAGATATTTCAAAATTGGTTTTTATAATTTAATATAAAATTTAGGAATGGAAAATTGAATTTTGCTTATCAGTAAAGCAATGAACATATGTTTGCATATTTCTGTTTGAATTATATGCAAGCGCAACGTGTATAACTCATCATATTGATGCATATGTAAGGTATGGATCTAATATTATTAAAATAAAGACAACAATGAAAATAAAAAGAGAGTAAGTACTGTCTGTCGAAACTGGTTTAATGCAGCAATCCATTTTGAGGGCTGGCAAGAAACTATTCCAGCTTTAAATTTCAGAAAGACATAAATTTTTTTAAAATAATATTTATATACATATATAACACTAATATAAACCTAATTAAAGTGGTTGAAAATATGAAATAAACAAGCTAAATACAAAAAAGAAGAATGTAAATTTCACTGAATATCAGTTTTGTGGTGGTTGACAAAAAAGTCTTTTATGCAATAAGTGCACTCTTCAGATAGCTGAATTTGTATTTTTTCTAGAGTTACACTTACACCAGAAGTGAAGGTTATTAAATATAAAAAAATGAGAGAAGTAATTTTTTTAAAACTTTAAAATATTTAATTCGAAAAATTGCAAAAATTTGCTGTTTTTGTTCCAATTTAGAAAATTTTTCTTTTTATGTGTGTGCTATTATAAATTAAATATTTTTATTTTTTGTTAAGTTTTATTTATTCAAAATAAAACGATAAAACTACATCTCGATTAATCAAACAAGCTAATTTTAATTTGAATACAAAAAACTTAATTTTTGAAACACTTGACTTAGGTGCCACAGCACCTAGTAGTAGCAGAATTTTTTTCTTCTTAAATTTTACAGTATTCTCTGTCAAATATTTAAAATTTACGGAGTTATTATTTCGAATTTTTTTATTTTTCTTTTTTAAATTTGGAAAATTTTTCCAATTTTTCAAGATTTTCAATCGCAAATTTTTCGAACAATACAACAATATTATTAATGTTTTTGTACAAAATAAAAATATTCAAGTCTTATTAAAAAAACTGATTTAAATAATGTGAAATTCGCTGAAAAATTGACATTGCTGCAGTATTTTAAAAATAGTACTCCTGAAATAGTAAAAAAGTTAATGAAGTACAACCTCAACTTTCACATAACTCTGCAAATGTTTTTATTATTTTTTTTATATTTGAACAGTCTGAAGTATTTAAATTTAAATTTTTTCACTTTCGCTTTTAAATTTCATTCACATTTTATTCAATTATTTGCGTTTTTATTTTTTTCCTGATTTTCTAAACCTCGTTTCACTGTGGGGCGTGGAAACATTAGAAAACAACAGTTTCTCGAATAATATTGGCACTAGGGACTGAAATTTAGTACAGGGGTATGCACAATTATAACAAATTACGGTCAAGTTAGCGGACGTTATTTGTACGTATACAAAAGGGCGTGGCAATACTAGAAAACACTAGAAATAATATTAACACTATTGTATTAAAATTAGTTACCAGAATGGTTAGAATTATTACAAAACACGATGAAGAAATATTTTTGTTGAGTCTTTTTATTGGACTCCAGAATAAAAAAAACATTTACATTAAATATATTTAAAAGCAGCTGAGATATTTGCTTGGAAAGTCAAAAATTTCATTTTCAAGTCGCTTTATCTTATTCTTAGGCTACGATGTTTTATGAAAAAGTGGTTGTTCTAAAAATTTTTACAATTTTCTAAAGGTTTCACGTCTACCGTGCGTGGCAGCCACACGCATACTTTTTGATATATGTGTGTTTGTTTTAAATCATGCATGAGAATCTTTATTGCAACTAAGTTTTAAGAAATGGAGACCGCAGCAACAGTGTGTTACACAGTATAATCTGATGTCAGAATTTCAAAAAGTTTATTGACACAAGGGTGAACTCTATTCTATTTTCATCTCATGATAATTTTACATCTTAATTTTCAATAAAAAATCTTGTTTCCTAAAATATTAAATTAAACTTATTGAGTTGATTTTTTATTCACATAATTTGACTTGAAGAAATTATATAAAACACAAAATAATAAAAAAAATAATATAGATTTCATTTCGAATTATATCCGGAGTTGAAGAAAAAGCGTAAGGAACTTCACTACTACTACTGATAGGGCCCCTTCACTATATGATAGGACCCACCGCACCACTTTTTAAAATTCTAATTGTTGAAATTAATTAGTAAGCAGTACCACGTTTTTGTTTTATGTAAAATTGGGGAATTTGCAATATTCCTGAGTCCATTTTTACTAAGATTTCATCGCCCGCAACAATGCACTGAACATTTACTACTAAATGTTTATCAATTTTTTTTTTTATTTAAAAAAGTATGCTACATTTGATATGGCGTTAAACAATTAGAAGAAACATAGTAGAACTTAAAATTAACTTTTAGTATTTTACTATGAGTAGAATGCAAAAATAATATTAATGTATGGAAGATTGGACAAAGGACGCGTTCCTTATATACTACCCAGGCGTTGACACAGGTTGTCTGGATAAATTTGTAGAATACCTTTTCCACCACTTTGTGGACTTCCTGTTGATGTCATATAGTTTCACCATTTGACCAGATAAGTCTTCCTTCATATGGCTCCGACTCACCTGAAGACTCAGAGATCACATTTTTTATGTCGTCGTCAGTTAGTTAAGCTTTCTTGCTGGTCATGTATGCCTATTGTGTGGACAAATTTTAATATGACTTTATAAAACTTTTATACAGTTTATGTACTCCCGATATAAGCGATAGTCAAAATACTACCTCGACATATAATCCCATGAGCAGAAATCTTAGTTGTATCACAAATTAGTGTATTCCCAAACTAAAATTATAAATGTATATCAAAAATTCATGACAAATACACTATTAATCAATAAAATATAACATTTACCACTTCTTTCGTAGTTTTTCTTATTGTTTTCTGTAGGATTTCTCAATACGTTATCACTTATTCACTGATCACAAGTTACTGCAGCTATCTAATGTCAGGCAGCTATTAAATAATTAAGGTGTCAACATTTTGTACTAAAGATGTATTGAATATCATAAAAAAACGGAAAAATACATTTTCAATCATATTCTTCAGAAAATATTACCTGTAGGTGTATTTAAACTTTTTGGGATATATTGTATAGACCGGGTCGAAAGGGTTAAAGTAAGTATCTTAAATCAAGCTTCGGATCTCTTGGACATTTTTATTTCCACTTTTTGGCAGATCTTTGAGAGAACTCTTCAAACTTTATTATATTATTTTTGACACTATTTACACTAGCTTTATACCTTTTGGCTAGCTTTCTGCAAGAAATTTGTTTTTCAGTGCAGTAACTCACTGAACAATTGCACAATTTTCTTACACACTAGAATTTCTTCGATTCTAGGCATCGCAAGAACTAACAAGAATGGAGGCAAAAGAGGATAGACAATGAAAGTAGAATCCAATATACTTTCTAAAGGTGCTGAGACCGCGTTGCAATCAAACATCTACACTGCGAGAAATCTGTGGTCACAAAGAATAACGACTTAACTTAAAGTATCGTAAAAAACGATATTTTATTTGCACGAACTACGACTCATTTTTTTGAAATATATGAACAAACAAAATATGTGCAGACATAAGTGATGAGTGTATTATCAAGGTTGCACAAATAAGATATGAGTAAATAGTAAAATTAAAACTAACATAGAAATAAAAACTTAAGGGGGTCCTCTGGTAATCTATGCCAAATTTTAGCCTTTTTTCAAAATATTGTGGAAAGAGAACGAGTAAAGATATTTTAGTTCCGTTTTTTGATTTGGGTAGCTTAATTTATTGAAAAAAATACAAAATTTTGAAAAAGTGAATTTATGGACCGTTCAGAAAGTTCTCGGCCTGGTAACGAGGTTCTCCGGAAAAAAGGTGGGTCCAAATTGCGCACGATTCCAAGAGTAAACATCGTCTGAAAAAAAAAAAAATATTCAGTTACTTAGAATGAATGTCCCTATAGCCCCTACCTCGGAAACAAAAATTGAAATTTTTTTAGGGGGGGAGCCGCCACTTTGAAAATGAAAAATCGAATTTCGACCTTTTTTTTGTAGTCTAGTGTAGAAAAAAAATAGTAAACATTATTTTTTCGGCAAGTTTGAGGTAGGGGCTATAGCGGCGTAAATTCTGCGTCGTTTCATGCCTCATATATCAAAATCGGTCAAAAACTGTTTGAGTTATCATGCGCAAAGTTTTGAAAAACATGGTTTCGAGAAAAACGCGTTTAAAGTTTTGACTTCAATTTTGAGGCACACAAATGACATTAACACATATTTTTTTAATACAATACTTACGAATATTAATCGGCAATTCCAGCCCCATAAAGTGTGCCTTCCTCCATCTCATAAAACGAGTTTTCCATGGCTTTTTGGGCTCTGCGGGCTGTGCGACCCTCTTTCGATGATGCGTACGTTTTTAGCTCTGAGCGTTGAAGTCGTTTTCCGTCGCGAGATTCAGCATACATCTCGGCTTGTGGGCCGATGACAATACCCATTGTTGACATTATTTTTAAAATACTTGTGAAGCCTTCGTTGAAAATGCAGGTTGCCAGAAAATTTGCGATTTCGACTGTGGTAGCACCACAGTGGATATGTTTCGGCGCAAAGGTCCACAAAAGCGAGTTGAACGATTCGTTACAATTTTGCGTTTCACCTCCAGTGCATCGGTTGAGTAGATCGTCGGATGATAACGCTTCGTATATGGGCTTCATTACTTGCAGAACCTTTCCATCAAGTGGGGCGTACTTGTGGTGAAATGAGGCTAATGAGCCTTCTGCTGCTGACTTTTGATAGGCGCACCAGCTGGACTCACCAGGTGGGCAATACATATGTTGTGGATTACTATCACTTGAACTTGAACCAGAGCAGCAAGCGTTTGGAAAAATGAAAAAAATTCCAAGAAACAGAACTGGAGGTTGTTTTCGATGATGACTTCATTGTCTTGCGTTTTCTTCAATTTTTTGGCCGATGTGCTGGCAAAGTCGGTGTCCTCTACTTGGGAGTGCTGGTTTCCACGGAAATGCCTCTTTTTTGTTCGATACGCGTACTTACGCGGCGCGTTTGGGTGGCTTTTTTTATCCATAGCAAAAAAAAAAACACAAAACGATTTTTCTTTTATTTTACAACAGCAGTTATCGCGCACGCGTAGCTTTCAGCGTTCGAAAATAAACTGAATCTCGTTCGTTTGCTTCTTTCATGTGAACACCTGGGCTCAAAATCATTTCAACCCCTAAATCAAAACATGCATGTATACATACTGCATGTATACATACTGTGTGTGTATATTTTGTAATATCAATACATATTTTGGAAGAATTCCACAGAATTTTCGACTAATGACTGCAGGCAAATAAACAACTTTGCTGATGCGTTATTTTGACGAAAACATACCTACACAAAAATGCCTGTATCTCCTAAACTATTTCGAATTTTGAAAAATCCTTTTGGGAAAATGTTTTTGAGTATCTGAGCAATAGAAATATGAAAAAAAAAAATCGAAAAAAAATTTTTCGGATTACCAGAGGACCCCCTTAAATGAAAATGAATAAGAGCAGTGGCTCCGACACTCTCTTGTTTAAAAGAAGAACCTGCTGCTGTTTAGATAGTTAAACCTGGGAACAATAATCCCAATTGACCGTTGGGACTGCAGAAAATGAAGTTTTACAAACAGTTATTCAGGCATTTGAGTATGCAAAAGCGAGTGCAGAAATATTATGTTCCGCATGTTTAAATAATTAAGTAAACCACACCCAAGAATTTCTTTAGTTCTTATAGAAATATGATCATACCGATTGATTCAATAAACATACCTAGCTGCATTATTGAAAGCTACCAAAAGTTTATGCTGTGATTGGGAGTTCTGCTGACTATATTCCACATCAGAGTATGTAATTTGCGGTAAAATTAATTGTACGACTAGTCTACGAGTTTCAGTAGGCGTAAAGTTCTGAGAAATTTGTAAATGGCGTAAAGTCCCATATATTTTACCTATTGTGGAATTAATATGGTCTGTACAAGTTAGTTTAGAGTTAATAATAAATCCAAGGTTCTTATCTTTAGGGACAAAATTAAGCTGGTTATCACCAATAAAAAGCGGAGGGATATCCACAAAGCACGAATCACTCCTCGCAATAGGTAATACGTGAGTTTTTTTTTTGGGTTTATAAGGATCGAGTTAGCAACAGCCCAGTTATTTAACAACGACAGATCAAAGTTCAGTCTGTAAGATGAATCTTCTAAAAGCCCGATTGGTCGCGAGAGGTGAAGTTGCAAATCATCAGCATAAGCGTGTACAGTAGAATACTTACAAATAGAAAAAACATCATTTATAAACGCAGAGAATAGGAGTAGACCTAATATGGATCCTTGAGGCACTCCACTTACAACCGCTTTGAGAGATGAGATGGTATTACCTATCTTCACCTTTTGCATTCTTCTATCAAGGTAACTTGATATCAGGTTAACCGCAGTAGAGCTAAGCTTAAAATTTTTTTTGAGCTTATGACAGAGAAGCACATGGTTAACGGAATCAAACGCTTTAGAGAATTCAACAAGGCATAATAAAGTTAAAAAGTTTTGGTCATAAGGAATCCTAATATCTTCAAGAATTTTTACCATAGCCGTGGTACAACTATGTCCAGCCCTGAAGCCAGACTGCAGAGGGGATAAAAGCTTATTCATATTTCCCAACGCAGGTAAAATACTTATAGGTCTGTAGTCGCTGGGTTCAGAAGCAGAACCAGTTTTTGCTACAGGCAAAACCATGGCAGTCTTCCATAATTCAGGAAACCGGGAGCAAGTTAGGCAATGATTCATTATATGAGTTAACGGTGAGACAATAAAAGGTAAAACTAATATAACGAACCTTATGGGTAACCCGTCAACCCCAACCGCATTGGACTTAATTATCATTATACATTTGGCTACATAATCTTCACTCACAGAAGTAAACTCAAACGCGGCAAACGGCAAGTTACCAGACGGGACAGGCAGCTCAACATTGCTTATATTGCTAGAATGACTAATGTTTCCACTAGCCAAAAAAAATTATTTAAGTCATCAGGATTAAAGCAGCATTCAGTTGAATATTTGCTGAAAACTCTGCATTTTTTATGTTTTGCCATAATTGTCTCGAGCTAAGGGTATGGATTGAGCTTAGAGTAAAAAAACTTTTTCTTGGCTAGCTTAGTTATATCATTCGCAGCATTACGAGCTCTTCTAAATTTTTCCCAGTTATTAGCCGAGGGGTATACTTTCCATTTCGAGTGGAGTTTATTTCTGAGCCTTATTGTAGCTTGTATACGATTCGTGAAGGGCAAGAACTATTCGAGACTAATACAGTACGCAATGGGACATGAAGAGCAAACAACCAATACAACTTGTCCATGAAAATTTTTAGTTTAACATCAACCGAATCATAAAACCAACAGTCATTCCATCTAACACCATATAGGTCTTCAAGTAAGGCAGTAAGGTTAATTGACTTAAAGTCATAATATGAAAAACTAACAGGAGTATTTCTACCAAAGTTGACATTTAGGGAACTGAAGAGTAAATCATGATCTGACATAAAAGTTATTTGATCAAATTTTAGAAGTAAAGAGATATCAGACACTAAACAAACATCAAGTAAACTAGGTTCACAGTTATGCATATATCGAGTTGGAATGCAATCATTAACAATATCTAAGCCACACAAGGATGATAGGTGATGAAAGCTTTCAGAAGCAGAGTCATTACATAGCAGATTTACATTAAAATCGCCACAAACAAAAAAAAAATCTTAATCAATAATTTTATTAGATAAATCATTGAAGTATGATTCAAAACTGAAAGAGCGGTGAGGATTATATACACACGATACAAGCATTTTAGAATTTGCATCAAAAATTTCAACATTTAGAAACTCACAAACATCATTACTCTTGCTAACAAATTTTACATTAAGATTAGACTTACAATAGATAGCTACACCACCCCCTTCTATCACAACTATCATTGCGGAAAAGTATAAAGCCATTAATATCATAGTGAGAGTCAGGAATTCCACTCTTGAACCATGTTTCGGATACACAGACGACATCTACCAGCGTAATTTTGAGCCCCGTACAGGCGTACAGTAATTAGTGAATAAAATACAGTAATTATGAATTTGTACCCTAAAATTATCGTTTTGTACAGTAATTTAATTAAAATACGCAAAAACAATTTTTGCGAAAAAACCTTTTTACCATCTACCTACCTTAACTTTTTATCCCTTTCCGACCTATCGCTAAGCTACTGAAATTTTTTTTGTGATTTTTGGAGTAAATGGTCTTTATATGATATGAAAACAAATTCAGTGCATAAATTGTAATATTTTCATATCCTTCAAGGATTTTTGAGAACCGAAGGTTTGTAATGAAAACAATTTTGTTTTAAACAAATAACCTCAAATCGTTTAAGATTTTAAAATATATTAGGAAGATATAAGGAAGATATTCAGACTTAAAGTTACCCCCACAATTGTGCGTATACGGTCGGAAAGGGTTAAAGTAATATTCCTTTAAAATAGCAACATTGCGAAATTCCCTTAAAAATGCAGGGCTTTTTTTGTGCCAACTTAAAAAAAATGTTATCAAACAACGCCAGAAAATGCAAATTGTTTTAACACCAACAAATCCTTAAATTCAATTTTTTATAAATCTAAGGAATATGTTCATAAATATAAAAACTGAAAAATGAAACTACATGTGATTGAAATAATGAGACTATGTTAAAGACATTAAGACTTATGTATGATACAAGCCCATTGTGTAAGAACACAAGATGATAGCGAATTTTAATTTTTGTTGTAAAAATCCAATACTTAAGTTGTCAAACCATACAAAATCAACTTTTCTGATTCTGTCACTCATTCTCAAGTTTGACAGCTTTGGCAAACGACGTCGACGTTACTTACATCTTGATTTCTTACACCATGTTACAAACCTAATATGTAACTTTTTAAACTATAATTTGTTTTAATATGTTGATTAATATTTTGTTATTGTTTCTTTACTAAATTTTTTAACTTTATTGAAACGTTTTTGTTTTGTAAGTATAAATAAAGCTTTTTTTATGATTAATTGCATTTTTGTTTTTTTTTAATTTAAAGTACAGTAATTTTACGGTAAACACAGTAAAATTTACTGTACGGTACAGTATTTAGACAAATTTTATGTAACATCACTGTTCACGAGCAGCTTTTACATACACACGCCCACGCAGCCTAAAAACAACAGCAAGTTTTTTTCCCTCTTCAACTGACTAGCATACATCATAATTGCACGGTTAGCTTTGGTCAGACTCTCATTAAAGTACACTATACCCTCACCACCACATCCGATGTCGCTGAGTGTGAGCTGCCGCTTATTTTCCCTACGAAACTCTGCAATACTCTTAAACAAACAACTGCGATCATAAGTAGATTTAAGCTTTACTATGCCGACTGGAGTCTTTACGTTGTTGTCGTTGTAGCGCACTGAGAGAATCACATTTTAGCAAGGAGCAGACTTTAGCAAACATGTCACTAATGCTTGGTTTTCACTATGTCATTTTCAGTGGTCAGTTGTTGTAAATCAAATTGAAAATAACAACATGTTGACAGTTTTTTAACTTTGGTAACCTTGGAAAATTAAAAACAAATAAATTATGAAATGGAGCTATGCAGAAAATGTCCTAGAGTTTTATTAAGGTGATATTTCAGGTGATAAACTTTTATGTCGTCATAAAAATGACATAGTGAAAACCAAACATTAGATTTTCATTCGCTGTAGAGGGAATTCCATGAATAATGACATCACTGGCAGCTGCATCACACTCATATGAGTTGTGTTTTCAGCGATCTCACTTCTCCATCCAGATTAAGAGAGTGTGAAGTTTCAGTCAAACCGAGAAGTTTAGAGTTCATCAAGTTGTTTTTTCAGCTCACCCATATTTACTTTCAGCATACTCAGTTCATCATGTGCAGCTTCAATGACAGACACTCTTTCTACCAGGTTCCTAATGGAAGTTCTCATGCTAAAAAACTCTGCCAAAACTTCACCTACCCTTTGCATAACCCTCTCCTCCGATGCTTCGATGGCTCGAGTTAGTTGCTCCACTATACTCTAACGTATGATATTAAGCTGAGCGCTTGCATTTACATCCAATAGAAGAGGTGCAGTTAGAGTCGATGAGTCACTTGCGTTGCGTTGCCCAAGGGGAGTCAGAGTTGTAGCTTTGCGTCCAATTGTAGCACTTCTAGTGTTTTTCGCGCTTGAAGACATTGCAACTTTAGATTTAAATTAGTTTTAAGATTCCAACAAAACAAGAATAAATGTCACGTGAATACAATTAGGCAAATTGAAAGATTACTGGATTTAGTGCAAATTGCAATTATTAAGCCGGGACCAAGTAAAACACATTTACTCGTCGCACATATTCGTTCAGAACACTGTTTACGTTTTTTTATGTTAGTCAGCTTTTCCTTTTTGGTTTTGTTTTTTTTCTTTATTTTTTTTTTGTGTCCCATATATTAATAGTTTATAAACCTTCTAATTGTTAATAGCTGGAAAAAACACCATATAGGTCGGAGCGTTTTCAAACACGTCTTACTTCAACAAGTGGCACGAAATTCTGGTCAAAAAATAGATATCTGCATACTTCCAAACATTGGTTATAAAGTAAATTCCATATCACTTTTTTACGATATTTTGAGTTTAGTCATTATTCCTTGTGACCACAGAAATATTGTATTGAAAATGTGCCTTTTTTTCGATACATTCCTTATTTTACATTCCAGAAAAGTGGTTAGTTTTGGCTTCGTCTGTCGAATGGACACAATTTCTGTAGACAATTTTGTTTGAACGTATTCAATTCATATTCGATAACATTCCACCACGGCCGGTCGCCTAAACTCGCCAAAGCGTACTGACACTGTGTATTAGCCAAAAATAGGAGAAAACAGTTTTGAAATAAAACTTGTAAATTATCTACAAAATATTTATTACCTGTATTCTACTTAAGCAAACAACTAAAAAAAAAATTCTATGTTAGGTAGAAGTTTAAACTTAGTGGATTGAGGTTATACACATACTTAACTTTTCTTAATTCTTGACAAAATCCATTTTCAGATATTTTGATAGTACTCGTAACATTTTGAATTATCGACAGTGAAAATGATCAAGAATATTAATAAAACATGGTTTTGTTTATTTCAGAAAATATGGATATCGTTATACGAGAAAAAAACATATCGTTGGCTCAGGTCGGACTTTACGCCTCAATCTCTTTTATGATGGTTTCGGTTTTGGGTGCCGTTTTCTATGTGACATGTTCGAGAAGATATCGTCTGAATTGGTTTGAAAATAATTTGCTAGAATCAGCGACAGAAAAAGCTGCAGTTGCACAGAGGTAAAATAAATTATCAAATAGTTAAATATTCTATGTAACATAATTCCATCAATAGTCAAGAAGCATTGGCTGCTGGGTCATCTGGATATAACGTGGATACTATTAGCGAGTGTTCACGATCCATAGGAAAGGGCAACGTAAGTCCCACTTCTATTAATGCAGACGACCCAACATTTTGGGTACCACAAAAAACCGTACAACAACAGGTTTCCACCTCAGCAGGCAAGTTTTTTCAAGGTCGGCTAGTAAATTTTGTGTAATCTAATCTTTTTGTAAACTTATATAGATGAGTCACCTCCACCGACCCCAACATCTCCCACAGGAAGCCTAAAGTCAAATACCTTGTCAATGACGTCCACTAGTTCAGTACCGTTAGCTCGCTCAGACAAACATGTAGTTATTGGAATGCAACCCGCCCGACCCAAAGTTTCTTCAATGAATGCGAAATTAGACCATACGAAGATAGACACGGCTTTATACAGAAATGTAGCCAACTACAGGGTTTTTTGTTTGTTCTAGCTCATTCAGATATTTATTCCATTTTTAGAATTCTTTGCAGAATGGCTCCACAGCTCAAAGAAGCAATGATAGCCGTGGAAACTTAAATGTCGGCATACTTTATGATCCCACTGCTGGAATTCTATCAGTGCATTTAATTGAGGTGATTTACCGTAGAAATAAGATTTAATTTTATTTGAATCTGATTTTATTTTATATCATTAAAGGCTCAAAATCTGCAGCCGCGTGACTTTAGTGGCACAGCTGATCCCTATGCCAAAGTGAGACTTCTTCCGGAAAAGAAGAATTTTTGGCAGACTAGAATCCACAAAAAAACCTTAAACCCAGGTGAGTGACTACGTTTATTTTAAACGTGATATTTGTACTATTCTATTTCCAGTTTTCGATGAGGACTTTGTTTTTGAGGAGAGCTCTTCTGTCATTGACAAACGTACCATTGAGATTTTGCTCTACGATTTTGATGCGTATTCGCGTCATGTTTGCATCGGAGGTGTTCAAATTCCATTATCAAACTTGGATCTTTCCGAGAAGATTAAACTTTGGACATCTTTGGGATCCTGTGCTGAACAGGTTTGGAAGCATTGCAATTCGAATTCGCTAACATGGCATTTTATCAATTTAATTCTTAAGGATTTAAAAGTGGATTTAGGTGACATCATGGTCTCGCTTGCGTATCTTCCTTCAGCTGAACGATTAACTGTAGTTTTAATTAAGGCACGCAATCTAAGAATTGTTGATGATTCGCGTAACTCCTCGGATCCGTATGTCAAGGTTGCATTGCTTTCGGGAGGAAAGAAAATTAAAAAACGCAAGACCGGAGTTATAAGAAACACTGTGAACCCCGTCTTCAATGAAGCTTTGACTTTTGATGTTTCAAAGGATATACTTAAAAATTCTTTGATAGAATTCACCGTAGTCCACGAGGGCTTACTTGGTAAGACATCCAATTATAATAATTTTTTTTTAGTCTTAGTAAGTTTTCTAAAGTAGAATGATACACGAAGTATTTTTTTCCTATGATAACGTGCAAAATTTAACCGATTCTATTATGAGAGATTCTTGCAGGAACATAATTCATTTAAGTTCATTTCAATCTATTTTTTTTTAGTTTTACAGAATCATATAAAAGAAATTAATACAAGTGTATTTTAAGATTTTGTGAAATATGTTGAGACGTTACATTCTTTTAATCTCACCCTCAAACATTTTTGTTTAATTGACTAAATTTGGTTGTATTTCAACTTTGGAAGTTTTCGTGAAAAGTAACTTAAATCGCACTAAGTCGTCGCTGTTTCAAATAGTCCAACAACAAAAATAGAAAAAAAATATTATGCGTGTGCACAACTTTTAATGTGTTTAAGTTAACTTTAAATTTATCAATTTACTAACATTAATAGTAAGAGCACTTACTACATACATACACACATATCATAATGTACTATATACATACTTTGTATATTAAGCAAAATCGAGTTGTCGTTCGATTTTTGGTGAAAAATATTGATTACCAGGGCCGTATTTAGGGTGTTTTCAGGGGTTATGACCCTCTTCCCCCCGAAATATGGAACTTTTATACCGATTTAAGATAAGAAGCCCAGCTTAAACATTCGCGGCACTTTTCGCGGGCTTAAATTGCTTTCAGCAGAACAGCAAAAGCAACGAAAATTTCGCTACGGTCCCCAATAAAAATATGAGCGGGCGAACAGCGGCCGTACAAGTGTCAAAGATGGCCTAAGAATAATCCAAAAATCCCAGCGGCCGAAAGTTCAAACAATGGCTGTACAAGCCCTTAATTAAATTGTACGACAGACGAGATTATTGAAAAACGGCCTTTGTACGGCCGTTTGGCCTTAGCTAAAAAAGTTTTTATTTTTACTCGGGTCGTGCTGCCGCAAGTCTTTCAAAACAAGGGTTCACTGCTCATTTGTCTTTACTTTGTGAATCTTGAAAAGGCAAAGCAAAGTAGCACTGAAATAACTTTAAATATTAAAAATAATTGCTGCAAATATTTACAAAAATTTATGCAATATTTACTTCGTAGTGCTACGAACGCATTAAAAATATTTTCTTGCATTCCTTTTCTTTTTTCCTTATACGACGACTTTTTTGACACCGAAACATTAGTTGCAGAATTTAATATGTAGAAAACAAAATGAGATCAAATAGAAGCTCCAATGCGTCCTTCATCTGCAATGGAGCAATAAATGAGTTTATTTATTTATTGATTTATCATTATTAACATTATCATGAATGCAGCAAAGAGTTTTTTCCATCAATTTTGTTTTCCTTTAAAAATATATGCCACTATACCACCCGCTAGTAAAAAGCTGTCGGTCTGGACACTGTAATGCAGAACTGTAAGCGGGGTGTGACAAAATCTTGTATGTGTTGTTCAGAACGATAGTTTCTTCTCATTGCTCAAACAGCAGTTTGCTTTTATTCGTCTGCGTAGCAACGTCGTGTTTTCTAAGAGGAAGTTTTGCAGTGAAGTAGTGTATTTATGAAAATTATTAATTAGTAAATTATTAATATACCAGAACATAGTTTTATTTATAACATAACTAAGTGTAATCAAACGTAAACTCTACATTGGTAGAAAAAAGGTAATAAATTCGTTTATTCAATTGTAAAATTTATTGTGAACATAATTTGTGGCGTCATTTGCTTTTTTTTGCTTCTTTTCGGTGAGTTCTTTTTCGTTTTCGTAGAGTTTTTGGATAAGAGAGAATTTTCGTTCAATTTTGTTTTTGTTCTCTTCAAATTTGTGCGAAGTTTTTTTGTTCTCTCCTTTTTGTGCATACCTACTCCCATCGTCACTAACGATGTAACGTAGATCTAATCAGTGTTTTAGCGGCCATGTCTGAACAAATGTAATCAAGAATTGAAAACAATCTTCGGAGGCCTCGCAGCTACATTGTATTTAAGATATAACTTGTTACTACTTGTACTGCAGAGCGATCCCTTTCAACATTAGAAAGGCTTAAAACTTATTTGCGGAACTTAACTTTGGAACTTAATAACTGACTTGGCGTTGATGAGTGTGCATCGAAGATTTGATATTGATAATAAAGAAGTTATCAACGATCTTGCAGCAAAAAAGACCAGGCGGTTGAATTTTTTATTATAAGCTTCAAATTTATTTTGATGTAGAATTACGTCTTACAGCGCGGTTTGTATGGGGGTCATTTTCACAAATTTTTTTCAAACACATTTAAGAAGTTTAGTTAACACTTTGGGGTATGCCCGCAGCCTTTAAATAATTCAGCCTTTATTCATCGTACAAAGATCAAACATATGCCAAAATATCCGTTAGAGTACGAATAAAACGAATATCTAATTTTGGATTTTGTCACTTCTTTAATAAAGTCACAAAACAGCAAAATCAAAGAAGAAAAAATTATATATTCGTATGAGAAATAGACAAGCTGCTTATGCTGTTGATATTGTTGTTGTTCGTTTGGTTCGCAATCGTATCGTTTGTTATTGTGCTGCTTTTGTTGTGGTTGTTGTTATTAATATACATATATGTAAAATGTACATACATAAATACACATTAGATGCTTTCGCTTTTGTCGTTTGTTATTGGTTTTGCTTATTTCCAGCAAGATAAATACAATAGAGAATACAGATCCGCGTAGCTAAAGAGCCAGTTTGTATTACTACTACGCAGGTTTGCGCATGCGTTACTAAGAATGCGTTGTGATTTGAAAACTCTATTTATTTTTTAAATATCCATAAGAAATCATAATTATTTATATTATGCATTATATTAAATAGATTTTGTTAGATAAAATTTTGATGTTGAGTTTTCTATGATTTAAATACAAATTCTAAATGTTTGATAGTTTACTGAGGAAGCCTGTAGGAGGGCCGAAATTGCAATAAAATCAGCTAGTGATGTTTTCTTTTTCATATGAAAAAAAAGTTGTTGTTTCTTTGGAAAAATTCGTTAGAGCAATTGTTCTAACCTGGCCTAAAGCTCAATAAACGATTTAAGCTATCAAAGAACTAGAATTTGTATTTAAAATCAAGTATGATTTAAACTATCCAACATTTAGAATTTGTATTTAAATCATAGAAAAATAAACATAACAGATAACAAGGTAATATAGAAACCTTTAATAAAATTTTAATTTTAATTTACTTTTAAAATATACATACATATACACATACTTTAGTACAGGAAAAATAAATAATTAAAATTTTTCCGATATTTATTTCTATTTATTAAACACTAGCTGAAACGCGGCGCGTTGCTGCCACGCTTCCTTGCATGTATAAATTGAGGTCAAATACTGAATTTCGATGCTGTGCGACCACCGTTTCTAACGCCCATAAAATGTTATTAATGAAACTGCATTCATAAATTGCTGTCGAATACATAATTCCAATGCTGTGTGACCTGTAACTCCAAAACTATTCGATATTGCAAGTTTTGGTTGTATCCAAGGTTCCACTTCCCCTTGTTCAACTCCCATAAAATGTCATCAGTGGAACGACAAGTGTAAATTTTGGTTGAGTATCGAATTTCGAGACTGTGCGACCTATAACTCTAAAGCAATTTAATATCGCGAATTTTTTATATTTGTGGGCAGTAAAAAGGGGTGTGACAATTTCTTCTTAAACTATCTCGTACTCGAAACAAATCCACTGCCAAAATTTTAGCTCGATCGGACCAGTAATTTCGAAGTCTCTTTATCTTTTCTCAAAAGTAGGCGTAGCTATAGAGGGACCACGCCCATTTTAAGTATAATTACCGATAGTAATCATACGAACTTAATTACCAAATTTTAGTTTAATACGACAAAAACTGTCTTAAATATAGCATTTTTATTGATTTGTGGGCGGTAAAAGGGGGTGTGGCAAATTCTAAATATGTTTATATTGTTCGCGTAAGTGCAAGCAATAAGTTGACAAAGTTTTATCACAATCGGCCGAACGGTATTGCAGCGCATAGCGAACGAACAAACAAAAAACAAACATTCATTTTTATATATTAGATTTTTATATGTTTGTGTGGGCGGAGTCGTGTGACAAACAAGGTCTCATACCCAATAAAACATTACTCCAACAAGTATATATATAAAATATATCGTTCTGTCTTCCGGAAGCCGGTGGCATCCTGACTTGACAGGGTGGTTACTCGACAAACTAGGTCAACTTCACCAAACCAATTTTCATAAAACAAAGAAAACCAGTTGCGACCGCAGGCATCAAGACAAACTAGGTCTTATCGGCCACTCATATTAATATATTACAAATCGATCTAACGTAGTGTTTGAAGAGGTAAAAACTAATCACCACTGTACCGTCGACAAATGTAGTTACATTCATTATGAAGATATAAGGCAATTGAAGATCCCAGGTTTAGGTCCATTCAGATTATTTAGATGTTCATACACCAAAATTATCCATTTTAGGCTTAGGTCCATTAATCCATTTAGATTGTTATATTAATGTGTTTACAAATATCACCAGATGCATTAGATATATGTTTGAGAGAACTTAATCATAATCACCGACGGTACTGCAGGTAATCTATAATTTTATGTTTGATTGAGTCCATGGATTCACTTAAGGATATAACATCAAATACAAAATTAAAATCAACGCAAGCGCTTCTAAGAGGTTCATTTTGCAAATAATTAGTTCTACAAAAGTTCATGTGGAGTAACTCAAAAGATCTTCTAGGACGAAGAGGAATATTAAAATATATTTTACTCAATAAAAATGGACTGTTGACATATCAATGTAAAAGTTTTATAATCCAAAAAGCATTTATCATAATTCTCTGATTTTTTAAAGAAGGAAGATTTAAGAGTTGTAACCGATATTCATAAAGTGGTAAGTGAAAATCAGTATTACAATAAAGATAGCTTAAGCAAATTATGAATCGGAATAATAAATAAATGCTTCTAGGCTGCAGGAAAATAGCAGGATTTTAATGATGAAGTAAATAGTAAAGAGATTGGGGTTACTAATTCTTCACAGCAGTATTTTAATATACATGAAGGTATGTTATCAGGATCACTTTTATATGATGTTTTAATATTTTTTTCAACTATTGAGAAATAAATATCCCCAGATTGAATATTGCAGGGATAACATAAATAATCATAGGACGATGAAGTCGTCTTGAAAAAGTCAGCGAAAAGATTGCAAATACTATTATCATTATCGGACTCAACAGAATTACACTTCATAAAAGGATAGGAATCAATCTTACGTTTTGCGTTAACAAATTTCCAGAGGGATTTAGCATCAGATTTGATGTTTAATTTCACTTTTGTTAAGTAGATATTATAGGATTGTTTGCATAACTGTTGGTAACTGTATCTAATCGAAGTATAGCATCCAAATAGCCTATGTTAGGTGTTTTTTGATATTTTTAAAATCAAAAATATTCAAAATAAGTAAATTTAATTTGAATACCTTATTTAAACGGGAATTGCTGTGATGATATAAATTTGTTTGGATTTTTTTGTATTTTGACTTTTAAAAATTTCCTGCATTAATTCATGTTAGTAATGAAAAAATTTAATTTTTATACATAGATTCTGAACATAAATATATTCTTCATAAATTTAAGAAAAAAATTTCGTTATTAAGACATCAAACTTTTGGCGATATCTCGAAAACAATAGATTTTCTCAGTACAACGAATTTTTGTATGCTGAAAAAAATTCCGTTATGACATCAAAATTATTGCGATATCTCAAAAACTGTAGATTTTCTCAGTATAACGCATTTTCTTAATCCTCAGAATGAGAAAAAAGATTGAAATTTCAAATTTTGACTTAGCAAGCAAACATCTCCGCCATTTTCAAATCGATTTTCATCAAATTTTCTTTGTCAATTGAGAAAATCAAATGAGAAAAGGTTTGCTGTTACCTCACCAATGCAATGTTTTATATTGTTTTCAAAAAACCTCTAAAATATCCAATTTGTGCTTAAAAATTTTTTTTTTGTTTTTTAAATATTCATTTTCCCTCCTCTTTCATATGAGAATCATTATCATTTATCTGCAAAAAATGCTTTATTTTGACACATATACAGTTTTTATCATAAAATCGTTCGTTATCTTCTTACCGTCTAGACGTGTTTTTTGCGAGCTCTTACTTTTAAAGATATCATTAACCAAAAGTTCCAAATTAATATATATAAATAAAAATAAACAGCTTTGATCGGCGTGCTCATACATCTTGAAGCGTGATAACGTGGATTACATCCTTTTACAATACTTGTTATTTAATTTAATTTTCAATATAAATATATATATATATATATATGTATATTTGTTTATAATTTGCTTCTTTCCTTCTTCCTGTTTTGTTTTTAGCGCAAACAGGTTTCTATAGAGCAAATTATCGTATTTTCTTTTTACATCTGTTTTAACGCTACTGCAAAAACTCTAGTGCTTATTAAACTTTCAATTCGTTGGTTCTACAAAATCAGGGTTGCAAAGTTTCTACATTACAGTGTCTTTTAACAAAATAAACTGTTTTTCATTAAAAGCATTTAAGTTCATTTTTCTCCTTTTACTTTCATCTATATTGCAAAACTTACCATTAAACTGAAAATGATCTGCAATTTCCGAAACTGCGCTGTAAAAGGTGAATCAGACCGGCTGGTTACTTGCTGGTTGTGTAATTCATTTTTTCATATCAAGTGTGCAGCGTTGACTGCGAGGATCTTCGATGCACCAACGAAAGTAAGGGACTTCGTTGGTCATGTGAAGATTGCAGGTTCACAAACGTTGAGATCTTTAAACTTATTAGACAATCTCGGAAAGGTTTTTTGGAGGTGGCTAAGGATCTAAAGGTTGCACAAGATAGACTGAGTGAATACGAAGATTTGTTTAAAAAGTTTAAAATTATGGACGAAGCTTACAATTCTCCAAAACGTAAACGTTCAAACAAAAATCTTCGTAGTTCAGCTAAAACTACTGATATAGCCATGCCATCGCCCAATAATAATACTGTTCTACCTTCTACTTTAACTGTTTTCCCTAATGTGAACATACAGCTTGAAGATCAATCAATTGGAGCTGTCAATACTGATCAAATTACTGATAATATCGCACCAACTAAGGTCGCTTCGTCAGCTGATCAGATTTCTCTTTTTGTTGAAGCAATACCAATCATAGAGGAAAATGCTGATTCTCCTCGCGTTTCTGCCACAAAAAAAACTTACGCTGAAACTTGTATTTCCTCAAATGTGGTCCCTGCACCTTCTCAAATTACTCCGGTTTCTACAGGAGCGATACCGAAACAAATATCGAACAGCAGTATCAAAGCCCCTGTTCATAAAGAACTTGTGATTATTGAGCCTGCAAAATCTATATCTGTTTCTCGTTTTGCAGCTGATACATCCGGTGAAGACGTGTTATTCTATATAAACTCTAAGCTAAATGTTGTAAATAAATATATCTCTGTTTACAAATTAAATTTTTCATACGAGCGAATTACGTCCTCTTTTAAAATATCTTTGCCTGATGATCTTTTTCACAAGGTATTGGATCAAAAGTTTTGGCCTGACAATACGATGGTGCATGAATTTATTTCTAGACCTCGGCCTACAACTTCCTTGGCTACTTTTTTGGTTTTTAACAAGAATCAAAAAAACTAGATTGTTGCTCTCAGTTCCTTATCCTTTACCAATACGTTCGTGGCATTAACACAAAACTAAATAATTTATTAATTTTGAGTCACAACCTTCACTTTAATATAATAGCTTTTAGTGAGACTTGGCTGAAACCTAACACTCTAAATACTGAAATTCTGTGCAACAAATTTAACATATACCGCAAAGATAGAAACTCCATTCCTGGTATCTGCTCTAAAGGTGGGGGTGTGTTGATTGCAGTCAAAGCGACACATTTCTCTGAAGAGTTATTTATTCCAGAATCCTTGGACATTGAATTCTGTTGTGTTCATGTTAAGTTTGGTTCCTTGAGCCTTTTTATTACATGCTCATATATTCCTCCCCTTTCTACCTTAGAAGTTTATAGCAAACAATTCGCTTCTATTAATAAAGTTTGCTCAAAACTGCAATCAAATGATCATATTTTAATAACTGGAGCTTTTAACCTGCCAAACGTTTCTTGGAACTGCTGTTCTGAAATTCCTGAAATATTTTTACCTTCGTCTGAAAGTTCATCCGATAATTACTTTTTAAACGAGCTCTCAATCCAAGGGCTATTCCAACTTAACTGCATTTTTAACAAAAATAATCGTTTGCTTGATCTGGTGTTTTTTGATGACAGCAATATCGCTTCTGTGTCTAAATCAGTTCCTCTGGTTACACCCGAAGATTCTCATCATCCAACATTAGAAATTATTTTAAATTTTCCAAAACCATCTGCGCAGTATTCTGATTCTCAACCACCTATTGAGTTTAACTTTAAAAAAACAAACTACGTGATTTTGAAGAATAACTTGTCTAATATAAACTGGAATTCTATTCTAAATATTAATACAAATAGTTTATCTTCTCAGAGTCTTGATGATGCGGTATATGCGTTTAATAGAACGCTCAATGATTGTTTTCTTAAAGCTGTTCCGCAAAGGAAAGCCTCCTTGACATCGGGTCCGGTATGGTATACAAATGAATTAAGAAAAATGAGGAATTTGAAATCTAAATACTATAAAAAATATCAAAAAACACATAACATATGTGATTTTGGATGCTATACCTCGATTAAATACAGTTATCAACAGTTATGCAAACAATCCTATAATACCTACTTAACAAAAGTAAAATTAAACATCAAATCTGATGCTAAATCCTTCTGGAACTTTGTTAACACAAAACGCAAGATTGATTCCTATCCTTCTTTTATGAAGTATAATTCGGTTGAGTCTGATAATGATAATAGTATTTGCAATCTTTTTGCTGACTTTTTCAAGTCGACTTATTCATCACCGTCCTATGATTATTTAAGTTATCCTTTCAATATTCAATCTGGGGATATATATTTCCCAATAATTGACACTAACACAGTCTTATCATTTTTAAAAAATATTAAAACATCATATAAAAGTGGTCCTGATAACATACCTTCGTGTATATTAAAATACTGCTGTGAAGAATTAGTAACTCCAATCTCTTTACTATTTACTTCATCATTAAAATCCTGCTATTTTCCTGCAGCCTGGAAGCATTCATTTATCATTCCGCTGCATAAATCCGGAAATAGGTCTTTAATTGATAACTACCGTGGCATCGCAAAATTGAGCGCTTTGCCTAAACTTTTAGAGGCAATTGTTACATCACGACTATCACATAGCGTTAAATCTTTAATGTCTCCTTTCCAACATGGATTCCTTTCTGGAAAATCCACTGTTACTTACCTTCTCGAATTTACATCAAAAACTATAGAAAACTTTGGAAAAGGCATGCAGACTGATGTTATTTACACGGATTTTAGCAAAGCTTTTGACGTTGTAAATCACAAACTACTGATCTTAAAATTACATCTTGTTGGATTTCCTATACCGTTGGTAAAGTGGATTGAATCTTACTTAAGCAATAGATGAGCAATAGAACAGATTGTGTTCTTTTTAAGCTCAAGAAATCACACGAGTTTCCTGTTACTTCAGGAGTACCTCAAGGAAGTCATCTTGGGCCTCTTCTGTTTCTACTTTTTATAAACGATTTGCCATCTGTCATAATGCATTCCAGCATCTTAATGTTTGCTGACGACGTCAAACTCTTCCTTTCTTTTAAAAATGATAATGACGCTGTATTTTTGCAAGCCGACATAGATCATCTTCATAACTGGTGCAAAACGAACCGTATGAACCTCAACATGAAGAAATGCAAGCATATGTCTTTCTCGCGCAAACCACCAATTAAATGTACCTTCAAAATTTGTGGTTATCCATTGGAGTCCTTAGATAGTTTCAATGATCTTGGAGTTACAATGGATCCTAAACTACGCTTTAATATTCATGTAAATAAAATAATAAGTAGAGCAAATAGTACTTTAGAATTTATTAAACGTTGGGCAAAAGAGTTTAATGATCCTTTCATAACGAAAACCTTATTCACTTCCCTAGTGCGGCCTATCTTAGAATACGCTTCAGTTGTGTGGTGCCCACGATACGGCTGTTTCATAGACGACATTGAATCAGTGCAGAAACAATTTCTTTTGTTTTGCTTAAGCTATCTTTATTGTAATACTGATTTTCACTTACCACCTTATGAATATCGGTTACAACTCTTAAATCTTCCTTCTTTAAAAAATCGGAGAATTATGATAAATGCTTGTTTGATTATAAAACTTTTACATGGCTATGTAAACAGTCCATATTTATTGAGTAAAATATATTTTAATATTCCTCTTCGTCCTAGAAGATCTTTTGAGTTACTCCACATGAACTTTTGTAGAACTAATTATTTGCAAAATGAACCTCTTAGAAGCGCTTGCGGTGATTTTAATTTTGTATCTGATGTTATATCCTTAAGTGAATCCATGGACTCAATCAAACATAAAATTATAGATTACCTGCAGTACCGTCGTTGATTATGTAAAGTTCTTTCAAACTTATATCTGATGCATCTGGTGATTTGTAAACACATTAATATAACAATCTAAATGGATAAATGGACCTAAGCGTAAAATGGAAAATTTTGCTGGATAAACATATAAGTAATCTGAATGGACCTAAACCTGGGATCTTCAGTTGCCTCATATCTTCATGATGATTGTAACTACACTTGTCGACGGTACCGTGGTGTCTTGGTGTCTTTTTACCTCTTGAAACACTACGTTAGATCGATTTGTAATATATTAATATGAGTGGCCGATAAGACCTAGTTTGTCTTGGTGCCTGCGTTCGCAACTGGTTTTCTTTATTTTATGAAAATTGGTTTGGTGAAGTTGACCTAGTTTGTCGAGTAACCACCCTGTCAAGCCAGGATTTCACCGGCTTCAGGGAGACAGAACGATATATATTATATATATACCTATTGGAGTGGTGTTTTATTGGGTATGAGACCTTGTTTGTCACACGACTCCGCCGTATACAAAAATTGTTGCTAACTTGACCTTGTTTGTCTTGAATACGCAACCCTGCTATGCTGTCTGATTTTATCGATTTTGACTTAACTTTTTTTCTATTATTTTTTATACTTTAATAAAATTATATACTTTAAGCAATTTACTAAAACTTTTTAGTTTGTTAAAAATACATTATTTCATTCAAAATCATACTTTGTATTTTTGAATTGTATTAAATATCTTATTTTATAATTTTAAATTTGCTATAAAACCTGTTAAGGTTTAGCAATCAAGTAAATAAATAAAAATCATGGGCCACCCTCCATACACGCTATGATTTTTTTTGATGAAAATTAATTTGCAGCTTAAAAACAAATTTCTGTGAAAAAATTTTTTTAAATATTACAAACCATTCCAAAGTTATATACATAAATCTATGTTTTAAGTTATTTTCTTATCTATATATTTATAGTGGACCCAACAGACGTTGTTGTCCAACAACAGACCGAATTCAATGAATTTGTTTATGATCGTTTTGTGAATGTGTGTAAATTGCCCTACAAACAACACATGCCAGACCATCTGATTTATACAGTATTCTAATTGGTTTATTTATTTATTATTAATATTACGGTTTTTTGGGCTTATTTCTGTAACAAATGTTAAATTATTATTATAGGTATTACATATAACATATAACAGCGTAAATAAAAAATTATTACAACTATATAATCAATTGTGTACAAGTCTCAAAATATCAAAATTGCGAAACATAATCATTTAGGCAAAAAAAAAAGTAAACAGAACAAAACAAATCTTGGAAAAAAGTAATCAGAACAAAGCACATCTTTTAGACATTACGATTGACTAAAATTACATAAATAAGAATTGAAATAATACTAACAAAATACAACGATATTTCTAATTATATAATTTCAAGAGTCTTACAATGTTCATATAGTTCTTTCTTAAAAATAGGGATATCACAATTTTTCAGGTATTCTGGCAATTCATTGAAATATTTCAAGCCTTTATAATAAATAATATTCTAAGTAAATTCTGTTTTAAACAATGGTAATTTGAAATTATTTTTATTTCGTGTATTTATGCTGTGTATATCTCTGTTAAAAATTTAAATTCACGCTTACATAATCGGGCAAAAGTCCACATTTAATGTTGTTAATAAATTTCATGGTATGATAAAAATTTGTTGGTTAACACTAAGCCAATTAAGATCACTAAACATTTCACGAATGGGTGTTTCGTAGGGTTTATTTATATGAAACGCGTGGCTTTATTTTGCATTTTTGTAATTTATCTATTTGTGCATCTTTCATGATAAAAAATATTGTTGAACAATAAATAAAATGTGGATCAATAATAGATCTATAAACTATTGTCTTGTAATATTTACTTAAATATTTACTGGTTCTTTTCATAAACCAAGTTTTCTTAGCAATCTTACTAGCTGTATAGTCGATGTGATCATCGAACTTTAGCTTGTTATCAATTATAATTCCTAGTTACATTATTTGATCTACCTTTTCAATTGATATAATATTAATGTCAGTATTACTGGATATAACCATATATTTCGTCGACTAAAATATCGTCGATATTTTTACCACTAATCATTTCTAATGCATCATCAGCAAAAAGTTTTATTTTACAAGATTTTACTGTAGATGTTTGGTGCGAAGATTGTAACCTTTTTTTATTTATATTATTTAAAGAACAATTTTTTTATTTTGTGACTTTTTTATTTTAAAATATTTTTACAACTGAATAAATTTTATAAATTTTTTGAACTCTTAAAAATAAATACTTTTATCTAAAATTTTAATTTTAAGTAATGTGTTTTTTGTAAAGTGTTTTTATTATATGTTATACTAAAGTGGACACCTCATTATTCCACCTCTTCAAAAAATTTTGACTATATTACTGAAGTGTATTCTTCTTTGTTTATTGGCTTTTGTGGGAAGTGTATGTATGGTCTCTGTGTTTAATAATGCTGGTTTAAATCTATCAACGGTAACTGTAACAATGGAATTATTTTTAAGGATTTTAAAATATTTAGGTGTTTGTTATATTACTTCGAGAGGTACATTATAAGGCTCTCGAAGTTTTTTATGGATTGTGTCGTTTCTGACGAAAACAAATTTGCAACTGTGTAATGTTTTTGGAATGTATAGTTTGAATTTTGTGTTGTGATGTGAAATATGTGATTTTTTATCCCCGATAACTGTTTTTAATTTTGAAAACATCTCTGAAGGATTAAAAGTTTCATCTTTATGTATCACTAATTCTTTCGGTAATCTGAGTGTGTGACCAAAAACCATCTAAGCTGGTGATGCTTTCATATCCATGTCCATTTCATTTCATATGCATTTGTTTTACTGTAACTGGCTGTGGATAGTCTCGTATGTGTTGTGTTTGTTCTTCTGACGGCCGGATACCTTGTTTAGAAATGTTATAACTTAAGAAATTTGTGTCAGTCGTTCCGAAAATACATTTGTTAGGTTTAATGTTCAAACCGTAATCATTAAGTCTCTGAAAAACTTGTGTTAAATGTTCCATGTTCCGAAAGGCATTTGGAAAACTCAAACATCCCGAAAGGTGTTGTTATGGCTGTTTTGTGTACGTCTTTAGGAGCCATTGGCATTTGATGGTAGGCTCTGACTAAATCGAGTTTTGAGTAAGTGTTTGTTTTGTGTAAGTTAATGGAAAAGTCGTGTATGGGTGGTAAAGGGTAACGATCGGGTACTGTGATAGCATTCAGTCGTCTATAATCTCCTCCCAAATGACGGTCTCCAGTCGTTTGGTTCGCGTTTGGCTACCAGGTGCAGTGGAGATGAAGTTTTTGAATCTGACGGTCCGGATTTTACTAAGAAGTCGAATTCTTGTTTCGCAATTTTTAATTTTGGCAAGTCTAAACGTCTTGGTCTTGTGAATAGTAGTTGTCCTTCAGTCTTAATGTAGAGTTCAGTTTTATGTTTGACGGGTAAAGTGTAATCTGGTTCTCTAAGAAGTGAAGGAAACTATTTGAGTAACTGTGTGTATTTTTTGTCCAGTGTGAATAATTTTGGTAATGGTGTTGAGTATGCTGAGATTGCATTGACAGTTAGTTTTGTTAAGGGATCAATATGTTTCTTGTGTTTTAGGTCAATTAGTAGTCCGTAGTTTGTTAGGAAATCTGCTCCTATTATTGGTCTTGTTATGTCTGCCAAAATGATGATAAAAGGAAATTCTCGTTTAAGTTTTAAATTAAAATGAGCAAACGTAACTGAACGAAACTAAACGAAACAGTTTAACAAGACGTATTATTCCGTAAGAACCGAACTGCTAGCGTAGCAATTTGTTTCAATTTCGCCATTATTTCACTCATTTTTCACAAATCTTTATTAAAAATTACAAAATGCACAATATAAATAAAAAAATAATTCTCGATTGCCTACTGATCAGCTGTTTCAGACGAGTTGAGCAAATCGTTTCATTTTGGGTTGAATCCGTAAACATCCGTAACGAGTGCAGACGTTCGTCAAAATGCTATCGTCTCGTTTCGTCTATTTTGGTTGGGCCTTTTGTCGTATATAAATAAACGGCATGTGAGTGTAGTTGAACGTCCATCATTAGCCGTTGCAATGATGGAGTTGTTAAGTTTGTTGTATTATGTATAGTGTGGTTGGGTGTTGTATCGTTTTGAACGAAAGAACACGACTGTTCACACTTTCTAGCCGGTCTACCGAATTTGTAATTGTATCCAGTTGTTAGGTCGTTGACGCGATGTATTTCGATACGGTGAACGACGTCTCGAGAAATCTCGGAAATTGGAGTTCCTTGAACGAGAGTGATTACGTTGTTCACTTCTGAGCTCTTGAACTTCGAGTGATAATTTGTTGAAACTTTCCAAAATCTTGGTTGTAGTTTCAGAGAAACGTTGCAACTAATTCCTCCGTTCTCATAGCTGGTGAGGGTTTCTAAGTTATATTATATAAAGTTATTTCACTTTCAGCTATAACGTCTAGTTCTTTGTGACCTGACCCGATCAAGGCGATATTTAAACTCTTTGGTAATTTTTGCAACCGAAATTTGTAGATTAGATCACTACCACACTGTGGAACCAGCAAGCAAGAGTAGCGAAAGAAAGAACTGAGATGTTTTCTGGTCACTCATCTCAGAATCATATTTCATATTTATTTGATATTAATTAGTACAATAAGATACAGGAGATCTTTTAACAGTACAACAGAATTATATGCATAATCAACAGTTAACTTAGAATTGAATACTTAGAATAACAAAAAATACTTAATATATAATTATTATTTTAATAGTGCAACAAATTTATATGTATAATTTCACCTATTAAATAACCTGTTAAAAATCCGAAAGGATTTTGTCGAAACGTTTGTTTTTACTCAACGAAAGTCTATCTATTAAAGTGTTTTTAAGTCCATTATACAAGTTTGTAGCTGGTGGATTTTTGATAACATCTAGTACCGTTACTATGGCTTCTTGTGGTAATGCAGTTACTAAATATTCGTATTTAGTTCTGTCGACAGTTATCGCTTTCGTTTAAAATTGGATCTTAGTGTGTGCGAACCATCCGTCAGGACAGTTAGTCCAAAAAGGTGGTAGGTGTATAGCAGTTGCCTGAATTTCGAAAGGTGCATCGAGAGGATTCGATTTGAAATTAATGTGGGGGTGTACGTTGAGTATTTTTTGAAGTGAAAACTTCTTAAGGCGCGTTGAATGATTTTGGTAGAGGGTAAATCTTTGGTTTGCGTCCTTGTCTTTTTCCGAGTAACTCTCGTCATCAATACAGACAGCAAAGATAACAAGATAGGAAACTTAGAAAACATAAGCAAGCAACCATCAATAAGTTCCTCTGCTGACGCATCGTTCTTTCCCCTCCCTTTGCTCCGCTGCGAAACATTAACTGCATTCTCGTGGCAGTAGATCAGATCAAATCTCAGTAAAACAACGTTAGTTCAACTTTATATCAATTAGTCATCAGAGTCTTCAAACAGCTGTTTTAAGAACAATAACAAAAGAAAACAACAATACCAAAACGCCTGTTGAGCGGTGAAACGTCAAAATAGGAAAATGAATAGTTATTTAGATTTGCCAACTATGTTCGTTTCGATAAAAAATGCTTGAAACTTTTGAAGATCAGAAATAGAGCTAGAAGTCGAGCTAGTTTTAATTTTTGTTTTTGTTTTGTAAATAAAATAGAGCCGCGCTCCAGATCAATGACCACGGGAATGCAGCTATTGAATGTTACTGTTTTTTTCAATGTATATGTAGAGCTAGCTGTAGGCTAAAACAAAATAAATTTAAAATTTTTGATATTTGCTTTTTGTTTGAATGGCCGTGAAGTCTCTTTTAATGCCTCAACTTAATATCTTGCTACCACGCAAACAAAAAACATAGCAAGCAAAGTGCTGTTTATATTCCGCCACCAATTCGGTTCATCCCCTCTAACGTTGCGCAGCCGATGTGATACTGCTCTTCTCTGTTCATCGTTGTAGTAGATTCGCTTGGTAATTGTTGTAGTAAATGTATTTTAGTTCAGCTACAGTTCTACATATACATTGACAGAAAAACAGTAAATATCCAACATAAAAACATTTGTAGTTTTATAAATGTCGCCAGCATCAGAGATAAAGAGATAGGAAACTTAAATTTTGTGACGTCAAAACATATGTTTTTTCCATTTTTATGTACTTTGGTGAAACTCATTTATTGTGTACGTGAGTTCACCTCAGATCAGTGTTGCCGCGACGATTCTAAAAAAAGTATCCATGAAAAGGTCACAAATGTATCCACTTCAGAAAAAAGTATCCACATACCACAGTACTGACACCCAATTTTTTAAGCTTTAATAACAATTCTATTTATCTAATTTGAAGCCTAACAAATAGTTTTGTTAAAATGTAATAGTGAGAAACAAAGCATATACATATATAAAATAAAAAATAATAATATTAAGACTTAGTGCTTGAATATTTTAAATATTTTTAGGATTTATTTTCTTAAAAGTTAAAATAATGAACAACGATATTTAAACTTTAAAGGTATATTGAAACACTCATAAAAATTTTTTTTTTATGTTCAAAAAGGTGCTCAATTAGAGCCTTTCAAATAAAGATCTTCGTCACTGTTGTTGATATTTACTCTTCTAGTAATAGAGTTCAGCTATGGCCGGGACTATAAAAAACACTGAAAATTGACAGTATGGCGCGCTTTTAATATTTAAGTTCTAAAAACAGGGTTTCTTACTGGTTATTCAGTGTAAAATATACGATTTTTTAAATTTTGATAGCGAAAGCCACTGATGTGAATAACATATTAAAATTTCACATGATTCGGCTGTATAGTTTTTTTTCGATACAACACATTGCCGAAAAAAGTAGTTTTGAAATAAATGAGTGTAAAGAGTATGTATATTTCTGCTGTGCGCTCGACACCTACTAAAACGGATGTAGTAGCGGAGATAACGTCAGTATTCTTACACAACTTTTACGGTGAATTCTCAAAAACTATACTTTTGAAAGATGAAGAAGAAAAAGAAGATAACAATTTTAGACTACCGGCGACTGACTTAACAAGGAACATATGTACATTTCAGTACTTAGTCTGTTATATTTTGTTATTTTTATATTTTTTATAAATTATGTTTATAACATGAATTTTAAAGGTTTGATATTTATACAAAAAACTATATACAAAACATAGCTGTTAAATTGCGATTACGATTAATAAACAATTAGATTATATTATTATACTTTAAAAATAATAATAATCATATAATCCTTAAGGGAGATGTGTTTGATAAGTAATTGATTTAGATTAAAAGTAATCAAAAAATAATTACGACTACTTGGAATATGGAAAATAATCAAAAAGAATAAAAAGTAATCAAGAAAAAATAATCCAACTACTTATAGATATTATTTTTGATTCTGTTTGAGGTCGACTCGCATCGTTTCAACGGTGAGGTTGTGAAGTGCAACCAGTAATTTTTAACTGAAATCGCCCATGCGCTGATACGGCTTTTTCAGTTAACACAGTTAAACGAATAACAGTTATACAAAAACAATAAGTTTTATTAACAAATATGTTGGGAGCTACAGTATGAATTTTGGGTTCATGGTTCCTTCTCTGTTACCGCTGCTAATGCTATACATGGCTTGTATAGTACTGTTTTATAAAAAGAGGAATACTTGACGACATCCTAAACGAGTTGAAGCGAACTGTACCTAGCCGCTGCAATTGAATTCAACTGAACGGCTGAATATCATTAGTGATTATCGTGACCATAACATTAATGATTTAATATATTATATTTTTAGTGATTGCGTATTTTTATAATTCTATATGTGAACGTAAAATTTGATGTAATTTATCAAATGTTTAGTATTTTTAGTGCTTGTATATGTCTCGCCGTATACAAGCTGTCGTTGTCTCTTTCACACATATGCTTATAGGATAATCGTCAAAAGCAAATGTTAAAATACTCCTTGAGCAGGAGTAAATTATTCTGTAATAATATTATAGCCAAGTGGCTTTTGATTATTAATTTAGTTAATAGTGTAACAGACCAGGCAGGCCATACATTACAGCATTAGCGGCTGTAACAAATAAGAAATTGTTTATATTTATATATATTTTGTAATATCGATTAATTAAAAACTCAACAAAGTACTACTACTACTTTGATTCTGTTTGATTATTTAAGAATTTTATTTTAAAGTACGGAATATTTTGTAAAATTAAATTTATAAAGAAATAGATATGTAAATAATCATTAAAAAAGTTTTTTAAAAACAAGAAAGAAGAAAAAAGTGATCGATAAAACTAACGGAGCAAATGTTGTAATGCATTTTTTCGTTCTTGTTTTTTGACAATCTTTGTTTAACAATTTCTATGTTAATTTATCAAAAAATACAACAACAATTTTAGTATTTTAGACTGAAATTTTTGAAATAATCAAAAAGAATCAAACATAATTTCTAAAAGTAGTCTGATTATTTTTCTTGATTACTTTTAATTATTTTTAATTATTTTCGTCATCTGAAAAAATCGTAATTATTTTATGAATGTTATTATATTACAATTACAAACAGAATATAATTGTACTGAATCAATTATTTCACATTTCTAAGAAAATAATCGAATTGCTAATGAATACGATTAATAATAATTATTTAACAGCTATGATACAAAATAATATATAAATACATAAAAAAGTATTTAATAGCTTATTCAGTTAAGTGTAATATAAATAAAATGGGTTGCTATTGCCCTATATTTAAATTAAATTTAAAAGTTAAAAATTATTCGTTTTTAAGTATTTTGCAAAACAATATACCTTTACCTATTCCCAAAAAAAAATCGACTAGTCTTATCGTTTATAGTAAGTTTTAAATTAGAAAAAAATCATTCAGCAGCAGCTGAGCTATGAGGCAGACTTATTATATTTATCACAAAATTTTAAAGTTCTTTGTTAAGAGGTTGCGTTAATGCATTTTTTGATAAAAAAAGTAATGTTCAAAAATGTGTCAATGTCATAATTTTTCTTAAAGTTTCTGTCGAATTTAATGAAATGCCTCCTTTTTTATATTTTTGCAAATAAAAACATATGTTCATATAAAAATTATTTATTAAAAAAGTATTTAAACTTAAACTGAGGCTTAAAAAAGTATCCATGCATTTTTCCAAGCGGCAACACTGCTTGAACAGATTCCTATGGTGTAATTATTCTAAGGTAATTTCACCATGATTTTTCAGGGGTGTTTTCCATTGCTTTTCCGACGTCTTTTGTGGTATACCTTTCGTTACCCATTTTCTTGTAATAATATGCTGTTTTACAGTTATCGGACCTCAAACGTAACTGATGAATTTCTTCAATCTACCATAAGCCAGGGTTGTTTTCCGTTGATTTTACGACATAGTATAAGTGTTTTGTGCTAGTATTGGAGCCAATTTAACGTAAAATTGAACATAATGCTATCCCTCTCCAACGGAGTTTCCCATCTCTTTACCTCTGGCCAGCATATTCTCTGACTGGGACCATGGTATAATAAGTAATAGGTAGGAGTGACATTTCGTGTTTCGAACATCGAATGTCAAGCAAAAGAAAATAAAATAGAGAACGTGTGTCACACACATTGGCCGCATTCAGAGGAGTCATCTGCTGTGAATGGATCATTTAATTGCAAAGATTTCTCACTCAAATTAAAAAAAAACAGTTGCCAACTATTGACTCCGCTGAAAGCTGCCAATGTATGTGACACATGCACTTTATATTGTTTTCTTTTGTTTGAAATTCGATGGTCGCAGCTCGTGAGAAAATAAGTAGTTGTCAAGGCTACCTAATAATAATTTTATCATGAGTGGGACTGCATCGTCCAAAATTTTTTGTTTCTTATTTCAGCTACCATAAGCCTATAGCATCTTTTTTAAAAATGTAATGCAATGATTAATGACGCAAACAGTGAAAATAATGTAAATGAAGTTCAATGAAATGTATGTAAATAAAAATTTTATGTATGTGTAAATTATTATGAATTTTAAGTGTATATTAATTATTTCAATAAATTTAATTTATATTTTTGTTTATGTTTTACTTTGTCTTTTATATTAAAACCCATAATTTAAAATATAATGAAGTGATAAAAGAAAAAATAATGTGCATTAATGATGAACCGGATGTACGGATGAACCGAATCGGGGGCAGAAAATAAACTGCACTTTGCTTACTATGTTTTCTGTTTTTCTTGTTGCAAGATATTTTTCAAAAATATTTTGAAAGAAATAATCAAAGGTTGAGGGGGTGAAAATATAAAATTTTTTTCCGATTAGCATGAAAATTCTTATATAGCAGTAAGGCGGTCCGTGGCAGGACAAAGTCTTCCAGGGAATAATAATATTTTACATATATGTTTTCGCTTCGGTCGGCAGTCCCCTCACAGCTATACTTTTTTTTTAATTAAATATTTTACGATTTTCAGCGTTCAGACCTTCATGAATATAAAGGTTATTGTCCGAGTCAAATAGTTAATATTTTGAATCGTTCGAAGAAAAAATCGTAATCATTTAAATGGTTTTAATTTTAACTTTATTCTTCTCGAGCTGTCAATCAACTAACTTAAAATTATAACATCTTTTGTTTATAAAGAAAGCTTGTTCTTACCGTACCTGCATGTATCTATGTATGTGTGTGTTGCGCTGTGTTTGTCAGCGCTGCCAAAATAAGTTCAAGCAAAAAGTGCAATCAAAGCTTTTCTAAATACTGTGTGAACGAAAATTGGTTAACTAGGATTCTCAATAATTATTAAGAATTTCGATTATGCTGAAATTTACTGTGCGACCAGAAATTGGTCAGCCAGAATTTTTAATAATTGTTTGTGAACTTTGGAGTAAACAATTAATCAGAATGCCGAAATTAATTTTATATTACATTGTTTTTGACGGGAAGGAAGGGGTTTGTTATAACTTCAAATGCTGCAGCTCGTATACTGACAGCTGATCTCGTTCGTCTCCGATCGTACGGAGGAAATTTATTTAATTATATCGAAAATGAAAATTCTTTTGAATTTAACAGATAATTTGAATGAATTTAACAGATAATTTACAAAAGTTGTATAAACGTCAATACGACAGCAATCCGGCAACCATTCAACTTTTCTGATATCAGATACACTACCCACGAAAACAAAACAACAATATTTTCGAATATATATACATACACTGTCGAATATATTTCTTGTATTTTCACCTTAAACTTAATTAAAATTTTTCTTTTTAAGGTTCATGTGAAATTCTTGGTAGCGCTATTATTGGAAACGGTTCTGGCGTTAGCGTTGAAGAAAAAATCTTTTTCGAAGAAATGTTCCGTTCGAAAAGCGCCACAGCTCAATGGGTTCCACTTCAGGATGCAAGCGTTCGTGCGACACAGCAGCTTGTTTCGAATTAAGTGAAGTATGTGTCAAAAGTTCAACTAAATAGCGGTTTGCAACTTGGCTTAACTGTTATACAAGTATGATTTTATTGAATTGCATATGTTGTGGAACATAGCTGGATTTTGTGTGATTTTGCAGAGCAGTAACATTTTGAAAACTCCGAATTTGGTCCGAATAAGTTAATGTTGTTAACAGCGAGAGCTTAGTAAAGTTTTCTGCTGCTAAACAAATTTTCGGTAACAGATCTGATAGAAATACATAATGCAGAAAGAATTGTTGATAGGGTTTCAATTAGAACAAATAAACTTTGGTACATATAGATGGCCAAACATTGGCACCTCGCAACTGACAATATTATAATTTGACGAATACAATTTTGTGGTATTTTTGAAAACAAATCAAAGTATATATAATGTTTAAAGGTGAGAAAAAATAAAGAAATTTGGGAATGATTCGAGGTTTTGCATGGTCACTCTTTACATCTTTACTCTTTACATCAGAAAAAAAATTTGGGGAAAATATTTTAATAAAAACTTAAAATAGTGAAATTTTTGTAACTCAAACTTTCGTAAGTCCAATTTTCTTTAACTCAAACTTAGTCGAGTGGCAGGAGCGCCTGGATAGTAAGTTGCATACAACTTACAAACATTACTCAAACTTCCATAATTCGAATAAAAATATTGGTACGTGCGTTCCATAAGTCGAAGTTTTCAGAGAAATCCTCGATTTTCTTCTTGTTCTTTTCGTTTTTTTCGGGAGGAAGCTGCTTATTGCAGCTCGGTACAATAAGAAACTCGGTAATCAAGTATGCAACGACGTGCTAAAATATTTGCCGATTTAAGAAAATTTTAACTTTATAAAAGAAGTGGAAAATAGAGAAAAAAAATTATGTGGCGGTGAAATGTTGAATTTGAAAGGTTTTTTTACGAACTTGAAAATAAGAATCAAGAAACAGACTGTCTATTCTGCCATTGGATTGTCTTTCATAACTTACTGGACCTAAAGCTCTACATTAAAATCTTTTAAAATCTCAATAGGTCACAATTAATTAAAATAACTCAAGTAATATATCCTCCGGATCTGGTACTTATTCTAAGCTGTCCTTGATTGGCTTACAGCAGCTAGAAATAAATAATGGCTATTACTCGAACTTTTTGGTTGATAGTGATTCGGGTTAACTAAGTTTGACTGTATTTATATATGTATTTTTAGATGTGCAAAAAATGTATAGTTTTTGAAATCCGAAAAAATGTCAGTTACTAGGTGTCAACATATGACATATGTCGATATGTCCAATAATGTTTATTTTTATGCAAATTATCACATTTATAAGAAAGAAAACGCTTTTATATAAGTATATATTTCCTTTAGGAATTTTTTAAATAAACTTATCGTAAAATGTATGTCCAAATGTACCTTTAAACTTTATAACTTCCAAGTATAATTAAAAAATAATCGATATTTATATAATTATTATATTCTATACTATTGATGTTTGCAAGAACTATCGAATTGCTTTACTAAAAACTTGCTGTTTACAGAATTGATGTTTTAAAACTTGTTAACTACACATAATAAATATTTACAAATATATAAAATCTTTGTTATTTTTAATTATATTAATGTAGGAATTTGTTAGGAGGTGGCAACCCTTTTTCTTGGCTGGTCCTGCTGTCACCGGGAGAGTTTTGACGAAAGTAAGAGTCAGTGTTAGTTGAGCTGTCGCCGAGAGCCATCGTGGAGCGTTTATTAAGTAGCGTTAAGCAACCATTTTCTTAAATATTAAAGTATTAAAATTAAAGTGAGAATTGAACACAAACTTGAAAGATCTAAATAAATACTAAAGTTATTAAAGTTAAACTGAAAACTTATACACAAACTTGAACGTTTTAAGCAAATATACAAGTTGTTAAAATTAACCTGAAAAATCGAATAAAAACTAAACATTGAATATATCTAAAACCAGAAAATTTGTTGAACCCACAAATTTTGGGGGCTCGTCCGGGATTTTCAGTTCGACAAATTCGAGTGGCGTTGACGTGCAGCTCGTACTGCTTGGTGAAGTTTTGCGGTGCCTGTACCGCATCTTTCTTCATTCCCAATCATCAAATTGTTGCCACGGTAAAGCTGTGACAAGAATTTTGCAAAGGCTCTGTAGCCATCAAACAGCAGCCCAGGCCAACAACAACAATATACGATTTTTCGAGAACAATATAATGCACGCATCATCGTGTTGGTTGAATGCAAAGAAGACGTGGAAAAATTCTACATGAAAGCAGATGGCAAAAATCAGTTTGAATTGCGCGTAGCAAGCGAGAAAGCAGCGCAATCACAAACTATATTTGAAACCAGAAAGCATCAAACGAGAACGCAGCGCAGCCGCTTATTATATGAAAAACGAAGCGCAAAATCGACAACGAATTGAGAAGAGAGTAGGAGAAGCAGGAGAAATTGAGAAGAATTCATTGCAACAGCCGTTTTGAGCAGTGAATCAAACATCTTGTTGAGTAGAACTACTTACTACAGAGGATAGCTGAGTGAATTGAAGCTGCAGTTGAGAGAGTAGAGCATCAGAAGAGGTTGAAGCTGGCGTAAGAGGGAAAAACGAAGAGTTGAGTAAAAATTTAAAGTTGAGCAGATTTCATATAAATAAAAGTTAAAATCAGAGTTTTTACAACTGACGTTTGAGAGGTTGCTTTAAAAAATTTTTATTTATCTATTTATCATAACAAACTAATTTCTGTCAATTAATCAAAATAAATAGAAAATTTATGGAGTTTATGAATGGTTTCGAAAAAGAAAGACCACTTATTTTAAGAAAATTGAGCACAAAAATTTATCTGGTGTAAACGTACTTAAGTTTTATAAGTTTATTTTATAAGTTCTACATCTTGTATACTTTTATTGTATTTTAACTGGGAAAAGCAAAACGATGGAGTCTCAGGAGATAATGCTTGCTAAAGTTGATGAGCTGAGGGACAAGCTTCGAGAATTGGGGCTTGCCACTACTGGTAGGAAAACTGAACTTCAGAATAGACTGTTAGTACATTTTGAGCTAGTTGAACAAGAAGAAGATGAGGCGGAAACAGTTTATGAGGACGTGCAGAACGTTCAAGAAAAGTGTTTCTTTACTTTGAAAGATGTTGAAGAGAGTTTTACGAGTTTTTCAGGAGATGATCATGTAGATGTTAGGCAGTGGTTACAAAGCTTCGAAGAAAATGCTTTAACTTTTAACTGGAGCGATATGCAAAAATACGTATACAGCAAACAATTGCTTAAAGGAGCGGCAAAGCTTTTTGTTCGTAGCCAAGGAAGCATTAAAAATTTGAGCTCGTTGAAGGGTTCTCTGACCAATGAATTTGAAATAAGAATTTCAGATGCAGAAGTGCATCAGCGTTTACGAAATCGTCGTCATAGAGCAGGAGAAACTTTGCGTGAGTATCTTTATAGCTTGCAGGAGATTTGTTGCACTACAGGTGTCGATGACCAGAGTTTGATTTCGTATTTCATAAATGGTATTAGTGACAGTCGATCCAATAAAGCAACGCTGTATCAGGCAACATCGGTTTCTCACCTGAAGCGATTGATTCCAATTTATGAAAAAGTTCGAGGACCCATTACGCCAGGTCGCAATATGTCCGATAACAGCAAAACTACGAAGAAATTTAGTGACGATCAAAAGAAATCTTGCACTGATACACGCAAATGTTTTAAGTGCGGAGAATTGAACCATTTAGCTAGGGAGTGTACGATGAAAGATATTAAATGTTTTAAGTGTGGTGGCCAGGGTCATAGATCGTTTGAATGTAAAATTAAAACTGAAAAGGCTGATTCGGCAGTGAAAGACAAGGTTCACCTCGTAGACAATATGGAATCCAAAAATGAGCAGCTCGTAAATAATAAAAAATGTAAAGTCATACATGTAAATGGTGTTCCAATGGTTGCGTTGATAGATAATGGCAGTGATGTATGCTTGCTACGTGAAGATATCTTGCTGAAGGTAGGCATATCAGAACTGGATGTTGAAGCTAAGAGATTACAGGGCGTAGGGGGGAAGGCTATTTTCACTTTGGGCAGCGTTAAAGCAGAAATTTCTGCTGATAATTTCAAGTTGACTAAAAAGTTCCATGTTATCAAGACTGATGACATACACTATTCAGTGGTAATCGGTAACGACATTCTAGAATTTATTGATATTCATCTCTCTAAAAAAGGTTCTAAATTTGTGCAGACGGAAGAGAAGGACGCAGAGCACGATGTAAGTGCGGATATAAATAGTGACGTAGGTAAGGAGTTTCAATTATTGTGCATGATGTCAGTAGAGGTTACACCGGAGGACATTGTTGACTCAAAATTATCTCATTTGTCATATGATATGAGAAACGAAGTTGAAAAATTAGTTAAGGGGTACAAGTCCATTCGTCCAGAGAGTCATCCTGTTTCAATGAAAATAATTTTGAGTGATGAAATTCCTGTTTATGAAAGGGCGAGGCGCATTTCATATGAAGATCAAGCTAATGTTGACGAACAGGTTAGCTGTTGGCTAGAAGAAGGAATTATCAAGCCGAGCTCCTCTGAATACGCAGCACCCATTGTTCTCACTCCAAAAAAGGATGGTACAAAGCGCCTTTGTTGCGACTACCGTAGGCTGAATAAGAAGATACTGAGAGACCATTTTCCTATGCCACTAATGGACGATGTGCTAGATAGGTTGCAAAAGGCTACTGTTTTTACTACACTTGATCTAAAGAATGGATTCTTCCATGTGCCCGTTGACCCAGACTCTCAAAAATATACTGCTTTTATCACGCATAGAGGGCAGTATGAGTTTTGTTACGTTCCATTCGGTATTTCAAACTCCCCTGCAGTTTTCGGTCGTTATATTCAGGCAGTTTTCAGTGATTTGATTCGAGGTGGTATAATAATTATTTACGTTGATGACATTGTCATTCCTTCACTTGATGTTGTTGAGGGTTTAGAAAAGTTAAAGTTAGTTTTGAGCGTTGCTTCTAAGCAAGGTGTTCAGATTAAGTTTTCTAAATCTCAATTTCTCCAAACGAAGATAACCTTTTTGGGTTATGTTGTCGAAAATCATGCTATCCATCCGTCAAGAGAGAAAATTTTAGCAATTGAAAAGTTTCCAATACCAACTGATAAGAAGGCAGTACAACGCTGGATTGGTTTGACGTCTTATTTTAGGAAATTTATAAGAGAGTACGCCGTAATAGCCAGACCACTTACGAATCTGTTGCGGAATTCTGTTTTATTTAAATTTGAGGAGGAGGAAGCCGCGTCTTTTTATGAGTTAAAGTCAGCATTAGTAAACGCACCAGTGCTTAAATTGTATGATCCGTTGGCGGAAACGGAGGTGCATACAGACGCTAGCATGTGGGGTTACGGAGGTGTTTTGCTTCAGCGGGATTCGGAAGATAGAAAGTTTCACCCAGTTCAATATTTTAGCCGTAAAACGACGCCGGCTGAAGAGAAGTATCACTCCTATGAACTTGAGGTGCTCGCAATCATTGAGGCTGTAAAGAAGTGGAGAGTCTATTTAATTGGGAAGCGTTTTACAATGGTAACTGATTGCAGTGCTTTTACAAAAACGTTAGGTAAGAGGGAAGTCCCCTTGAGAGTGTCACGATGGGCTATGTACCTGCAAGACTTTGATTACAAAATCGAGCACCGTTCTGGTGCCCGCATGAAGCATGTTGACGCCTTAAGCCGGGTTCACTGTTTGCTGATTGAGGATACGTTTAAGCATAGGTTGAAAGAAGCACAGACTAATGACTGCTGGATTCAGGCGGTCAAAAAACTCCTCGAAAGCAACGAGTATGAAGATTATTTTCTGAAGAGTGGCATCTTACATAAAGGCAGTAACAAGCATTTGATTGTGATTCCTAGTCAAATGGAAGAAGAAATTATAGGGATTGCCCATAAGCAGGGACATTTTTCCGTTAAGAAGACTCGCGAACTTGTTGAAAGAGATTATTATATACCAAAGTTGAATTCAAAGGTAGAGAAAGTAGTTCAGGGTTGTGTTCAGTGTCTGGTGATATCCGCGAAATCTGGCAAGAAAGAAGGATTTCTTAACCCGATAGATAAAGATGATCGACCCTTGTTGACATATCACTTAGATCACGTTGGTCCCTTGGAACCTACCAAAAAGAGATACAACCATATTTTAGTCATCGTGGATGCTTTTTCTAAATTTGTGTGGCTTTATCCCACAAAAAGCACGAACGCCGAGGCAGTTGTTGATGTGTTAAGGCGACAGTCGTCTGTTTTCGGGAATCCTGAAAGGATTATTATAGACCGTGGAACGGCATTTACGGCAAAAGTTTTTGAGGAATACTGTCTTGAAAACGATGTGCGGCATTTGGTAACAGCGACTGGGGTGCCTCGTGGGAACGGACAGGTAGAACGTGTGCACAAAATTGTAATCCCTTTGCTGTCGAAATTGTGTCAAGAGAACCCTGGATTATGGTATAAGCATGTAGACCGCGTTCAACAATTAATAAATCGTATACCATCGCGTAGTACAAAGTATGCCCCATTCCGAATACTCACAGGTCTCGAAATGAGGGCTCCAACTCAGGGTGATCTGAAAAATTTACTGGATGAAGAGCTTATAAAGGAAATAGATGCAGAGAGAGATGAGATACGCCAGGAAGCAAGGGACAATATAAAAATCATTCAGGAAGAGAATAGGAAGTGTTATAATGCCAAAAGAAAAGAGGAAGTATGTTACGAGGTCGGGGACTTGGTGGCCATAAAACGCACCCAGTATGGTGTGGGACTAAAGTTGAGACCAAAATTCTTTGGCCCTTACAAGGTAACTCAAGTTTTGACTCGCGGTAGATATGAAGTGGAAAAGTTGGGTGACCACGAAGGACCTATTTGTACTGTAACTGTCGCAGAGTACATGAAACGTTGGGAGTCGCGATCCAGCTAAATGTTTTCGGGGCGAAAATTAGTCAGGATAGCCGAGAATGTAGGAATTTGTTAGGAGGTGGCAACCCTTTTTCTTGGCTGGTCCTGCTGTCACCGGGAGAGTTTTGACGAAAGTAAGAGTCAGTGTTAGTTGAGCTGTCGCCGAGAGCCATCGTGGAGCGTTTATTAAGTAGCGTTAAGCAACCATTTTCTTAAATATTAAAGTATTAAAATTAAAGTGAGAATTGAACACAAACTTGAAAGATCTAAATAAATACTAAAGTTATTAAAGTTAAACTGAAAACTTATACACAAACTTGAACGTTTTAAGCAAATATACAAGTTGTTAAAATTAACCTGAAAAATCGAATAAAAACTAAACATTGAATATATCTAAAACCAGAAAATTTGTTGAACCCACATTAATTAAATCATATTATAGAGGGCCTAACCGCTGATCACATGGGCGTAGCGAAAAATCATTTTTTTATTGCTAAAGTTAGAAATCCAAAACAGTTTTTCTTATAATTAAAGTAGTATTGAAGTTTTTTGTTATTTATTAAAGCTTAATTTATTTTTTATTACAAACTTAGGTCTGGCACATTTATTATTTACTTAAACATTTTATTTAGTAAAAAAGCTTTAATTGAAATTGATTGGTTAATTGAAATTGAATTGAGCTGCACAATTCGTTAGTCGATTTTTCACCAACACTTATTTTCATTGTCATAACTAACGAAACCAAATCAGCTGTTCAAAATTAAATTTTTGATTGGATTTATTTGTGCATTTTTTAATATTTTTTTTTTTTGTTAGCTTATATAAAGTTACTGCAAATTACAAAGTCTATTTTTATTTTCTAATCAATTTGCTTTACATTCAAGAAAAGAAAATTGAGTGGCAATGAGAGCAGAATGGAAGAGAAAGATGAGTTGCTTGCACCCGCCTCCGAGCTTTTAATTATAAAATAATCTATCTACATCTGCTTCTGCAAGCACATGCAATTTTCTGCGAAAACGCCGTGAGTAAGTGGGTTGGCCAGGTTCCTCAAATCTACGATTTTAAGAAGGACGCGATTGGGCCCAAACTTTAATTTTGTAACAATTGGCAGAAAACCTAAGCGCCTTTTTTAATATACTCAAAAAAATTAAAAGGTGCACTTTGCTTTAACTGTTCCCTCTTTCCACCTTAAAACGATCAAGCCGTTTTAGGATCACTCGTTATAAAGCCTTTCACAATATTTAAAAATTTGCATGAGAATTGTAGAAGCCAAGTCAGTGGCATATAGAATAAGCAGAAGCAGCTCACGCATTCATTACCGACCTGTTATTTGATGTAATAATGCTGTCTGGTCACAAAAAATTTCTGGAACAAAATCAAAAATTTTTTCTTCGATTATTTCGGTTAAAGTTTTTTTGTGAATCTCGCGACTTGCCAGTTCGTGAAAAAGACCAATATTTCAATCATTTAGTTTAATAAATACTGCTTCACGCAAAAATAAAATCAGCTTACAAATCATCCAGCAACATTACCTTTCGAATTTTGGAAGGTGTCGCTGTTCATACCATATATCGTCTCATTAAAATCATCCATACAACGGCCTTTTTATTCCTTTGAAGCGTGCACAGAAATTTGATGCAAGAGAAAAAAGATAAGCTGAAAGATGATTTTTTAAATGGCTTTGCTGAAGATTCGTGGCGATGAATACTTTGATTTCCGCTTTTGTTAAATCGCGTTTAATTCAATATCGTTTCGAATTTAATTTTATATTTTTCTCAATAAAGCCAATGTTTAAAAAATTAATTTTATTTATCAGCTACTTAAAACAATAATTGGCTCCCCCCCCCCCCTGAGTAACATCCTGGCAACGCTCATGACTGAATTATTATGCTTTTACATGCATAAACAAATTTTTCTGATTCATTTGAGTAGGAATTCATTCTAACTTTTTTGAGTAGGAATTTATTCATACTTTTTTTTTTAAAGGGATCAAACGAAATTTTAGATTTGTGATAATTTGATGATTTTGATCATTTTTTGTAATTGTTACGACATGTATACCGATGTAACACGTGAATTTAAAAAAAAGCACTTAAAAAATATGTCGCTTCGAACCTGTTATTTCAAAATTTTAAACATGTTGAGTGAATTATAATTCGAGCAATTTGGTTTTAATCAAAATTTAACTAAGATCTAAACAATAAAATAAACCAATTATTTAGACCAAACTTTGTCAATATTATGCTGATACATGTAAAATATGTACGCGATTTGAAATAAAGTATTTGAAATTAAAACAAATAAAACGACGCACAGTATTTTAATTTTATATATTCTTGTGCTAAGAATAGTAAACGTTGATGGAAGTTGATCAAATTTTGAGGCTTTTTTCGATTCTATTACGAAAATTTCATATAAAAATAATGCATATCGAACAGGGGCAGATCCAGAAAAATATTTCGGGGGGCAGAGTTTAAAAAATATTTATGTACGTTATAAATATACATTAGACCGGTTCAAAATTATATGGAAAAATTAAACATCTTATTTTCTTAGGTGCGCGTCAACTTTCTAAAAGTTCAACCCTAAATGAAAGCAGACATACCTTCCGACCAAAAAAATTTGACCCCCTGACCTTTGCAGAAATCGCTTAAAGGAAACTTTATAAATATAAATATAAAACAAATATTAAATTTATTTTAATGGCATATTTTAAGGAATATTTTGGACTTATTTTATGTGTGGGCCAAACAGACCACACAGACTGTTTGCGCAAACACGTGTTTGGGCAGACTGTGCGACAGTGTATTTGACTGTTTTAGATTTGCGCAAATCTCTGCGCAAAAATGAAAATATTTTCATTTTTGGTTGTGTTTACGCAAACCGTCTGTATAGTGTGTAGTGAAAATCACACCGACTTGCCATAATCCCGAAAGTTTTATAGAGTGAAGAAGTGCGTGAAAGAAAATATATAAAAATGGAAGCAGAAAAGAAAAATTTAATAGAATTTGAACTAAAAAATCAAGTCTGAGTAAACAAAGTCTGTGTAGTGAATGGTCGTCGCTATGACGAGAAAAAAGTTTTGTTTGCGCAAATAGTCTGTATAGTCTTAACGCGTGAGGGCACAAAGTCCTGGTTTACACTCGTCAAGACTTGACGGTCAAGTCTTCTGTTTCAAGGCGATTGACGCATGTGTAAAGGGGAAAGAATAAACTTGAACGTACCGTCACTTCTTTTGCAATTCATTTTGTGATCGTTCGTTGACTCGTTATTGAAGTGAAAACTTCTTAAGGTGCGTTGAACGATTTTGGTAAAGGGTAAATCTTGGGTTTGCGTCATCGTCATTTTGCGAGTAACTCTCGTCAGCAATACAGACAGCTAAGATAATAAGATAGGAAACTTAGAAAATATAACCTCAAAAAATGTTTGCATATATTTGTGCATAAAAAAATCAGCCCTGATCGTCACTCTTGTTCGTAATCGGCCGCAAGCTCACAAAGAAATCACTTGGTAACCCCTGAAATAAATGCATATAATTTGTTTGTTAGTATATAAATACTTAAGTTAGGTTGCAATAAGATGTTTGCAACCAAAACTTATTATTAATTCGCTTTATATTGGTCTATATATGCTTTTAAAGTTTGGCAATTTCTTCAGTTGTTATACTTGTCAACATTTTTGAAAAATTTGCTTTTACTCAAACCACCGCTACTCATGGTGAGATTTGAAAATGGAACGATCTGCTTTTTCTGCTGAAACTTCGTTTGCAAACAATAATTCGTGAACATTCAAATAATTACATGCATGCTTTTATTTTATTATATATCGTCAAACAAAGTTTGACCATTTTTACACTTGTTGTATTTGTCAGTGGCTTTTTATTTTCACCACTTTTTAATTTTATTTTCGGAGTTGTCAACTATCATTTTTTTTTAGGTGAAAACTTCTTTAGGCGCGTCGAACGATTTTAGTAGAGGGTAAATCTTTGATTTGCGTCATCGTCATCATTTTGCGAGTAACTTTCGTCATCAATAGGGCTGTTCATATTTCAAATCGCTCATCAAATCGCTCATTAAATCGATCATCAAATGACTTGACCAACAAAATTTGTGTGGATTTGATGGCGATTTAATGAGTGTTCACACATCAATTGTGAAGTCGTGAAGTCTCTTTTTATGCCTCCACTTGAGATCGATTCGTCGGCAGATAAACTTATAAACTTAATGATTGCTTGCTGCGTTTGCTGAGCGCCTGGTAGCCAAGATCCAAGAGAGTGTATTTGAGTTTAATGACCAACAGAAAAAACATTGGTAGTTTTATAAATTTCGCCAGCATATTCTCTGACTGGGACCATGGTATAATAAGTAACAGGTAGGAGTGATGTTTCGTGTTTTGACCATCGAATGTCAAACAAAAGAAAACAAAATAGGGAACGTGTGTCACACACATTGGCCGCATTCAGAGGAATCACCTGTTGTGAATCATTTCATTGCAAAGGTGTCTCACTTGAATTTAAAAAAAACAGTTGCCAACTTTGACAGTTGCCGCTGAAAGCTGTCAATGTGTGTGACGCACGCACTTTATATTGTTTTCTTCTGTGTCAAATTCGATGGTCGCAGGTCGTGAGAAAATAAGTAGTTGTCAAGGCTACTTAATAATAATTTTATCATGAGTGGGACTGCATCGTCCAAACACTTTTTGTTTCTTATTTCAGCTAAGCCTATTGTATCTTTTTTAGAATATAATGCGATGATTTATGACGCAAACAGTGAAAAGAATGTAAATGAAATTCAATGAAATTTATGTAAATACAAATTCTATGTATACGTATTTTAAGTGTATATTAATTATTTCAATAAGTTTAATTTATATTTTTGTTTATGTTTTACTTGTTTTTTATACTTAAACCCATAACTTAAAATATATTGAAATGATAAAAGACGAAAAAAATGTGCATTAACCCTTAAATGCATCGTGATGTAGATCTACATCACATATTAAAACCTTCATAGCGCTTGATGTGGCAACGTTTGCATTGTTTTTTTTTTTACATATCAAATTGACATCACTGATTTTCCGTTATCTTTTGCAAACAAAAGCTCAATAAGTTTTTTTATTGTCTGTGACAATTTTAACAGGAGCAACTCAGTTTGTGTATAATTTCATTTTGTTGTGCCTTAAAAAGTGTGATTATTTATTTAAAATTAACATAAAATATAGTAAAAAAATTGTTTTTGGATAGCAAAAGGTAAGTAAAATGCATTTTATCTTCAAGTTTTTAAATGCTGATGAATTTGTGCATGAAAAACTGTATTTTGTATACATGTAGATATACATATGATGTAGATAGTAAAGAGAGTTCTTGTTTATATTTTTATGTTTGTATAAATATGTACTGTTAAATTTGCCTTAATATTCTACTTTTTTAACAATTTCTTGTGAATTGACATTTTTATTATCACAGTATGTCCCGATCGCTGAAAACTAACGACATTGAAAAGATTCTAGCTGATTTAGAAGATGGTAACGTTTCGGATGATGGGCTAGAAGATGAAAATGATGACGAAGATCAATTTTACGCGACCACTAGGGACCTTCTTGAAAATTTGGCGGAAGAAGCCGACCCTTTAGGTGAACAAGAAACCGCTGACCACGATCTTGGCGAAGAAACTGATCCACTTCCTACTGAGTATGGTTCACATGGACCATCTGTACAAAATGAAGTCCAAGACAACTTCATGAATTTGTTTGACAAACGCAGCCTTGTTTGGAAAAAAAATCATTTATGTTATGATGATTCTACAATTACTCACGAACCTGGAACATTAAATGAAGATGTAGCCGAGTTAGACACCCCATACAGGTGTTTTCTCCACTTTTTTACTCCAGACTTCCTTCAAAAAATCGTAGATGAAACTAATCTTTATGCCACTCAAAGCAACCCTGCAACTTCTTTTGTAACAAATGTTGACGAATTAAAAAAATTCATAGGAGTTTTGCTTTTTATGTCAGTTCAACATTTCCCGAGTGTTCGCTCTTGTTGGCACGAAAAATATGGTTATGAACCAATAAAGAGTGCAATGCCAGTTAACCGTTTTGAAACTATAAGGATTGTGTTGCACTTTAACAACAACGAAAAGCATCTTCCAAGAGATCACCCAAATCACGATCGCTTACACAAGATAAGACCTGTCTTAGACCATCTAAATGAAACATTTTCATCTATACCAAGTGACCAGCGTCTCTCTTTAGACGAGCAGATGTGTTCAACTAAAATAGGTCATTTTCTCAAACAGTACTTGCCAAACAAGCCCCATAAGTGGGGCTACAAACTGTTTGTGCTATGCAATCTTACGGGATATGCATACCGTTTTGAAGTTTATTCTGGCCAAGAAGATAAAAGGGTACCAGATGAGCCAGACCTAGGACCCACGAATAATGTTGTTGTACGGTTAGCCAAAGTGATACCGCGGATGAAAAATCACATATTATATTTTGATAATTTTTATACTTCATTGCCGCTGGCTTATTATTTGTCAAAACAAGGTATACATTGCGTTGGGACCGTACGTCAAAACAGATTGCCAAACTGTCGGCTTCCGGATAAGAAGGATCTTATGAAAACTGCGATTCCTAGAGGAACGTATGAAGAAAGAACTGCTCATTATGACGGGGTTGATTTTACAGCGACTGTGTGGAAAGACAACAAAGTGGTTACCTTATTGTCGACATATATTGGTTCTCAACCTGTGGGCAGTATAAGCCGGTATGATAAGCGCCTAAAACAAAAAGTGAATATACCTTATCCTAAAATTGTCCAAGTGTATAATATGCATATGGGTGGAGTTGACCTTATGGATAGCTACTTAGGTCGCTATCGCATAAGGGTCAAGACCCGAAAGTGGTACCTTCGCTTATTTTACCACATTTTGGACCTTGCGGTAATAAACTCTTGGCAACTTATGAAAAAAATGCTATTACAAGGGGTGTCTCCAGTAAGCAGTTACTAAATCTTGGTCAGTTTCGAAATGAATTGGCTGATACCCTTTGCAAAATTGGTCCACAATTAAGCGGAAACAAAAGATGTCGACCTGGTAATAACTCGCTTGAAACAAATTTACAAGCAACAAAAAAATCGAGAGGGGAACCTCACCCTTTGCCACTAAAAGATGTCAGAAAAGACGGCGTTGATCACTGGCCTATATTTGCCAACAGATTGCGATGCAAAATACCGGAGTGCAAGGGAACAACTCAGTGGGCATGCCAAAAATGCAATGTGCCTTTATGCTTAAATGCAAAAAATAATTGTTTTTTAAAATTCCACACCACATAATTTATTTTAAAAATTTTTGGAACATTATTTCATATTTCATAAATAAAAACTTGGATTAAAATACAATCAACATTGTTGAACAATTTATTACTATTTACAGGTTATTATAAGAACTCAAGGAATGATTGTGCATGATGATGTAGATATACATCAGTATGTTTTTTCCAAAATAAAAAGAAAATATGAATTTGGTGGTTATAATATTATTTTTTCCTTCACTTACATTAATTTTGTAGATGATTAAAATTGTTTTTAATCAAAAATAAAAAATCATGCATTTAAGGGTTAATGATGAACCAGATGTACGGATGAACCGAATCGGAGGCAGAAAATAAAGTGCACTTTTCTTGCTATGTTTTCTGTTTTCCTGGTAGCAAGATCTCAAATGCAGGCAAAAGGGACTTCAAAACGAATCAAACAAAATATCACATATAAAAAATGGAAAATTTATTTTATTTTATGAGGATTATTTTTCATTCAATAGTGCTCCCTGTATTTTATTTTTATATCAACAATATTCAATTTAAATGCAATAATATAGTTTGGTGTAATTATAAAATAAAAATGCTATCTGAATAAAAAATATTTTGAAAGATATTATCAAAGGCTGAGGGAGTGAAACTATAAAAAGTTTTTCCGATTAGCATGAACATTTTTACAAAGCAGTAAAGCGATCCGTGCAGGACAAAGTCTTCCAGGGAATACTAATATTTTATGTATAGGTTTTCGCTTCGGTCGGCACTCCCCTCACTGCTATACTTTTTTTTATTCTTTTTAAGCAACCGTTCTGATTATTTTTAGTGAATTTTTGATCCTGAATTTTTTTCCAAAAATAATTTTTTCATTTTTTATCATCAAATTTTTTCTTATATTGCTCCACCGATATTGTTTTGTAGTTTTGTAATTTTGGGCAAAGATTTAGCTTTCCTACGGTATAACATATTTCTAATTTTGGTGGACCATAACACGAATAAGCTTTAAAAACACAAATCGCCCTAACAAACAAAAAAAACTTGCAAAATGGCAAAATAACATTATTTAAAAACTTTAACTGCATTATTCTGTATCACGAACAAACACACCAACGATGAGAAAGACACGAGAAGCAATACTTTTTCCATACAAAATTGTATTGCGTCTCGTTTCTTTCTCATCGTTAGTGTGCTTCTTCGTGATACAGAATAATGCAGTAAAAAACCCTTCAGTTCATATATAATATTATATTATTATTAATGTTTCGATTTGTATATGTAAAGAAGAGGTGTGTTCGTGCCATGATTTTTGCGTGACACGGCATGTTTTTGCGCAAGTGCTTAAAAATAAGAGTTTGTGCGTGCCCGAGCCTTGGAGTACGTTATTCAAAAACGTAAATTAACTCGAAATTACAAGTTACTCGAATAGTTATCGAGTAACTCGTGATTTTTTCAAGTTACTCGTACATTTTCGAGTATTTTTCTACTCAATGCTTGTTTTTATATTCCATGTTCTCAACTTCACTCTAAAAAGGGCTGCCACTTCTCTTAGAATACTTATTATTTTGTAAAGATAATTTAGGTTGAAGAAAACTGTTTTTTCCCTAGAATTCTGTTAAGTCAAGTAGTCAAAAGAATAAGATAGAGAGAGAGAGAGAGAGAAAGAAAGATAAATACAACTACATTTGTGCATATGAATTATATCATATTTCATATAAATTATATCATATGAAATAACAATCTACAAACTACAAATTTTTATGTAGAAATAAAAGTGATGACAGCCGCTTGCGATATCAGAGAAGACTGTTTCTCATTCACAAAATCCGATTGATCGTTTCAATTTGCATGGGCCTCATTGGTGTTATCTTAATTCATCAATTAAATTTCAGTGCACTACTCTGCCATTATTACACTTTATAAAAATATACTAAAACAAACTTGAACAACATTCACTATGTGTCACTTTTTTACCTTTTGATTACCGAATTCAACAATTTAATTACAGCAAATGAGGAGCAAAAACAATATTTGCTGCAAGTGGTAGATAATCACAGGAAAACCTTAAAAGATATTAAAAAATTAATATTTTTAAAAAATAAAAATTTGAATAACAATTACATATTAAGTTTTTACTTTTTTTTTAAAACTTCTTGATCACCAAAAAAAAAAAATATATGATATACTGAAGTAAAGCTAAGGCTTTGCCCAAAAACACAAAGTACAAACATAATATCGGTGGAGCAAAATAAAAAAAACTTTCATGATAAAAAATAAAAAAAAATTTTTTTGTACAACATTTTAGGATCAGAATTTTACCAAAAATAATCAGATTGGTTTTTTAAAAAGAAAAAAAAACTAAAGTAAGTCAAAAATATTCCTTAAAGTATGCCATTAAAATAAACTTAATATTTGTTTTGATTTCGACACCATATTTTATAAGGTGGTTCAGGTCCTGTATATTTTCAAAATTACTTTTAAGCGATTTCTGCAAAAGGTAAGGGGTCAAATTTTTTTTCTGAAGGTATTTCTGTGTTCATTTAGGGTTGAACTTTTAGAAAAATGACGCGCACCAAAGTATTTTAACAGTTTTGCGAAATGAACCGGTCTAATATATATATGCATAGCAGAGAGGGAAAATAAAGAATTTTCAGAAGATCCTCGTTTTTCTTTTAGAAGATCCGAAAATCAGTTGTTCAAAATTTTGAATAAGAAAGTTCATATGAGCATTTTCAAACTGGCGCTACGGACGATTTGTACGAAGAAGTATAAAAAATAGAGAATGAAAATGTCTAATTTTTAAAAAGACTTTTTTATATCTGCGTAGTAATTAAATAGCAGTATATTAAGTAGAAACAATGACAACAATCAACCCCAAGGACTTTAAGATAAAAGCAAAAATATGTGCTGGCGTTACTTTACAAAAAACGGAAGTGATTTTTGACTTGGACTACAAAATTTGCTTAACTTTCTGAATTGGGCAAGACTTTTTGTATAAAACTTTTTTTAGAAGAGTTTAAAATAACAAGTTTATTTTCCAAGTGATCAAATTTAAAAATCTTCTCTGGTTTTTTTTATTAGGCACAAATTTATAAAATTTAATTTGACAGCTGACAAATTTTCCACTCTGACAGCTGACAAATTTTCCCATTTGTCAGCTGACAGATTTTCAAATCTGACATATTTTTCAATTTTTACAGTTAACACAAATGAATGACATATTTGACAGCTGACAAGTTTTCAAATGTGACAGCTGACAATTTTTTTTATCCGAGTTAATTACATTTAAAATCCTACCATGGTGTCTGCAGCCCGTTTTTCGCAACCATTATGTTTTCTGCACAGGGTGTCGTATGAGCTAGCAGGTTATACGATATGACTCGCATAGTGTAAACGCACTATAAAAGTGTAAACGTACGGACAAAACATACTGACAAAATTCACTTTCGAAACGCACCCGGTTGATAATGACAAAGAAAAAAACGATAACTGAAGAATTTCCGGCCATTGTTCTTTTCGTGGATAACCTTTGGTAAGGCTTGCAATTTTGTTGGGTAATTATCTGGTTAATCAATTATTTTTAAGATTATTATTTTTTTTCGTATTTTTTATTATATGAAAATTTTTTTTCATCGTTATAATAGATCTGCTTCCGTACTTATTTCCAGTTGCCTGAAGCATGTAAGGAAACAGACCTTTTAGTAGACGTTCTACGGGAACGACTTAAAAGTAAAAGTAATTGAAACTCAATTACGCTGAACAAATATATTAATTTTTTGCTTACATCAAACGAATAATGAAATGGAATACTAAATTAAGAATTACTCTAATCTAACACTAAAATTACTTAAAATTTACCTTAGAGTCAAATAAACCTTAGAATAAGAACTTACATTAAAATTAAAATTAAGTCTTAAATTATATGCTAGCTTAAATCTAATAGAAACGTAAAAACAGGTTAACAGCTTCCATAACAATGCTATGGAAAATTTAGCAACCCCACTAAAAACCATTAAAACAAACTAACATTATTGAAACTTAACCCAAAATATAATTAAGACTAAATTTAAATAATACTAAATAAACGGGAAGAATATTTCTAACAAGAATAAACATAATACAAATCAAACAAAAAATTAGAAAAAAAAAATAGTCAGAACTGAGATAAAATAAATTTAAACCAAAATAAAATTCCATTTAAAAATATACGGAACTCAAATAAACTTAACTTAACAAAATACTAAACTTACGCTACAAATAAACTCAATTTAAATTGATTTTTAAATTTAAGCTAAAAATGAACCAAAACTAAAATAAAAATAAATTGAATTGAACCTAATATAAACTTAGATAGAATTGGAAACAAAATTGATTGATTTACATTAGAACGAATATACCATAAAACTAAAACGAACTAGAACTAAAATAAACTATAATAAAAAGAACACAAACGTAAAATTTAATCGGCCCAATACTAACATTTTTTATAAATTTAAACTAAATTCAAATGGAATTTTATAAAATTTAAACTAAATTGAAAGAAAAGTTTTAATCTAGTTTCAACTAAATTGAAATAGAACTTGCTTTAAATTTAAATTAAGTTTAAATAAAGTTTTATTTAAATTTAAACTAAATTGAAAAAACTTTTATTTATAAAATTTAAACTATAACTAAATAAACTGGTGTTTTAAAATTTTAACTAAATTGAAAGAAAATATTTAATGTGGTTTAAATTAAAATGAAGTAAAACTTGCTATTAAATTTAAACTAAATTGAAATGAAACTTGCTATTAAATTTAAACTAAATTGAAATAAAACTTACTATACAATTTAAACTAAAGAGAAAGAAAATTTGTAATCTAATTGAAAATCAAGGTTGAGATAAAAATAATACTTAAATAGAACTAAGCAAAAGTTAAACTAAGCTAACAAGAAACTTTTCTAAACTGAAAGAAAAAAAAAATTAAAATCTGAAACTTTTTTTTGTTAGTTCCTTGAAGAAAAATTAAAGACGTAATACTTAGCTTTTAAACAGAAACCTAGGTACCAAAAAATTAAACCTTACTAACTTAAACTTTTCTAATACTTACCGTTTGCTTGTTTAATTACACTATTCAACAAAAATTTTAAAATTATCACTACTTGTGAAATTCAACTTAAAATTTAAAAATCTTTAAAATTACTTACCAAGTTAAAACTTTTGTAATACTTACCTTTTTTTCTACCTTATTCACCAGAATCCTAACCATTTAAAACGTTTAGATACTTAGAGACTTAAAGCTGTTTATACTTACTTTTTTTTTGTTATTTAATTGTACTAAAGATGCAAGTTACATACGTCCGTTATAAAGTTTACGTTCTTTATTACGTGATGTTAAAAACGTACCCAAACCGAAAATGGACTGAGACCTTTATATATTTTATGAAACAAAACCCACATACTCTTCATAAACTTAAAGGAATAATTAAAATGTTTGTATTGCTTAAAATGGAGAAATAAGTTCTTTTATTTGGTCGGGGAGAGGAGTAAAGTTTGTATTGGGAGGATTAACCCATTCAAGCCCCAATAATCCTATGGCCGGGAAGGGAACAGTGAGGTCTGAGCATAACATCTTTGCTCAAGGGCTTACACAGAGTCTAAGCGGGATGTCTACCCTTTACTAAAATGTTTTACATTTTCGTTTCAGATACGGTGTTCAAAAATGGTCCCCCCTTTTTTTTGTTGTGGTTTGAATCTCCAACGCGACACAAACTACGCACGTGATTTATTTGTACGGCGGAGGTATGCGATTGTGGCCACGACGAACCCCCCACATCTCCCGAACTGCTAGCAATGGCATGCAAGCACGTTCAGTGGTGGCCAATTTCGTGTCCTCGGGTCGTATGACCAGGGGCAGTGGTGTTGACTAAGGGAAGCAGGCGCCCTGTCTCAAAACTGGACTGAGTTTCCAGGGGTGCTCTAAACGGCGCCCTATAATAAAATAAAATAATGACAGTCAGGGCTGCTGCTTCATTAGCCGACATCCCCGCTCACCAAATGTCATACCAAAAAGTGACATTTGTTTAAAAAACATACTTTATTTTTTTAATTAGTCAACGACCAGAGCCGTTCCGTTACAGTTACGTTACTGGCGTTACGTTACTTAAATTTCGATTGTTATTTTATTGGGTAATTAAGTAATTAGGTAGTTAAGTTATTATGTAATTTAGTAATTAAAAACATAATATATTGTCCTTTCCTTGCCTCAAAAGTTCTTTTATTGTCTTTAGCTAATTCCTTTCATTTTTACTAAAACAAAAAAAGTTTACGAAACATTTTCTAAACATTTACGAAAAAGAAAAACTACATTTGTGAAACAGCGCAGACGTTTTGATCACCATGGTTAATGAATTTATGCAGAAATTACAAAAACTAATTATATTAAAATGTTAGATAATATCATCAAATAATAATTTTTAATAGGTTTTAATTTTTTGGTCACGGTAGACTTTTCTGTGGAAATGACCATATATCGATAAAGTATATTGTATTTATTATATATTTTATTCAACGAAAAATATCAATAAGCATTAAATCAAAATCGCGTAAGCGACATTTTTTAAATTGGCTTTTTAACCCCCAGATTCAGTATGAGGTCTGGCCAGACCTTTCGGCATTTTGAATGTATGCAACTTTTTTTATGACAGTGGAGAGTGGACTGGTTGACGATTTTGTAAGGCTCGACGAGAAGAACACAATGAAACAACGAAAACTCCAAAAGTATTGTTTTATATTGATAAATTTTTCTTTTGATGTCGTTTCGTGAATGCAACAGTATGAGGTCTGGCCAGAATGAATTTGAATTTTTAGGGTGTGTTGGACTAGTCATGGTACGGGATTTAAACTTATTTATACAACATCGGATGAGCGGTTCTCGAGATATTGCAAAAATAGTGAACCCCCATACGATTTCTCATACAAAATCGCTATAGCTTTGGTATTATAGGTAGCACAGCATCGGAATTCTCTGTTCGACCACAGCTTAAAAGTTCCGTTTGACTGATAATATTTTATGGGTGTTGGACAAGGGGGCGTGGCACTTCCCACACAACCCTTATTTGCAATATCGAATAGCTTTGGAGTTATAGGTCAGTATCCGTTTTACTTATATCAGTTTTTGACGTTGTACAAGGAGGCGTGGCACCTGCTATACAACACAAATTTTTGATATAGAATAGCTTTGGAATTATAGGTTGCGCAGACTCAGAATTCGACCACAATTTACAAATGCCGTTTGACTGATAATATCTTATAGGTGTTGGACAAGGGGGCGTGGCACCTTCCATACAAGCCGAATTTGCGATATTGAATAGCTTTGGAGTAATAGACCGCACAGCCTTTTAAGAGAGTATACGAACTCAATTTACACATGCAGTTACACTGATAATATTGTATGGTGTTGGACAAGGGGGGCGTGGCAGAAACGTGCTGGGTTTCATCTAGTTATATACATATATTTGTATTTCTTTTGAATATCCATATATTTATTCTAAATGGCTTAAAGACGTAAGACACGAACTCGCTTTAATGTGAATGAGAAAGTATGATTCACAAAGCCATATTTTAGCCATTTCTGGATCGATTTTTTCATTTTTTTTTAATATTTTACTTTGGTAACAGTTCTTAAAAAATAGTACTAAACTTTTTTTAAGTTTACTAAAACTAAAGAGATGGAAGGCTTTTAAGACATTGCTAAGATGTACAACAAACATTTTTCGCTATCTCTTACGGATATCCTACAATAAGATTTGTTTATGTAGCAGGAGTGAATATATATTGTAATGGTGAAATTTCTTCCAAATAATAAATTTAGAAAATTCCCGTTATTTTGGCATTTATATTATATATAGGCGATATCTCGAAAACTAGCTTTTCTCAGTATAACTATTTTTGTATTAAACGTCATTGGTTGCGAAAAATAACGGTATACGAAATTTTTTTTGGTAATATTTGCCACAGATAGTATGTCAAAAAATTCCCGTTAATATGATATCAAAATTAGTGCGATATATATAAAACTGTTTTCTAAGATTTTATCAGTACACTCAAAGAAATATTTGTTCATATTGACTAATTCCTAGGTTTAGTTGATAAGAATTTTGTCAATATACAGTCAACAAAAGCTTTTGTCAATTGGATTTAAGGAAATAAGTTGAAATCATATTGACAAAATTTTATTTTGTTTATTTGATAAATGGATGCTTCAATTTGATATAAGCCTTTGTCACGAATATCGCGTTTTAATTGTTGATTTGATAAAACAATCTGTCAGTATGAATACAGAATATTTCAACATGAAAAAATAGTTTGTTGAATAGAAAAAGGCTTTTCTGTTGAAAACATATGTTTTCTAATTCTAAATTTAATACAAAAATGTTTTGTTGTTCTGATTAAAATATTTTATTACATTTTATATATAATAAACATATTACGTTTGACATATAGTAAGCACATTAGTTATAAATATAAGTCTGGAATTCACAAAGGTTGATATTATCCAAAGGAATTCACAAAGGTTGAAGTGGTATTCGTTATTAGCGCTTTTGACATTATTATAAATCACAGTTTGTTAACATTGCTGCTCACATTGTGAATTGTTATAGTGTGAACAGCACTAATAACGAATAGCACGGATAATCTTAACAAATAATGGAAATAAATGATAATATAATGCAAATAAATAAATAACCAAAACTCCTGCCGAATTCGTTGGAAAAGAACTCCATTTGTAGTCACCGCTAATGATAAATGCATTAAGAAACTCAGACAAAAATGTAGAAGTTCCTCATATGTCGAAGTTGCATTGTGGCTAAATTGGTGCACTTGAAAACAAGAAAAATTTATTTCACAAGATCATATTTACTTATTTACTATTTAGGGTAATTAGCTTCCACACACTTAAAAAATTGCACTGGACTTTTAAGCTTTCCCGAATTTTATCTCCTTTAATTTATTTTTTACTTGATCTAAAAAGGCAAATGACGCCACCAAAATACCAAGCATTTCTTTTTGTTGTCATGATTAAAGGTTTTTTGAAATTAATAATCCATTTTATCATTATGAAATGGAAATTTTTGTCTTTTTGACTCGATTGATTATCAATAACATTAACTATATCTTCAGTATAACAAATATATTTATCAAGCCAACAAAGTAGTTTGTTAAAATTATTTATTAAAATGATGAAATTTTATTCCGATTGATTGACGAGTCTATCAGCGTGAATAAGCTTAAATCCAGTTAACAAACTTATATTTCTAGCTAGTAAAACAATTTCTTCAAATTAACGCATTGAATTTGTTGCTATTTTTAAACAAATGGATACGATAAAGTTTCTTTTGAACTGACGAAAAAATAATGCATTATTGATAAAATTGAATTGATTGGACAATTTGGTTTTGTTTGGGATTAACAAAAGTTATGTATCAATTCTACCAAGAATATTTCTTTGAGTGTACAACACATTTTTTTGAAGCAAGGCCATCGCCTCAAAATGAGAAAAAAATTATCGCAATTTTAAGTTTCGATTTTGCAAGCAATTATCTCAGACATTTCCCAATCGATTTCTTCCACTTTTTTTTTGTCTTAAATAATTGTGAAGAAGATTTACCGTTACCTCACACATTCAATATTTTAAATTGTTTTCAGAAAACCTCTAATATATAAAATATTTGCTAAAAAATAGGCCAATTTTTTTTGTTGTAAATTATTTTTTGTTAAAATTTTCTTTTTCCACACTCTTTCTCATATGACATTATTTATTTGCAAAAATTACTTCATTTTTACACATAACTCAATAAACAGTTTCTATCATCGAAAATCATGAGCTACCTATGATTTCCTTGATGAAAATTAATTTATTCAAAATGTTGTTTTTATATTTTTTACAAAATTACAGAGCTTAAAAAATAACTTATATGAAAAAATTTAAAATATTTCAAACCACTGGTGTTAAAATATCACGGTCAGGAGGGCATATTCAAGTGCCTGTCTTAAATCGAAATTAAAATCTCCATCTAAAGGCCCAACCAAAATAGACGTTTTGCTCCGTAACGAGTAAAAACGTAAGTGTTCGGTCAAATGCATATTAATGTTGTTACCCAAAATAAGCAAACGTAACTGAACAAAACTAAACGAAACAGTTTGACAAGACGTATTATTTCGTAAGAACCGAACTGCTAGCGTAGCAACTCGTCAACAACAGTTGTGCAGAGTGGTTTTTATTTTATTTTCATCAATTTGTTTCAATTTCGCCATTATTTCACTAATTTTTCAGAAATTTTATTAAAAATTACAAAAGGCACAATATAAATAAATAAATAATACTCGATTGCCTACTGATCATCTGTTTCAGACGAGTTGAGCAAATCGTTTCATTTTGGGTTAAATCCGTAAACATCCGTAACGAGTGCAGACGTTCGTCAAAATGCTATCGTCTCGTTTCGTCTATTTTGGTTGGGCCTTAACGCAATTGGCATTTAGTGATAATTTTCAATCAGTTCAATGAAATCGTGTTACTTTTGCTGTTTGGATAGCTAATGCACAATCCTATAATCGATTATTAATATCTGCTGCATCATAGCTTCACGCATTCACAATAGAATATGTAGGATAGATAATGCACAATGGGTCATGTGAATAAAAAATCAGCAAATGCTTTTACTGAATTTTTCTAGTAAAAAGTATGGATTTAGTGAATAAAAAAAGCTATATAGATATAGCTTAAAAAGCTTAAAGCTATATAGATATAGATATAAAAAAGCTACATAGATATAGCTTTTTTTATTCACTAAATCCATACTTTTTACTAGAAAAATTCAGTAAAAGCATTTGCTGATTTTTTATTCACATGACCCAATATCTTTATTAAATTTCTGTCATCTACTGCAACATAGCTTCAGTTATTACTTAATATTGAATGATTCTCATCATTATTAATATGAAGAGTTTTGGTGTAGTGGTTAGTGTGTGGAGCTCTCTATCGAGGAGTGCGAGTTTTATTCTCACTGCTTACTTGCAGGAAAATATTTTTAATTTTATATACTCTTGTTGTAATAGACACAAATAAAAACAACAACAATTCTAAGAAAAAGGTGTAAGGAAAAAAGTGTCGTTTTTCAGATTTCACTCAAGCAAATGACAAAACGAGTCGTAAAAAGCTTCGCTTCAAAAAGTGTCGTTTTTGAGATTTCACTCCAAGCAAATCACAAAATCAGGCGTTTGTGAAATCACAAAATCGTTTTTTTAAACTTGCTTTATTGATTTGAGTATCCTAACAGCGCTACCCATTTCGATCCTTTCACTTTATAAGCTTTCCAACCCAGTCCGTAATTCATGTTCGGTCAGTTTGTCGGATAAACTATGGTTTATGTGCTTACTGCGCTTCGCTCGGCACGCAGAATTTAGGCTGTTGCGTCCAGGCAGACGCTTTGTTGTGGCTACGAGGTAGCATTTGGTGTTGGCTTCGAAGTAATTGTTATTGTTTAGTTCTGCTTAATCATCGAGTGAAAATCAATTTACTTCTTTAACCCACAATTCCCGGTAGGTTGCTGTAAGTGAGTAAGTGAGTCAGTGTCTGACACACGTTTGCGTGACTGCAACAAGACAAAGATAAAGCGTTCGAGTTCGTAAGAGAGAGCGAATGAAAGGGAGTTCGGAGGCATGCTTTATTGTTTAATTACGGATATTTACGAATTTGGTGCTGAGATGCATTCCAAATACAGGAAATAAGGATTTAATATGCCGCTTACATGCAGGTATCGATATTTTGAATAAAAGAGTGTTTTGTAAGGAGAACGCTCATGGCTGTAACAGCTATGAGCTTAAAATTCTATTCTAGTCCTTATTTTAGAAATTGTTTAATACCCGGTCTTTTTGTTCCTTTGCGTCTAAAAATAATTTCCTAATTTGTTGTTTTTACAACAACAATAACACATGTCACTCAGAGCTTGAAGTTTACTCAGAGGCTATGCAACTGAATGAGCATTATACAATAGTTTTCTCAGCCCCAACAACCAAAATTTCTCAAAATTTTTTTTGGATTAAAGTTATATTAATTACCTTCACAACGGTAGTTGTTTTTAAATTTAAGATTTGGTTAAGAAGTGTTTGAGATATGAATTTGAGCAAAAATCGATTTTGACGTTTTTGCCGATTTTTATCAATTTCGTGCACTCCGTAACAGAGAACTGCACAAGCTTACTTGAAGTCTAGAGCTTGATAATTTTAAATCAAGTATAGCTTGTAATTGAATATAAATAAGCCCACTACAGCTTGCGACTTGCAAGAATGCTAGCTTACAAGCGAACGGCACGAAGTTTCAAGTAAAGGAAAGCTTGATGGCTTCGGCAAAAAGCTTGAAATGCTTGAAATTGAAGGCAAGTATCCAATTAAAGCAAGTGTCCAAAAAAATTCAATGAGCTTGTGTAGGAAAAGCTTAAGCGTATTATGACTTTTAAGGGTTCTGTGGACTCCGTGGTTGGCAGTTTTAGGGGGTAGATGATTTCGGATCTGATGTCAGAATTTAAAATTCAAGATGGCGGACAGAGTTGCCACTTAGATTTTTGGGTATTTTTGCGAATTTTTTAATTTTGTAATTCTGACAACGGATTTGATTTCGAATATAATGACACAGTTTTAAAATTTAAGATGGAGGTTAGGGTTGCCACCAAAAATTTTTTTCCTTTGCAACGAGCGCCCAAGAAAAAATAATGTTTCAAAATGTCGCTCGTAGTTGGAAGCGAAATATCGTCTAATTCAGATTTGATGATGACGCTGATGATTCTGGCTGCGTCACCATCTCCACATTCTCTGTATTATCAGAATCCACAGAATTATCCATATTTTTTATATCTTAAATAAAAAAATGTTTTTTTATTAGCACTGCACAGTTTATACACGAAACAATTATTTCTAAAACTTACATTTGCAGCAGATATTTTAAAATGCGTATTTAATTTTATGTGTATTTGATGCTGTGATTGTTTGCAATAAACTAACAAAAATGCGTCAAGTGAACTGAAAACAATAGAAGAATAAGAAATAAGAAATAAAATAAATAGAATAAAATAGAATAAAATAAAAAAATAGAAAAAAAGAGAAAAAAAGAGATAGAACATTTTTATGATTTTGCGCTATGAACAACTGAAATGGTAATTTATTAATATTATCACGAAAAATTTGCACTTTCACAAGGCCAAAACTGCCTGAAGGAGCATTCCAATGCTTTTGCGATGTACTAGAGAGTTCTTAACTATTGTCTTGGCTATAATTTTTGTCTTGATATTGAATCGAAAATCTCAATGGTTTGGCTGTTAAAGGCCAAAATATCCAAAAAAAACGTGAAAAAAGTCTGAGAAAAAACTGCAAGTCAAAATCGGGAAGCTCGATTTTCACCGTAGACGTATGGTCTAGTGGACATTTTTGCTCAGTACAATCCCAAGAATCAGAAACACGAAGCGCCCATTAAGATTTTCAAATCGCCCCACCCAAATAAAGAATCAATAAATTTTATTGCTCGAAATGGACTTTTTTTCTTTCTCATTGTGTTGTAATCCGTAAAATGTCTTGAAATCATTTTTCGATGTCGTCTTTTCTTTTTGTAGGAATTTCGAAGGCTTAATAAACTTTCAATAATTCGTTTGTGACAATAGAAACACATTCCTTAACCGTCTTATTTTCATCTTGTATCAAGTATAGTATTCTAGCGAAAACGTCTTTTTTACAAGGGAGCATCTGTTCGTTGACGCATTTTTTTTTTTGTTTCAATAAATAAAATTATATGAACATTGGAATTATCTTATTTTTTTTAACGAGCAATATTTGTTTGTATATTTGTTTCTTTGTAAATGATTTCTCGAAAACGGCCCAAGCGATTTCGATGAAATTTTCAGTAAAAGAGTTTTCGGGGGCGAAAAATCGATCTAAATGGGTTTCATTTCTGAGAAAATTCATTTAGCAGCGCCCCCAATGTGCGATTGACGAATGACCGATTTACGAAGCCAAAATTATTTTATTCGGTAAAAAGTTGCTATTATATAACATACCATTGATTTTTTTGCCGATCTTCGTACATTTAATGGCGCTATAATTACTTCTAACCTGTGAAGTGAAAATGTTGTTATTGTAAAGAAATTAACTGTTTATCGATATACAATCTAAAAGAAAAAATTTAAATAAATACATTGGTTTTGGCGGGAAGCCGGGCTAAGCTGGACTTTTTAAGCTATGTGTATTCACTTTTCTGGGAATATTATATTTTAGCGTGTCAATATATCTGAAAATGTGCTTGCAATGAAGAAAATTAGTCACTTGCTTTAAAAAATACTTTGAAAAAAAAATTTGAAATACTGTCATACCTCCAAATATCAATATTTTGGAAAAAAACCAACTGTACATTAAACTTCATTTAATGCTCTTTGATATGGTGTTAACTGTTCAGAAATATCTCTTTCCAAAAATTTACGAGGGTCGTTCAAAAATATATTACTTACAATTCGTGATTTTGACTGCGAAAACATTACGAAGTCATTCCAAGGTCAAAGTTGGTTATAAAAAAATGTGTATCTGTTAATTGTGCATAAAAATGTTTATGAATTTTAGGAGCGTAAGACTGTTATTTTAAGAGATATAGAGTAAATAAGCCAAGTACCATTTTTAAACCGTTTTTGGGCCTTTAACCCCAGGGGGCCTGGGTTTTTTCCACTACCGAAGTTCAATTTTTTAGCCTCAATCTAACAGAAAATTTGCGGGGAGCGAACAAAATCAGAAGAAGGCACATTCCATATGTTTTTAATGTACACTCTTAAAAAACCAACTTTTTGGTTTGTAGATTCATAATTCTTCTTCATATATTTTTTATTACATTAAGGTTTAATATAATTCATACATATTGCCTATTAAATAATTTATTATTATTATTTTTTTCATATTATTTGTATTCATTTATATTTTGATACTTAATTTTATAAGGTTTTGACATAGATAATTTTATAAGGTTTTATAAGGTTCAACTTTTTGGTTTGTAGATTCATAATTCTTCTTCATATATTTTTTATTACATTAAGGTTTAATATATTTCATACATATTGCCTATTAAGATTTATTATTATTATTTTTTTCATATTATTTGTATTCATTTATATTTTGATACTTAATTTTAAAAGGTTTTGACATTGAATAATTATAATATAGAATGGACACCGCGAACATTGGCCACTACGTCATCCACATGGCGCTACAATCGCTTTGCATATCACCAAATATTTTCACCTGGTTTGTGCACATAGTTAGGAAAATCCTAAATTGATCCCAAAAACAAACATAAATAAAATCCCACCTTGTTCAAGGTCAGTAGCTCTGCATCGCTGAGAAGTGATTTCGTTTGATTGCGATATTTGATTTTTATGCAAATTTGTAAAATGAGAATTTTATTGAATTGGGTTTTAATGCTACAAATAATTTTGCAGTTTATAAAAAATGCATTAATAAAAAATTTTATAATGTTTATTTATAAAAAATAGTATTATATAATGCAAAAATATAGAATGAATTGACAACATAGCAAAGTTCTTGGCATAGCCTTAATATATATTAGTTATTGTCATAAAATTAAAAAACACAAATAACTTTCAATCTATCTCAAAATATATAAATAATTTAAGTTAAAAGCATAAAGCTGGTTTATATAACTGCATAATTTTATTTTTTCTAAAAATAATTCAGCGTTCTTAACATTTCTAGCAAAAGTTTTATTAAAAAAAAGGTTGTCAATAACTGTTCTTAAAATTTAGGATTTCAATAATTATACTGCTTGCCCTATACATAATTTATATTGTAAAATTTTCTTTTTGAAGGTTTTACTTTTGAGTTTATAATTTTTATTTTTGCACGTATAAGAACCATTAGTGTATGAAAAATCATATAAGATTCATGCTCTGCATTAGAACAGGATATCGCTTTTTTTAATTGTGTTTTGCAAATATTTTTCAAAATTGTTAAAATATTTTTTTTGTAGCGTGAAAATAAAATTTTTTTCAAAAAGTTTTATAATGTTTTGAATAAAGTCTGAGAACTGTGGAGATGGTATTTTCAAACCACCACGATGAGTTTCTTTGTCTTCACGGACTTCAATTAGTCTGGATGCGCTTGAATATGTTTTAGGGCTTTGATCACATTTAAATGACTTGCATGCTATGCATTGGTTTTTTTTCCATATAGTTTGTTCAGTATACCCAAAAAAATAGTTTATTGTCATGTCCTCGATTTTTGGAACAACATCTGATGGTTCTTCTGAATCGAAATCGTCAAATTCACAGATATTGCTAAATTTTTGTAACTCCATTTATCTATGGTCCCTTTAGCTCAAAAAAAAAAAGAATTAAAAAGAACCGGTCCGAAATATCGACCGAAGTATTCTTTCGAAAAAGATTAAAAATAAGTGATCTTACTTTAAGGTCTGTAACTTCCTTATTAGCCCATGGATTTGCTCATGATAGTATTAAAAGTTTTACAAAAGTCTATAAAGTCTACAAAAGTCTTGGTTATACAGTTTCTTTTAAATTTTGTAAAGTAGTGATATTTGCGTTAGGAAAGTCTATAAGGTTAATCCATAAAAACAAGCAACTTTATTTTTAAAGTCCTACTAGGCTCCGGTATGATGTATATGAGCCATTTATTTTGAAAGTGGGACAAGTCCATTTTTTGAAGTTTCGTGATATTTAAAGGATAATAAAGGTTAAAGGTAATCGTTAATTAAAAGTCCAATATTTCACAGAGTTTATCATTCAACTTATTTGTAGAAAAATCTTTAAATCAATCTCTCTTGAAAGCATGATTTTCGACTTAGACTTTTATTGCTTGAGACCACAGATATATTCGAGAAAATGCCTTTAAGCTAATTGGTAAATTCTCATCTTTTAAAACCGGAGCAATATTAGGAGGGGTCATCATTTTCGTTATCTTCTTATAATGTAAAATCATCTGGATCAATATATTCTGAAACAGTTACCAGCATATAAAATATTTTAAGCAAGATGGCAGTAACACTTACTGTCTTTATCTGCCATATTTAATAGAACTGATGAATCAGAAGTTTCATATGACGAAGTATCAGAAGCAATTATGTTATAGAAACACATTTGTTTTAGATTTTTATGTAAGCGTAATACTTGTAATACAGGGTCCGCCAAATAACTTTTTTTTTTGAAAATTCTATTTAAAAAAAACTACTACATATTTTCTCAAATTTCTTTTTTTATTTGAAAGTACAATCCTTCCGGTTATTAATGAAAAATAATTTTATTCAAATAGCTGCCTCGGCTGGCCATGCAGTAGCCTAAACGATCGGTCCAATTTTTAAGCACATTATCGATTGTGTGCAGCTGTATTTCACCAATGGCTTCACAAATATTGTCCTCTAAAGCGTCAATTGTCTCTGGCTTGTCAGCGTAACACTTATCTTTGAGAGCACTCCACAAATAATAGTCCAGCGGTGTCAAATCGTAGCTTCGAGGTGGCCAAACGACATCAGCTCTGCGGCTGATAATGCGATCTTCAAAAACAGGGCGCAAAACATCGAGTGTAGCTTCGGCTGTGTGGCACGTAGCGCCGTCCTGTTGAAACCAAATGTTGCCAATATCCTCATCTTCAATTTTTGTGAACAAAAATTAGTTCAACATGGCCCGATAACGATCGCCATTGACTGTAACGGCCACTCCTTGCTCATTTTCGAAGAAAAATGGCCTAATTATGCCTCTGGATCAAAATCCGCACCAAACAGTGGCTCGTTTTGGGTGCAGCGGCTTTTCAGTGTATGCATGCGGGTTTTTTGTGCCCCAAATGCGACAATTTTGCTTGTTTACATTCCCACCAAGATCAAAATGAGCTTCATCTGAAAAGATGATTTTTTTGGCAAAATCGGCATCATGATTTTCAAAGTAAGGTCGCAATATGTTCCAGCGTTGTTCAAGCGTATACACAACTATATTCGTTCAGCGGAAGGATAAAACTAATTATCTGTCAAATCAGACATGAGCTAAGTGTTACCATTCTCGAAATAAGCACTAGTTGAAAAAAAAACTTTATATGGCGGACCCTGTAGTTGTAATAGTTGTAAGAAAAAAGCGAGGATTATATGAACGTATATAATTCTCGGTTTTTTCTTACAACAGATATTGTGTTTTCAGGACAGTCAGAATTCAAATGTAACGTTATCAGATATTGCTGGTTTTCACATTTTATATCTTTCCATAATTGAAGTAACCCAATAATTGTTTGATGTAAACCATTAAAACAATGCACAGATCCCTTTTTTCTCGTTCCATAACGATATCCAAACAACTGACTCTTGCAGGTGGGATATAATATTAATTTAGGTATCTGATAAAGCATCATGGCGGCCGTAGCATAGTGGCCCCTAAGCTAAAAAATCTCGGTAGCTCGGGTTGAATTCCAGATCAGGCAGAACGTTTTTCAATTGAATTACTTATTCTGTTAGGTCGTCACCTCTCTGCAGACAATGGCAAACTTTAGAGAGTAAAAACTGCCATGTAAAGCATGTAAATTGTAAAGAAACAAAACCGCGGTACCAAATAAAGGATCCAAAAAATTTTGCTCCATACAAATAAGGACCACTCTAGGTACATGATAACGAAAAAAATTTTCAAACGATGTTTCTGAAATTTTAGTATGTTTTTATTATACATATAAAAAACAATAGGATGAACTAAAGATATGAAGATTTTAGAGAAATTCACACCGAGTAGAATATAATTTCACAATTACTGAGAAGGTGTTCAAAAAGCAATAAAACGCTTCAAGCAATACTGTTCTTAATCTCATCGAATATAATAACACATTTTTTGTCTTGATAAGGAAGGAGATCGAGTTTGTTCTTTAGCATTTTCGAAATTTTAAATCAAATGCATGTTTCAAATGGTAATGTGTCGTACCATCGCAAAATTGTCCTTTGCGAAGTTAATTCAAATCCTTATTGTTTAAAAAATTTATAAATATATAAAAATAAATATTTTTCATCTACATTCCATTTTGAGTTTTTTGAATATAAAAGGTGGCTCTTTATCAAGATGCCTACACTTTTGTCTCATATATTTTTTCAGCTCAAGAAGCTCTTCAATGAAAGAATTAATGTTTTCTCTTTCATCATTAACGAGATGAGGACTTAAAAAGCTGATTTCGTTGGTATCATTTGTTTCCGCCATACCAAAATTTTTGAATTTATTTGAATATGTTTTTGGCTTATCAGTTTTGTTCACACTTAGCAAGTAACACTCATTATCATTACTTTAAATTTTTTTATTATTTTGTTCAAAATTTATCTCTGCCAATACTGCTATTTTTCCAAATTTGATTCATTACTTCTTTTTTTTTAGTTTTTTGTCACTATAAATAATTGGCACTGCACTTAATGAAAGTCTTGATTTAAAGCCACTCATAGTAACGAACTTCTTTCCGAAATATTCAGCGCATATAAAAAAATTTTCAGTACCTATTAATTTAGAAGGAAAGGTGTTTCCCGAGTTTTTAATCCAAATTTTGAGCCTATCATTTTTTGGCATAATAAATCTAGGAATGCCATTGCTTTTTTTATTCTCACACTCGACATAATCACAATATTTCATCTCACTTAATTTAATATAAAGTATTTTAAATTATAGTAATCTTTGTATACTTGGTTAAATAGTAAACAAAGTGATCAAAAATCTAGTTGTTTTGGCAAAAGAAAGAAAAAAATACCCTTAGAAAGTAATTGTTCAATCAGGAAAGGACTATTCCAATAACAAAACAAGTGAGAATTAAACTGAGGGAAATTTTTTACATATAAGCGAAAACAATTAATTGGGTTATAGAATTGGATAATTATGTGTAGAGCAAATACCTGCCACATAGTTGTAACGTCGCTTCATCGTCAGCGGTGTCACCTTCTATTTGCAATTATTCAATGGTTTTGATTATAATTTTAACCCATTAACGCCCAAATGACAACCGTGAACAATTTTAAAAATTCAACTTTTAATTTCAGTATCAAAACAGTTTACATACAATACTATAAAAGAAAAAATAGAAAAAAAAAATATTCAAAGTTGTGTTTTTAGAGGTGTACTAAACTTAGTACAATGGGCGCTTAGGAGTGGTATTTTGCAAAACATCCTCTTTCGAAACATAGCGTTTTTAGGCACTTATCACATGATGTTTTAACTTGATTTGAGCACATAACACATCTAAGTTTGTTTGGTATTTTTTGAGTGTTGTGACCATTATTTTTTCTGTCTTCTCCGTCAATTCCAGAGGACGTTTGCCTAGCTTTATTGTCATTCTTGTTGCTCAGATACGTGCGTGCTATATGCCTGCGAAACCATAACTGATCAACACGATCATAAGGGTTTGTAATGCAGTATAATTTCCATGCATTTGAAATAGTCATATCCACTACGTAATTAAACAATACCCACCACTACTTCTTTCCTTTCACTGCAATTCAGTACATTCCTATAGACTGGTCCATTTGATCACCCCTCCCATGCCTTTATTATAACTTTGGAATATACGAGGTCCACCTACATCAACCTTTTTGTTTCTTCGTAGAACACCATCTTTTAACTTTCCCTATAGGCTCTAACGTATCGAAATTTGTTCCAATAGTGCAAACATTGTTATCTTTCCATCTAACCATAAGGATTTCGTTTATCTTATCAAAGCTATGATCGTATTCAGCCCTGGGCTTTTTACGCATATCCTTCGATAAAATCAATGGACACCGCTTGGTTCTATTTTCGCGCAAGGTTCCAGTAGCTCTGTATCCTAGGTTCTTCAGGTCTACAAGCAGGTCGTAATTTGTAAAAAAAATTATCAAAGTAAACTGCATGTTCCTCTGGTTTTGTTGGCGCTTTTGCTGGCAAATTCTTCACGACGCGGGAGCCAAGAGGACCAATGGTAGCCTCGGAAGTTTTTCCACAATATATGTCAAATGTATAGCAATAACCATCGAAGCTGGTCAACGCCCAATAACGATATCCGTACCGCACAGGTTTACCCATTATAAATTGTTTGGCTGAATGATGGCCAAAGTACTTAACCATTGATTCGTCAATCAAAAAAATTTTCATGCAACATTCCGAATTGACAAAACTTTCTTTGTAAAACATCACAAAGTGGGGGTAATTTGAACAACTTATCAGTAGATGTCATAACCAAAGCGTTATCTGCAAAATACAGGTTTCTTTTAATTTCCAAGAATCTATTTCTTGACATTCCATCTGAAACTAATGGCACACCTAGGTCGTTATCTAAGCTCCAATATGACCTTTCTGTAGGTAGTTTGTGATATTCGGTAAGTATAAGTATGACCAAGAATTTACGGAGTTCGTCTTCGGTAAAAATGCTATCGTGCCTATTATTTTGTCCTGCATATATTTTACTTTGCGTTGCGATAATCTCTAGCAATTCATCGTCAAAAAGATGCTCAAAGACCTTTTACTGAGGTCATATCATGTAAAATTTCCGAAACATTAGCATGACGTTCTTCAATATATTTTTGATCTGGAGTAGATGAAAAAATTAATAAAATGGGGCACATTTTCTCCAAGTTGGTGACTCAGCACTTTTTTCAATTCGTTTTCTCTTTGGCACATTCCGTGAAGTAGATGATCCGAATGTTTTTAGAGGTTCATCGTCATCGCTTCTCCATTGATCTTCAACGGTAGTGGTATGTCTTTGAGCACTAACTTCTATATTCCCGGGAACATCTAGAGGTAATTTGTTTCCATAAAGGTCGTCGTCTCCACCTTCCTGTTTATCGTTGACAACACCTGGATTGGGTGGTAGTATAAATACGTCGTATCTAGCATCAGCTTCATGATCTTGACTAATAATGTCGTGTATTGCTTCTTCCAGCCCAAAATAGTTTTTGTTGCGTGTAAAAGTGTTAAGTTTCGGCATTTTATACCTACGAAGTTATATTTTTAGGTCGCTAGTTCAAAGAAAAAAAAAACAAAAAACAAGTAAAAACATCAACTCGAAAGCACAGCACAAAAACAAAAATGTATTCACTTTGCTAATTAAACTTACCTCAAACGCCAAATGTACTAAACTTAGTACAGCAGCTTTATATGTATTACAGCACGAACAACTCTTTACGAACTAAACCGTTTTATGCCGTTTTTATTACAATGTGATATTATCTAGCAAATATAATGCTTTTTAACGCTTTTCAGTCAGATACTATGCAATAAACTTAATAAGCACTCACTCGCCAAGTCGAAAAAAGTCGCTAACACAAAACGCGGTTAACTTCACTCTTTATTTATTACTTATTGTTTATTATAGACACATGGTTATTGTTTGTACTCTTATTGACAGGTAAAAAGCGTTGCCAGAGTGAAAAACTGAAATCGATCAATTTTATTTCATTTTGAAGTTGTGTACTATTTATAGTGGGCGTTAATGGGTTAATGATTCGTTTATATTAGGATTTAATAATATTAAAACAAAACACCTGAAAAATAATGTTTAACTCTGGATCGGAATGTGACTTCTGTTCTGCATAGAAACTTTCTTGCGAAGCAGAATGTGTAATTTCCACTGCAAGCAAACTAAAATAATTTATTTACTTAGAAGGAATTAATGGAGCAATAATGATATAGAAGAAATAGTAAGCAATACCGATGACTAAAAATACAATCTAAACACATATTACAGTATGTGTGAGGGTACAAAAATACAAACTTGCAAATCTAGATCCCAGTGGGCAAAAGCAGGGCTTCGAAGGGCTATTAGCAGGCCTTCATACGGATTTTATAGCCCTTCCGCGCTCATTTCCAACCCCATTAACTTTTTTATATGAAACGAGAAAATTTTCTAGGCCTTCCTCTCTCGCGACCCTAAAGAGGCCTGTTAGCAGCCTTGTTTTGAGAATGCATGCTGAAAGACTTTCTTTACGAAGGTCTATAACAGCACTCTCAATTCAAGCCCTATTATTATACTTCATTTATTAGGGCTGAAAATTGTGCTTCCTTAGAAGGCCTACTCGTACCTCTTTTTTAATGAGCACTAATTAAGAGTGTGCTAGCATTAGGTCTACTTACATTGCTACCTGGTGCTTACAAAGAAAAGGGTGCTTCTTTAGAAGGCCTACTCGTACCTCTTTTTTAATGAGCACTAATTAAGAGTGTGCTAGCATTAGGTCTACTTACATTGCAAGGGATAAAAAACTTCGCTTCAAAAACTGTCTCATTGTTTTCCATTAATAAATTCAATCAACAATAATTTATAAATACAAATATATTCAGTATAAATGAGATCAATCAATATTCGAAAATAACATACGAAAGTAACATTAAGGAAAAAGTTTTAGTAATTTAAAGTAATAAATACATGTACATAAGTAGTAGTATTAAAACACATATGAAAATAAAATGTTGCATAAGAAACGTATGAAAATAACAATTTTAAAACATTAGTTTTAACATCTTTGAGTTGGTTTCTCAATATGTTTCTAAATAACTTTTCTTTGTACATTTGGTTTTTGGCACTTTTAAGCCCAGCCTTCATGGCTTTGACAGAGTTGTCATTAGTTAATATTTTTTTGTAAAAATTTTTTTAGTAATTTGAAGTTATAAATTCATGTACAGCTGCGGTCAAAATAAAAGTAGTGGTTTTATACTCGGACATGTTTGAATACATAATACTAGTCTACAAATTTCGGATCCGGTAAACCCATAATCATTCCTATATGTACTTTAAACGCTGGTTCCAAATCTGTACTCAGTTTACTCCTATATTGTAAAAATTGCTTTTTTGGCACGTGTTTCGAAAGTACTCAAAATAAAATAAAAAATAATATTTTATATATTAGAAAATTTATCAACTTTTTTATCAATATGCAAACAACTATCGCGATATGTGCTTTAGCGGTGCTAAAACTTTCAGATTATCTAACGAAATATCAACAAATTTTGAATATTTTCTCTTGACGGAGAATGGTTCAAATGGCCTTAATGGTTCAAATTTAAAATTGTTTTTTTATGTAAAAATACACTTAGTCCACAGTTTTTTTTCTAAATTCTTGCTTTGGATGATAACAGCTGCTCTAAAATAATAGATACAAAATATGTTGATATTTCGTTCGATAACCTGAACATTTTATCTCCGCTACAGCACATCTTACAACAGTGGTTGATATATTGATTGAAAAGTTTAGTATATTCATTCTAAAATAAAAAAAAACTATTTTTTATTTTAGGGTGAGTAGTTTAGATTCCAGATCAATAAGACTAGGCACGTGAAAAACGTAAAACACCCTGAACCTTGAAATTTTTACAATATAGGAAGAAACTGAGTACAGATTTGATACCAGCGTTTAAAGTACATATAGGAATGATAATGAGTTTACCGGATCCGAAATTTGTAGACTAGTATTATTTATCCAAACAAGTCTGAGTATAAGAACACTACTATTATTTTGACCGCAACTGTACATAAGTAGCACTATGATGGTGTATTAAGGAACATATAAAAATAACATATGAAAATATAAATTTTAAAGCATTAGTTATGATCTGTGATTTGCTTTTTTTATTTGTTTGTAATGTACTTGCCCTTATACATGTGGTTTTTGGCGCGTTTAAACCCAGCTCTCATGGCTTTGACATAGTTGTCATTAGTTATAACTTCAGACTTTATGGATTCTGAAAAAAAAAGTTTTATAAGTAATCAGCTCATATTATTTGAAATGATATTAAATGGTAATGACAAAGATAAAGATAAACTATGCGCCAAAATGTAAAACAATTTCTGTGATTGATATGCCACTAATTGAATATAAAAACTATATCCAAAGAAATCGGATCAACATTTCAAAAATATATGTATTGAAATCTATTCACCAAAAGTTTAATAGCATATCGATCACGAAAGTAACTTATAGTGGTATAGGAAAGTGGTGCACAGTGTTATTAGAAGTGGGTAACACAGTGCTGTGGTACTGGAACTTCGTTGCCATCAGTTGTGTACGATGTGTTAAAGCACATAACGTGGGCACACGTAGTGGCGCAATTGAACACAAAGCACCCACCTTTAAACTTACCAAAAAATACGTGGTTTGTTTTTATGAAGTCCTTAAATGACTTTTTGGTTTGTAGGCCCTCATAATTGTAGTCTTTCATTATGTCTGCTCCTAGAAGGCTATCTAAACGTTTTGTTAGTCCAGCCGACCCAATAATTTTCCGAATGCATTGAATCTATAGAGGGGAATATATGCTTAACGAAAAATATTTGAAAAATTTATTTTAGAAATTACTTACTATTAAATCCTCGTTTATATCCGAAATATTACTTTCGAACTTCACTAGTTCGCCTGTATTTTTAATGGAAAATAATTTGGCAACGCTGTCCGCTGTTCGCTTATTACTGCAAAGTATCCTCAATGAAACTTTTATTGCAGCTAGCTCACTTATAATCAAGTTGTTTTGAGCATTTATTGTATTTTCCAATATTTTCATTTTTTTTCTAAATCTGTAAAACAAATTTTAAAAATTGATTTATTCAAAATTATTAAAAAATACTTACTGCTGATTTGATCATTTAATATTATAGGTGGCTGATTACTTTGAACATTTTCTTGCTCCTCTATTTCAATTTTGGTTATTTCATTAAAATGGAAGTTGTTTGCGTCGTTATGGCGCCGAAATATTTGTATTGGTTTTTTGTGCTTTTTTCCATCGCAAATTTATAAATATACTCAAATAAAATAAGAAAAAAAGGAATTAGTAACGTCTTAATTATAAGTAACTAATATTGGGTTTTATCAAAACTGTTTAAAAGAGGAATTAGTACTAAATTTTCTTCGTCCGGTAAACACGTCATCTTAAATAAAATTTCCTCAATACTAAATAGCTCCTTCGCACAACTATTACAATTTCTGTCTGCAGTACATATTCCTAATGCATCAAGGGAATTTACGGGCTCTTCAAAAAAAGTTTTTACATTTGTTAATCTAACTCCTTCAATAAATCCCTGACCTTCATCTAAGAAACCTATAACCCTGATTTGTATGAAGGGCTTTATGCAACAAAAATTATCTGGCTGAGACCTACTCAAGTAAAAATATCTTGTTCTGTAACTAACTACATCATTATATATATTCTTTTTAAATCCATTCATACATTTTTTTGAAACAATGTCTGCATCGTCAAATTTATTTTTTAATTGCTGAAGAATTTTGGAGGGCTTCCGAATTTTTCTTTTTAATTGCTGCATATAGTTTTCAAAATCATATGCACTAAAATCTGTTACAATACCCATGTCCCTTACAGAATCAGAAAGATGAAGCAAGTCATGAACATTATATGTAACACTATTTTCACCAAAAACTAAAGGAAAATTTTCAACAAAAAGTTTTAATAATTCGCTTGCAGTACTTATATTTACTGCAAAATTTTGTGGTGGAGATAGCAATCTATATGCCGTATGAAGCAATAAAAATTCATAGTAAAAATCATCAGAAACAATATTTTTTAATACAATGTTTCCAGTGTAAAAAAGAAATTGACGGAACTCTGCTGCTTTCCATCGTGAAAGTTCTTCTAGCGATCTAGGTTTTCGCTGAAATTCAATTGGAATATGCCCAGAAAGCGCCACTTATCTTAACGACAATTTTTTTTTACTATTCTCACTAATTTTTTCTGTATTTTTTCTATTCATAAGGGAAAGTAAAATCTTGCGGGCAACTCCTAAATCTACCAAGTGCATTGGCTCTAGAGGAAATTGAGAAATCATTTTTGTTCCTATCAATTCTAACTCACTTTCAGTATTCTTGTACAAGCCTTTGTGAAAATCTTTTTGCTTTCTATCTGCGAAATCCTGATCTGTCCTAAGTTGGGATAGTGTAGTAATAAAAGTTGTAACATGATCAATATATGTTCCTATTTGGTAGCATTTGCTACATCCTTTTAAAGCATTGTGGCCAATAATTCCGCACATAAAAGCCCTGGCTGGGGTGTCACATATAAATGCCCGCAAGTTTATATTTAAATTTCGGTCATAAAGAACTATGCCATTTTCTGAAATGCTTTTTAAATCTGACAGAAGGTCATGAAGGTAACAATCTACACTATACGGTTTCTTATTTCCAAGGTAACTTCCTATAAGAAAAACGTTAATTCCTTCTATATTTGTTGCTCTACCTATAATTGGCCACAAACTTAGTGAGCTGCTTTTATAAAGTGGTAGCCCATCAACTCCAATATCAAGAACTATGGTATTATCACTCGGCAACATTAAAAGAGGTATTTTTTTTAACTGCTTTTCTAAACCTAGGTGGTAGTAAGTACCAGGGGCTACAGTTCTTATTACAGTTTTCCTATCCTTATTTTTACCATTGTCTGCACTTACTAGAGTTCTAATATCCAATGGAACATTTAAACCCTCAGAATTCAATATGCTAAGTAGGGCATTGGCACTTGCTCGTGTTGGGCTATGCTCCCTAACCAAGAAATAAGTTTTTTTTTGCAAAGTCGTTTGCTTTCCCTTACCAACTTCCTCATAGTTTGTCACGATTTCTTCACTATCCATCATTACTTCTCCTTCCGTCACAATTACATCATGGTCTGCCACAACTAGTTCACTGTCGGTTATTAAAACTTCTCCGTCCGTCGCAGTTTCTTTACTGTCTGCTGCCATTAATCTACCGTCCATCGCTATGTCATTAACTTCTGCTCGAAGATCTTCACTTTCCATATCGATGCCTAAATCTTCAAATTCTCTAATTAAAACTTCAGTGCTTTGAAATGAAAGACAATTTTCATCATGGCCATCGCAACTTGCAGCATGGTCTTCACAAAAACTATCACCTTCAACATTTTCTTTTATGGTTTTTATCTTATTTAATAAATCTAACTTAACTTTTTTTATATTTCTGTAAACGTTACTAACACTACTTCCTCTTTTAAACATGTTTAATAATTTTAATAATACAATTAATGTAATTACCTTTTTTGCCGCAAAAATATTTAAAGAGAAAGAATTTTAGCGCGACTATAGTGGTGGAAGAACAAAACTACGTAAAATGCGGTTACTGCATACTGGTTACTTATATCATTTATATTCATAGATAAAAGTAAGAAATAGCTCAAAAGAATCGGTTCAATCAACAATTCCATTCGACGAATACTCAACAAAAGCACAAGAATACTTTATATTTGCATATCACTAAAATAACAATCCGACATTTTGTAATCGGCATATGTGTCAAGTGTAAGGGTAGCCGTAGCGCGAGGGTTGCCGTTAAAAGCTTTTTTTACTACGATTTTTTTACGATTTAATACGGTTTTTTGTTGTTTGTGATAAATTGTTTTATTGATGTTATTGAAGCCTCAGGTAATACCAGCAGAAATATAATAGTGGTATTCAATGAACACCGTATGTAAACAGCGTATGTAACGTAATTGGCGATGTTAATAGCTACACGCTCAGAAATCTTGGATTAAATTATAATAAAAACTGCTTTGTATATATGACCACGCCAGAATTGCATTAGAATCTAATATATGTCAAATATTAAAATTGAATTCTAATCCCATAATACTAAATTCTAATACAGAATTGGAATAGAAACTAAGTTTAGAACAATAATATTCTGGTTTATATTTTAATACATTTGTAATCAAGTGTAATACTTCAGTTATTAAAAAGTAATACGAATAAAAAAATTTTATTAAATATTAGTACAAATTGTATTAAATAGTAATAGAAATTGTATTAAATAGTAATACAGATTGTATTAAACAGTAAGTTATGGAATAAAGCTATAAATCTTTTTTACTTACTTTTAAAATTCCAAGTGAAATAAAAAAAATATTTGGTCAACCAATAACAAAATATTTATTCATTTAAAGTTTCTTTTATAATGTACGGTTTTTCGTTAACAAAAACTATTTCTTTAGGTTTTATTTTGACAATGTCAGATTTCAGAATCAGAATGACAATTTGACAGATGCTTGATAGATATTTGTATTATATTTTAAGACAATTTGTATTATAACTTGTATATAATACAATTTTAATTATACTTTAATACAGATAATATTAAATCAATTTTTTAATATACTTCTGAGCGTGTAATTATGCTGCTAACACCGCCAATTATGCAATAACAATAGAGTTCAGCTACTACAGCTTTTTCACACTTTCTCCGCAATAGATCATTTTAAGAACCAATCCAAATATCATTGAAATATCTCAAAGATATCGATAAAAGTGGTCCAAAAAAAAACCAAAAGGGAGTACAATTTACCCACCATAATATGGGTTGGGCTCAGGGACAACACGAGACATAACAACTAACATGCGTTTACATATATCTTATCCTTTATCAGTTTTCAATCTACTTTTGAGCTGACCTTTCGACAAGTTAACACTAAACACGCTGCAGTTGTTAACAAAGGTACTCATGCGATTTAATGGAGCAGTGACTTAATATTTGTGTTCGCTCATGGTTTATTTGGCCAGGCAGCATTGACGGATGTTATGTTAACCACCTCCTGTCAAAAATATACTCACAAAGAGAGAGAGAGAGAGAGAGAGATCACAAATCTTAAAGGCCGCATTCAGCGGTGTCATCTGTTTTGAACTGTTATAGTAACGTGTCATTTCAATATTTGACATTTTTCAATATTTTTCTGTGACATGCTGCCTTATTTTGACAATTGACAGGGTTTGATATAAAAATTTTCTGTTTTTGTCGGATATTCTAAATAACAACACCAATATTTTTCTCTTCATTTCAGCTTTAAAAAGTTTTTGCTGGTTGGTTTCTACTTAAAATAATTATCATGATATAAAAAGTACAAACGTCTAAAACAGATGTTTCTGTTGCTTATTTACAAATGTTTAATTTTCCATCATATACGCAAAATTTTTTAGCCATTTCTCAACTCATAAAATGAGTTTTTGACTGAAAATAATGTTTTTTTCCGTTTTGTTATTTTGTTTTTAACCTTTTATATTGGACAGGGTTTTGACTGAAAATAATGTTTTTTTCCGTTTTGTTATTTTGTTTTTAACCTTATAAATTGGACAAATCAGAAAAGTTTTTTATTTATATTTTGCACCATTTCTTTTTAAAAAATCCCTTTATACTATAAAATGAAGTTGTACCAACATGATAAACATACATTTAGAGAGATGTTTGATGTTTAACTTAGTTGTATTTTCAATTTCGTGGCGAACAGAAGCATAAAAATCTTTTCTTTTTGGGTCTCAATAATTTTTGCAAAAACAAAAAAGTATTCGTAGTTATTGTGCACAGCATAATTTTTTTTTTGATATAAACATACTAAAAAACACATTTGGATCAGTTTTCAGTTGTTTTAGTTAAGGGTTAGAACACAAGAACTGTTTATTTACATGCCAATATAATGGACAAAACCGTTTAACGGTTGTTATTCAATAATTTTTTCTTAGTAATGTTTTTTTCCTTCTTATTGTTGTCATTTAGGTTTAAAAAAAGGTCACGTAATGTATGTTATGTAAAGTGTTACGTAATGTATGTTTATTTGGTGTGAAAAGGTTAATAATAATTAATATGAGCAACAATTAAAAACAGCAAAATTGACAATATCAATTTAAACAATAAAAATGTACAAAAATTGTGCATATGAAACAAAAAATGTTATTTCCTTTAAACATTACAAGAAGCATTAATGATTTTTTTGTGTAGACACCATAAAACTCAAATTACAGTTTAGCTCTCGCGATTTTATCATTGTCCTCGGTAATTGTATCATAGTACTAAATATAGTACACCTAATCCTGTTTTTGCACGGTCTTTTTTTACACGATTTTGAAATAACACGGTCGACAGAAATAAACTTATCCTGTTTTTACACGTTATTTTCACGTTTTGATTTTTTTTTACACGATATTTTCTGGAACGTATGTACCGTGCAAAAACAGGATTAGGTGTACTGACATAGTACTGAACGTTCTTATTGCAAATGCAACCGCGTGCCTAGGTTGGTTTTTTTTATTTTTTTTTTATTTTATTTCATAAATTCATTTATACAATTATATACAAAATGTTTGCGCTCCATCGCCAAAGGGCTTTAAAGGAGCAAGCTACATTGGCTTAATAGTTAATTTACTATAAAGTTATCGCATTTATTACAAAAAATTTTTTACTTTACTCATGTATAATTTGAAATAGCTAACAATGTTTAACTATATTTTACATTTTCAGCACTATTACATAAATTTGATAATTTAAATATCAGCATGTAAAATTTTTTCCAAGAGATATTGTTTAATTTGGATTTTAAAGAGATGTAACGAGCCTAAGTTTCTATATTCCACCGGTAATTCATTATATGCCGCTGGCCCTGCACAGCCGTAACGCTGCTTGGTGGTTTCTAACCTGCATCTCGCCACTACTAGGTTGTTGACACTTCTCGTGTTGCGCCCGTGGTCCAGAGTCCGGAGTTGAGCTGTGTTGTAACCAATGTTGTTAAAATATCAACATTCATTGTTATTTTATTAAATCGAAAGAACTCCTGAATCATTGAAATATCATATTCCATTTTGGCACGCAGAACAGTTCTATTTACTGATGGGTAGAAGAGTGCCATGTCATCAGCGAATAAGAACAGTTTTCCATTAATTGACATATTTTTGATATCATTTATAAAGATGATGAACAGTATTGGTCCCAAGACACTTCCTTGAGGAACGCCACAACAAGTTTTATCATAACTGCTCTTTACTTTCCCATTATATACTGCTTGATATCTATCGTTTAGGTAGTTTTTAAACAATTCCAGCGTTTTCCTACACACGCCTATGTACTCCAGTTTTTTTTAGAAGTAATTCATGGTTGACACATTCAAATGCTTTTTGCAAATCTATAAATAAGCCCCCAATTTCTGAGCAGCCACGGTCTAATCCCTCGCAAATAAATTCAACTGCTTGAACCAATGCTGCTTGAGTGCCTGATCCTACTCGAAATCCATACTGGTAATTGTAAATAAAATCCATCTCTTCCAGGGGATCACATAACTGTCTTTTTATAAGCTTCTCCACCACGTTGTTCAGTACAGGCAGGATTGCAATCGGCCTGTAGTTTGACGTTTTAATTTTGCTTCCTCCTTTAAATACTGGCACAATTTTTTGCATTTTAAGTTTTTTCGGATAAATACCTGTAGCCACCATTAGAGAGAAAAGTTTCTGCACAGCCTTAGACATTTCAGACGACGAATTTTTAACTACTTTAGCGTGAATTTCATCAACTCCTGTAGACTTATTTTCCTTTAAGTCTTTTATTATTTCTTCGATTTTATCTGCTGGTGACTCTGTCAGCTCAAACCTGCTTCCCGAATCATGCAAAGTCAAGAATGCATTGATGCTGTCGTCCTCATGTGATTCTATTGTCGCCGCCACATCTGCAGCTCGGTTCACAAAGAATTTATTCAGCTCATTGGCCACACGCACTGGATTTGTGAGAACTGTTCCATCTTCCGCTTCAATTTCTTCCACTGAATTGCACCTCGGCTCTCTATAAAGAATTTAATTTAATACCTTCCATGTACCTTCAGTGTCGCCTTTAGCCTTAGATATTTTGTCTTTGTAGTATTCAGTGAAAATAACTTTTTTCGCTGCTTTTACAACATTATTTAATGCTTCCAATCGAAGACTCAGATCGCACCTATGAGGCTGTTTTTTTAGTTTTTTAAAAATGTTGTTTTTCAGACGGACCAGTGAGATAAAATTTCCATTCGCCCAGGGGCACATTAAATGTTGAAGCTTAACACGGGAAGTCGAATGCTTTTTGTATTTTTCTATCGCAGATAGATGATAAATTTTGTTAGTAAACTACTTCATCCGAAGGGCAATTCTTTACGTCGCCTATAAGAGGATACATTCTGGAAGGTGACGGTGCTGGACGTAATTCAATGCGTGATCGTGTTATGCAAGAGGAGTTCCGTGCATCAAAGGATCCTAATTATGCATACTTCAATTGTGACTTGCCTGCAGAGATCTCAACGATTGCGCCACCAACTGAGGCCTATGCCTTGTCCGAGTTGCGAAAATATTTAAATTATTGTACCAGACAGCAATGGTGTTATACTACAAGAGCAATTGCACGGATTAATGGTCAATACAGAAATCTCTGATCACAGTGGCACTAAGTCAACGCTTAAGAAAACGCCACACAAAACAGTATCAGAATATTGGCGATGGAGTAGGTATCGCTGGTGATGTCGGTGGCATTGCCTGAGGTGGGCTGGTTACACCACGCAGCAGTGCAGTACAATTTTGTAAAAATATGCAACCGCATTATGGTTACAGGTAAATATTGAAGCAATCTAATTCAAAATCCTAATAGATTTCATTTAAAAAAAAGAATGTTTACATGACTTGAACTGAATTGATTTGCAGAACACCGTCGCAGCAGTCATTTGATAAAAACACAATCAACCCTATCGTAAATAATTTTTTACACGGAATCGGAAAAAAGTTTTTTAATTTTTAAGATAAGGCTCAGAAAGATTTTGAACATTTTTCAAACTACGACAGGGCAGAGTACCACCTCAGCAAAAAATTATGTCTTTACTCGAAATAGTCAAGTCTGCTATAAATGAGACAATCGGGTATGTTATTATCAAAAATTTGGCGTTATGAAACTGTTGACGTCGTCAAACCTGTGCTCGTTTCACCCCTGGATGAACAACAGCTTATTAAACAAACCCACCACGGTACGGTCCGACCTTTATGTGCCATCATGCATTTTAACCACCGAGACTTCCGTCTCTTGTGTGTTCAGCTGGGAAGCCATCAACATCTTTTAATCGCCTGCTCTCTACAATCTGGTATTATTATTAAACACTTACATTTATATATTTTGATCGACTTAAATCTACTTAAACTTAACTATTATTTGGTGAAATTATTCTTAAATACTTAAAATATAATCATTATAAAACTTTCTTAATAATCTCCAAACTCGGCTGTAAATTTACACCTACAATAAATACCATTCTACATATAAACTTGCGGAGTTCATTATTTGGACATTCGAATCATCAACAATTGCTCAGCTCATTCCCCCAGCGCCTAAATATTGGTCCTTCGAAAAACTGCGAACGCGCTTGGATTATCCCCACGCACCAATTGACATTCATCAAATCTACAATCTGCAATGTACCTACCACGTGAATGCACCCAGAAAATACACCAAAAAAAGCCAACGAGTAGGAAACCCAACTCAAGGTAATTACTCGTTTTTAATATTCTTATACACACATACGTATTTGCAACAAAGCGTGCAAGTGTGGTGACAACTTGATACACAAAATTATTCGTTAAGTAGCTAATCTGCAAGAAAAATTAAAACTAAACTAAATTGTGCATTCCTTTCAAAACAAAAAACTCATAAAAACTGCTTTAGTTTGCGCTAAAGCAAAGTGACATGTGAAGTGTGGTTGTGAGCGTGTATGACAAAAAGAATAAAATAAAAAATAACCAAAAGCGACAACGGTGACGAAGGCGCTTGCGAAAAGTGCAGTTCGTGGCCCAAAGAAACAGCAGCACCACGATAAGCGCAGAGTGGTTTCCATGCGGCATTGGCTGGCATGCGATTGAATGCATCAAAATCAACAACAGATTGCAACATTTCAAGGATGCGGTGAGTGATTTGTATTGGCAAAATAATTAGGACAATTTCAAACATTGTCCTAAGAAAGTCGCATATAAGATTCCAACATAACCTCAAAAAACACACACACACAATCACATGAGACCGTGCACACCCAACATTCAATTGCTACATATTCGATAATTTTTTCTTTCTCGAACTATTTTGTCGATAATTTAAGAATTCTCTCGTTTACTGTTCTGAACAAATCTAACACATCCGAAGTGTTGGTGTTTGGAACATTTAAAAATTTTGTCGAAATATTTCTCAATAATATTCGATAATTTATTCTTTCTCGAACTATTTTATCGATAATTTAAGAATTTTCTCGTTTACTGTTCTGAACAAATCTAACACATCCGAAGTGTTGGCGTTTGGAACTTTAAAAATTTTTTCGAAATATTTCTCAACAATATTCGAAAACTTTTTCTTTTCTCGAACTATTTTGTCGATAATTTAAAAATTCTCTCGTTTACTTTTCTGAACAAGTCTAACACATCCGAAGTGTTGGCGTTTGGAACTTTAAAAATTTTTTTCGAAATATTTCTCAACAATATTCGATAACTTTTTTCTTTTCTCGAACTATTTTGTCGATAATTTAAAAATTCTCTCGTTTACTTTTCTGAACAAGTCTAACACATCCGAAGTGTTGGCGTTTGGAACTTTAAAAATTTTTTTTCGAAATATTTCTCAATAATATTCGATAATTTTCTTTTCTCGAACTATTTTGTCGATAATTTAAAAATTCTCTCGTTTACTTTTCTGAACAAGTCTAACACATCCGAAGTGTTGGCGTTTGGAACTTTAAAAATTTTTTTCGAAATATTTCTCAATAATATTCGATAATTTTCTTTTCTCGAACTATTTTGTCGATAATTTAAAAATTCTCTCGTTTACTTTTCTGAACAAGTCTAACACTTCCGAAGTGTTGGCGTTTGGAACTTTAAAATTTTTTTTCGAAATATTTCTCAACAATATTCGATAATTTTCTTGGATCATTTAAAAATTTTTTCGAAATATTTCTCAACAATATTCGATAACTTTTTTCTTTTCTCGAACTATTTTGTCGATAATTTAAAAATTCTCTCGTTTACTTTTCTGAACAAGTCTAACACATCCGAAGTGTTGGCGTTTGGAACATTTTAAAATTTTTTTTCGAAATATTTCTCTACAATATTCGATATTTTTTCTTTTCTCAAACTATTTTGTCGATAATTTAAAAATTCTCTCGTTTACTTTTCTGAACAAGTCTAACACATCCGAAGTGTTGGCGTTTGGAACATTTTCAAAATTTTTTCGAAATATTTCTCTACAATATTCGAAAACTTTTTCTTTTCTCGTACTATTTTGTCGATAATTTAAAAATTCTCTCGTTTACTTTTCTGAACAAGTCTAACACATCCGAAGTGTTGGCGTTTGGAACTTTAAAAATTTTTTTCGAAATATTTCTCAATAATATTCGATAATTTTCTTTTCTCGAACTATTTTGTCGATAATTTAAAAATTCTCTCGTTTACTTTTCTGAACAAGTCTAACACTTCCGAAGTGTTGGCGTTTGGAACTTTAAAAAAAATTTTTTTCGAAATATTTCTCAACAATATTCGATAACTTTTTTCTTTTCTCGAACTATTTTGTCGATAATTTAAAAATTCTCTCGTTTACTTTTCTGAACAAGTCTAACACATCCGAAGTGTTGGCGTTTGGAACTTTAAAAATTTTTTTTCGAAATATTTCTCAATAATATTCGATAATTTTCTTTTCTCGAACTATTTTGTCGATAATTTAAAAATTCTCTCGTTTACTTTTCTGAACAAGTCTAACACATCCGAAGTGTTGGCGTTTGGAACTTTAAAAATTTTTTTCGAAATATTTCTCAATAATATTCGATAATTTTCTTTTCTCGAACTATTTTGTCGATAATTTAAAAATTCTCTCGTTTACTTTTCTGAACAAGTCTAACACTTCCGAAGTGTTGGCGTTTGGAACTTTAAAATTTTTTTTCGAAATATTTCTCAACAATATTCGATAATTTTCTTGGATCATTTAAAAATTTTTTCGAAATATTTCTCAACAATATTCGATAACTTTTTTCTTTTCTCGAACTATTTTGTCGATAATTTAAAAATTCTCTCGTTTACTTTTCTGAACAAGTCTAACACATCCGAAGTGTTGGCGTTTGGAACATTTTAAAATTTTTTTTCGAAATATTTCTCTACAATATTCGATATTTTTTCTTTTCTCAAACTATTTTGTCGATAATTTAAAAATTCTCTCGTTTACTTTTCTGAACAAGTCTAACACATCCGAAGTGTTGGCGTTTGGAACATTTTCAAAATTTTTTCGAAATATTTCTCTACAATATTCGAAAACTTTTTCTTTTCTCGTACTATTTTGTCGATAATTTAAAAATTCTCTCGTTTACTTTTCTGAACAAGTCTAACACATCCGAAGTGTTGGCGTTTGGAACTTTAAAAATTTTTTTCGAAATATTTCTCAATAATATTCGATAATTTTCTTTTCTCGAACTATTTTGTCGATAATTTAAAAATTCTCTCGTTTACTTTTCTGAACAAGTCTAACACTTCCGAAGTGTTGGCGTTTGGAACTTTAAAATTTTTTTCGAAATATTTCTCAACAATATTCGATAATTTTCTTGGAGCATTTAACAATTTTTCGAAATATTTCTCAACAATATTCGATAATTTTCTTGGATCATTTAAAAAATTTTGAAATATTTCTCAACAATATTCGATAATTTTCTTGGATCATTTAAAAATTTTTGAAATATTTCTCAACAATATTCGATAATTTTTCTTGGAACATTTAAACATTTTCGAAATATTTCTCAACAATATTCGATAATTTTTCTTGGAACATTAAAAAATTTTTGAAATATTTCTCAACAATATTCGATAATTTTCTTGGAGCATTTAACAATTTTCGAAATATTTCTCAACAATATTCGATAATTTTCTTGGATCATTTAAAAATTTTGAAATATTTCTCAACAATATTCGATAATTTTCTTGGATCATTTAAAAATTTTTCGAAAATATTTCTCAACAATATTCGATAATTTTTCTTGGAACATTTAAAAATATTGTCGAAATATTTCTCAACAATATTCGATAATCGTTTCTTCTTCTCGAACTATTTAGTCGATAATTTAAAAACACTCTCGTTTTTAAACAAATTAAACTGAATTTACTAAGTGGAAAATCTCTCGAACTGTCTTCTCGATAATTGTGAAAAAAGTTCGAGTTTTTAGTTTGGCTAACAAATTCCCCACAACCGAAGTATTTGTTGGCGTCTGTAAAAACTTTCGAAAAGCTTTGAAAACTTCTGTCGCCCCCTGGAGTTAGAAGTTTATCCCAACATCAATATGAGTGTCTCAATGAAATTTATATTTGCTTCTGATTATCTAATCACGTTTTGCTCTGCGTTCGAAGCAACTCCTGCTGACGACATAACGAGCACGCTCTTAAGAGTTAAGCTGTTTGATTTAGAAGATAGATGGCAGCGACTGTCATCAGCATATGAAAATGTGATGATAGCAGAAGACACAGATACGACCAAAGATTTCAAGGAATCCACAAAAGCCAAATTTAGTGTTTGCGTTGAAGCTTATCACCTTTGTAAATCTCAAATTTGGGATCTCCAAAAAATATCTGGAGATGAACAACATCCCGAAACAGTGTCTGCAGCTCCTCTTGCTCAGAACGTATCTCTAAATAACTCTGTAGGAAGTGCTTGCATAAAAGTTCCGCCCTGTGATACAGAAGTGTTCTATGGTAGTTATGAAGAGTGGCCATCGTTTAGAGACATGTTTACAGCAGTCTATATCAAACACCCTAAGCTGACTCAAGCTCAAAAATTGTACCACCTTCGTAACAAAACCCGCGGCTCCGCGGGAGGTATCGTGAAACGATACCAACTTTGCGACGAAAATTTCTCTCTGGCCTGGGAAGCCCTTCGATCTCGTTTCGAAAACAAGCGCATTCTGGTGGACAACCAGCTTAAAACATTGTTCAGCATTCCAGCAGCATCTGCAGAAAACAGCAGTTCAATTCAGAGAATACAATCATCGGTCAATGATTGCCTCTCAATGCTTACATCTCAAGGAATTTGTGTAGACAACTGGGACCCAATTTTAATATATTTATGTTCAACCAAACTTCCAGAAGATACCCTTGCACTATGGGAAGATTCACAAAAAACCCGGCAGGTATTACCGACCTGGCATAAAATGGATGAATTTCTCACAGCTCGGTATCAAGTCGTAGAAAGAATAAACAGTATCAAGAGTTCAAAGAGTCGAGGCACTATTCCGAACATTTCCCAAATCAGGCCGAATTTCAATTATTCTCAAAATAAGCCCGAGAATCAAAGTCGGCAGAATATGCAAAGTACGCCCTTTTCCCAAAACAGGACATCCCAAAATTTCAATCCCAATAGAGTGCAAGTGAATGCATTCCACATTCAAAGAGCACCCACTACAAGTAATTTTTTATGTAAAAAGTGTCACAAAAATCATGCTCTTAGACACTGCCCAGAATTTAATAATTTCTCAGTACCAGAGAGAATCGATTTTGTGTCTCAAAACAAAATCTGCTGTAATTGTCTATCGTATTCTCACACCAAAAGAGAATGCACAAGTTCTTTTCGATGTTTCTGCTGTAAGCAGCAACACCACTCGATGCTACATCTAGATCAAGTAGATCATCCAGTTGATGATTCGAAGCCATCTACGTCCAAAGCCTCCCAAATAGCATTAATGCACTTAGAATCATCACTCGATTCAAACGCATCAAGCTCTCAGCCGGTAGAAAGCACACATATACACGCGCACTTTTCATCAAGTGAGGAAAGAATCGTGTTGCCTACAGCAATCGTATACATTCAACACCTGGGCGAAACTTTCACACTTCGAGCCCTCATTGATCAGGGATCCCAGAAAACTTTCCTCGCTGAGAAGGTTCAAAATCGGTTATCTTTACAAACAACCAAGGTCTCCACACATATTTCTGGGATGGGTGGTCAACTGCTTGGGTCGTCAAATAAAATGTGCACATTCAATTTGGTCACAAAATCTCGTAATTTCAATCTCCAAGTCAAAGCACTCGTTCTACCAAAACTGACCAACTTTATGCCATCTCACCCATTAGCAAAACCTTCATTTGAAGAAATCGCCGACTTAGATCTCGCCGATCCCAATTTTTATTCTCCTGCTCACATTGATATGATTATCGGAAGCGATATCATCCCGAAGATCATGCTTAATGGCATGCGATTAAATGTTTTCGGTAGTTTGTTGGCCCAACAAACAGTGTTTGGATGGTTCCTCAGCGGCCCCATCAGCACACAAACTTTCTCATTCTCCACTCACGTGGTTCATGAAAATGAACCATCGCTCAGTGAGATGCTGCGGAAATTCTGGGAAGTTGAAGAAATCCCAAGCGCCTCCACTATGTCCGAGGAAGAACGCTACTGCGAAGAGTTCTTTCAGAAAACAACGTCTCGTCAGTCTGATGGGCGATACAAAGTCAGGCTGCCATTCAAACCAAATTTTTCCCAACTAAAGCTAGGTGCATCTCGACACATAGCTCTCAAACAGTACAACCGAATGGAGTACACCTTGAACAAAAAAACCGATTTACAACATCAATATAATGAGGTGCTCTCTGAATACCTGACTTTATCGCATATGAATAAAACGCACCCTACAGAGATTGTCCGTGATGAGAAGTATTTATCTTTCTATTTACCGCATCATGCGGTCGTCAAACCAGAAAGCACTTCCACAAAGGTCCGGGTGGTGTTCAATGCGTCAAACCCCTCACAAAGCGGACTTTCTCTTAACGATGTGCTATGCGTTGGTCCAGCATTGCAATCCGACCTGATCAGTGTCATACTCAACTGGCGATTTTATCAGTTTGTCTTCAATGGTGACATACAAAAAATGTATCGTCAGATTACGGTTCATGAAGACGATCGCCATTTTCAACGAATACTCTTTCGCACGCGCCCGAATGGTTCATTGGAAGACTTCGTTTTAAATACCGTGACATTCGGAGTCAATTGTGCCCCTTATCTAGCAATCCGTACTCTCCACCAGCTGGCTGAGGATTGTAAAGATATTTATCCACTTGTTTCACCAATTCTCAAACGTGAAACTTACGTTGACGATGTTTTATCAGGTGGACATGACATTCCTTCAGCTCTTCTCGCTCAAAATCAGCTTCGAAGTGCACTGAATTCCGCCGGATTTCCTCTAAAAAAGTTGAATGCAAATCACCCAGATCTTTTAAGTTCTCTACCTCCTGAGGACCTACTCGATGAAGATTTTCTAAAATTTTATGACACCAGCTCCACAAAAACGCTTGGTATTAGATGGAACGCTCTCAGCGATTCCTTTTGTTACGATATTAAACCCACAACCCCGTCCATATCTGCCACCAAAAGACAGATTTTATCAGCTGTAGCAGCACTGTTCGACCCCATGGGATGGCTAGCCCCAATCATAATTCAAGCGAAGGTCCTTTTACAGCAACTTTGGCTGGAAGGGTCTGATTGGGATGACTGCGTAAAACCATTGTCTCTGCTAAAATGGAATACGTTGGTCGAAAGTCTACCAGCTATTGAAAAAATTAATATTCCTAGATGGATTGGATTTTCTCCAACCAACCGAATCCAAATACATGGGTTTTGCGATTCCTCTGAAAAGGCTTATTGTGCCGCCTTGTACATTCGCAATGAAGAACCAAACGCAAAGATCACTTCATATTTGCTGGTTTCGAAGAGTAAAGTCGCTCCAATCCAAACAATCAGTTTGCCCCGTTTAGAACTGTGCGCAGCCGTGCTTCTTTCAAAGCTCGTTAACCACGTCGTTCGCCAGCTGGAGTTACCTACTCATGAACTCTTTTTATGGTCGGATTCGTCTATTGTTTTGGCCTGGCTTGGAAAACCACCCTACAGCTGGAAAACGTACGTGGCTAACCGAGTTACCGAAATTTTGAAGAATGTCCAAAATTCAACCTGGAAGCATGTACCTTCCGTCGAAAATCCTGCAGATCTGGGAACTCGAGGTTGTTCACCCCAGGATCTAGCAACAAACTCGCTTTGGTGGGATGGTCCACATTGGCTTCGTAAAGCTGCTGATCATTGGCCCAAATTCCAGATAACTCCTATAGTCGTTCCCGAGACTAGAAAAGTGGAAGTTTTGTATACATATACCCCTGACGATGATATACTGAATCGCTTCTCAACATACCCTCGTGCCCTCCGAGTAATTGCCTACATGTTTCGATTTGCACACAAATGTTTAGCAAAACAAAGAGCTCAAGTCACAAAAAACTCGGGAGAAGTATCCCAAGATGAAATTAAGTTCGTAAAGTTGCATTTAATTGTGCAATCACAAATTTTGTATTTTTCTGAAGAATATAGTAAGTTAAAGAGTTCAGTTCCCATCCCAAACAAAAGTTCGCTCCTGACTTTATGTCCATTCATAGATAAAGAGGGAGTATTGCGAGTAAACGGACGTTTGGCAAATGCGGATTTAATTCTCAATTACAATGAAAGACATCCAGTCATCTTGTCCGACAAATCACGCCTTTGTCACCTCTTACTCAACTTTCTCCATAACACTTTACTACACGCCGAACATAGACTCATGCTTCGTATGGTGCGGCAGGAATTTTATATTCCAAAGCTAAAAAATAAAGTAAAGTACTGTATACGCCAGTGTAAAGTGTGTACAATACATAAACAAAAAGTGCACACGCAACTAATGGCTGCACTACCTCCCGATCGAGTAAATTTTACACCTCCATTTACGGTAACCGGAGTTGATTTTGCCGGCCCATTTGAAGTAAAATCCTCTACACTTCGAAAGGCCCCAATTGTGAAAGGTTACGTAAGTGTGTTCATTTGTTTCTCAACAAAAGCAATTCACCTCGAATTGGTGTCGGATCTCACTTCTGAGGCATTTAATGCAGCTTTCGCACGATTCGTTGGTCGACGCGGCTTACCAAAAAAAATTGTCTCAGACAATGGCCGCAACTTTGTTGGTGCGAACCGTACCCTGACCAAAGAATTTGAATTGTTTCTCAAACACTCAGCTGCAGATATATCCCATAAATACTGTATGCATGGCTTCACATGGTCGTTCATACCCCCGAGCGCCCCTCACATGGGCGGCCTGTGGGAAGCGGCAGTCAAAAGCTTCAAAGTTCATTTCAAAAAGGTATCTCAAGGCCATAAATTTACCTTTGAAGAGTTCTCGACACTCCTGGCCCGCATCGAAGCCGTTCTCAATTCGCGGCCACTCTCTCCAATCAGTGAAGACCCTTCACAATTATTGCCATTGACCCCGGCACATTTCCTTCGAGGCGCTCCCTTACTGGCGATCCCAGAATTTAATGATGATCGTTGGTCTCTCATTAACCGATGGGAAAAGGTCAAAATTCTCCACCACCAATTCAGTCGCCGCTGGAAGGAGGAATATTTGAGCGAGTTGCACAAGCGGTACAAATGGAAATATCCAGAACGAAACATTAGCGAAGAGGACCTTGTAGTCATAAAAGATGAGCTGTTACCCCCGACTGAGTGGAGACTTGGTCGTATCGTAAAGACTTATCAAGGACCAGACCATCGGGTACGGGTCGCTGACGTTCGTACTCAAACTGGTATCGTCACTCGACCAGTCATTAAACTCTGCCTCCTTCCCTCTCAATAAACTCCCATCTCAGTCATTCTCAAATATTCCCCACATACACAACAGTTCAACTTTAACATCTGATTTATTACTCTACCCATGTGTATAGCTGCATTTATTTCTAATTATTTCTTTAATCTCTTCTTAGTTTGTACCAATGTCGACTCTGCAAAGGAAGGCATTCGATACGATTCTGTGAACAATTTCTGAGCATGTCTACTCTTCAGCGGCGTCAGACGGTTCGGAAGTATGAACATTGCTCCAATTGTCTTGCCAGGTCCCACATGCTTGGAAAGTGCACCTCTAAGGCTGTATGTAAGATCTGTGGCGACGTCCATCACTCATTGCTACATCAATTCAGGCCAGAACGATTGTCGCTGCAATCCAAAAAGACCGTGTGTCAGCGGCGTGACTCCGCATCTTCAAGCGAATCCGCATCATCACCAGAACCTGCCAGGCCGACCAAAAATCAGCCGCCAGTTCGTCGCAACAGAAAAAGCAACCCCGCCCAAAGGACGCCATCGTGCGCAAATGCGCCATACACGACCTCAATCAGAACATCCACGTGGCTTAAAGATTACTCCTCGAAACGTCGTGAACGCTCATCTGAGTAGCGATCCTCGTGAACATGTCGGAGCGGCTATCAAGGCCTTACAACTTTTGCAGAGCTTATTGTAAAATTGCACTAGTGCAAGGCGGGCGCTATGTTGACGTCGTCAAACCTGTGCTCGTTTCACCCCTGGATGAACAACAGCTTATTAAACAAACCCACCACGGTACGGTCCGACCTTTATGTGCCATCATGCATTTTAACCACCGAGACTTCCGTCTCTTGTGTGTTCAGCTGGGAAGCCATCAACATCTTTTAATCGCCTGCTCTCTACAATCTGGTATTATTATTAAACACTTACATTTATATATTTTGATCTACTTAAATCTACTTAAACTTAACTATTATTTGGTGAAATTATTCTTAAATACTTAAAATATAATCATTATAAAACTTTCTTAATAATCTCCAAACTCGGCTGTAAATTTACACCTACAATAAATACCATTCTACATATAAACTTGCGGAGTTCATTATTTGGACATTCGAATCATCAACAATTGCTCAGCTCATTCCCCCAGCGCCTAAATAGAAACTATTATAATACTATTATAATAATTTTCTTTTAACTTTCAGTTACCAGCCGCTGTAAGGATGAACATACGGCCAATGAGAAACAAGCCTACGACAGCTATAATAATGAACATGCACCAACTCATGCTGCTCCGCCGAATGGCGTTCAACAGAATAGTAGCGTTGGTCTTAAGGGCATAGGCGAACGCGGTCTCTATGACACATCGGAGCATGAACCATAATATAACTATAGATTATTATCTGCTCTCACTAAATTTATTATATTATTTTTATTAAATATTTTTGGAGTATATTTTTAACATTTTAAAAAATTTCTTCACACTAAAATATATGACATAAAATAAAATATATGATATAAAATATAAAATATATGATATAAAATATAAAATAATAGAAAAATACTTAGGGCCAGTTTCACAATAAAAACTTAAGTTTTTAGCCATACTTAAGTTTGAGTTAAGTCTAGAAATTCGGCAACTTAAGTCTTCGAATCAACTTTTCCACCATACTTCAGTTAATTCGAACACTTAACTCGAACTTAAGTCACAAAATTTCTAGACTTATCTTAAACTTAAGTATGGCTAAAAACTTAAGTTTTGATTGTGAAACTGGCCTTAAAATTTTTTCCATATAAATGATTTTATATATTCAGCCCTACCACAGTGTAGGCATCGTCGGCACCAAACAGCGAGGACTAGTGAAAAATAATAACTATTTCAATAACTTATTTTAATAACTTTTCGATAACTATTCCAAAGATATTTTTGTTTATAAATTGTCGTTGTGGCTACGTCAGTGTTGGCTGATACAAATTTAACAATAATTTAATGCCTACGTCAACTCAGTGACGATATACAATCGACGACGACTAAGACTACTGTGGTAGGGCTGAATATGATACGTTACGAGCTAGAATTCATGGATGTAAGTTCGAAACAAACTTTTTATAAATTTAGCGATTGATAAATTTTTATTAACATATGGAAAATCAAGACAAGAAAGGTTTTTGCGGAAAAGAAAGTTGTTTTGACCGAAATTTTAAAGAAAAGTTTTCGCTAAAAAATTTAATAAATGGAATATAAAATAGTTTCAAGATTTTTTTAAAAGTTTCATTTAAAATTTTACATAATTTTTAAAAAAAATTTTCATATGAAATGATTAAAAAGACACATCCTTCAAAAGGTAGGCCTTACAGAAGCACTAATCATTACAGCGATCATGGAAGGTATATTGACGCCAATAAAAGCACTACTAGCATGCCTTCTTTTGCGTATCGCTAGCTAAAATGCCCACTGGGATAATTGTGATAACTATTTCGCTCAGTGTGTGCTATTCGAGAGAGCACCAATACTAACAAGACAAAATAAAATGTGACTGTGTTAGAACTCCCAGCCCTGCTATAAATCAAGGGTGTCCAAATTATACATACTCATTTTTATGTTTTTGATTGTAAAGCTTTTGCTGCAAAAGTTTGCACTTGAAGAAAAGCTCGAGCTCAACAACGAAACGAAAGCAACAAACTTTCAGTAGCTGTCTAGACTTCATGCCAGCAGGTCGCTGTTGCTTGCTGTTTTCTTTGGTGTTGTTTTTTATGCGCGATCTTTATGAGGTGAAAATAAAACTCGACAAACTGTATTTGATTCATTACTTGTTTTTTTTTTTTTTTTTTTTTTTAACATGCAATAACAATAGAGTTCAGCTACTACAGCTTTTTCACACTTTCTCCGCAATAGATCATTTTAAGAACCAATCCAAATATCATTGAAATATCTCAAAGATATCGATAGAAGTGGTCAAAAAAAAAACCAAAAGGGAGAAAAATTTACCCACCATAATATGGGTTGGGCTCAGGGACAACACAAGACATAACAACTAACCATGCGTTTACATAGATCTTATCCTTCATTAGTTTTCAATCTACTTTTGAGTTGACCTTTCGACAAGTTAACATCAAACACGTTACAGTTGTTAACAAAGGTACTCATGCGATTTAATGGAGCAGTTAACATATAATTTGTTCTACTAAATGGTAAATAAATCAAGTTGTTAGAGTTTCTACTGCTTCTACGGTTAGTGTTAAATTTTATAAGAGAAAGAAGCTCTGGAGAGTCGAATACACCAGTTATGAGTTGGTGTAAGTAGACGATATCAACAGATTTTCTTCTCTCACTTAAAGATTGCATTTTTAATAATTTCAAACGATCCTCATATGGAGGAAGGTTAAATGTGTCAGTTCCACTCAAGCCTCTTAGAGCAAACCGAACAAAACGTTTTTGAATTCTTTCTATACGATCAACATGCACATTGTAATGTGGGGACCATACTTGACTTGCGTACTCCAAGTGAGGACGGACGATTGAATAATACAGAGTTGTAGTTGTTATTAAGCTATCAAACTCTTTGGCCCACCGTTTTATAAAACCAAGCATAGAAGACGCTTTTTTAAAAATTGTGTCAATATGCATGTTAAACGACAATTTAGAATCCATGCATATACCAAGGTCTTTGACGGTAGTTACACGACTTAAAGCAGTATCTTTAATTTTGTAATCAAAAATAAAATTGTTCCTTTTACGCGAAAAGGTCATAGTTTGGCATTTATCTGGATTTAAAAACATGTTATTTTTAGAACACCAAACCTCAAAGGAGTTCAAGTCTGACTGGAGCAGGTCTGAATTGTCCTTAGAATCAATTGTTCTGTATATTTTCATATCATCTGCATAAATAAGCAAATGAGAGTGTTTGATGACGTGGGTAACATCACTAATTGCCAAAATAAACAGAAGTGGACCCAGGTGGCTTCCTTGAGGAACACCCGATTCTGCAACAAATTCAGAAGACAACACGCCTCGGAACCGTATTTGATAAGATCGCTCCATCAAATACGATTTGATCCAGTTTACAAAATATTGTGGAAATCCCATTAATTTAAGTTTAAATAAAATTAGATTATGTGGTAATTTATCAAATGCTTTGCTAAAGTCAGTGTAAATACAATCGACTTGGCTACCAGAATTAATAGATTTTAAGCAGAATGTAGTGAAATCAAGGAGATTAGACACAGTGGATCTGCCAGTAACAAAACCATGCTGACGAGTTGTCATGACTTGCCCACAGTGAATTTTCACTCGATCGTACACTATTCGCTCAAAAAGTTTAGGAATCGAAGACAATTTAGCGATAGGCCTATAATTAGTGACGTCATTCCTGCAACCTTTTTTGTAAATAGGACTGATGTAAATAGGACTGAGGCTTGCATAGACCTCTACACTGCTCTTTGGAGGAACGTATGCATTAATAACATATACATTAGAATTGCAATGTACAACCTTAACGCATATAAGTTCGATATTAGCAGAGCAGGGAATATCAATAAAGGAATTAACACAGGAGTTCCTTACAGCTAATAGGACACCACCACCAACTGCAGAATTATTGTCAGCGTGTCTGTCCTTCCTATATACTTCAAAACTATTGTCAAACAGTTCTAAGTCAGTAATTCCTCCGTTCAACCAAGTTTCAGTTAACGCGATAATATCTTCAGAAAAATTCTGAGTTGACAAAAAAATGTCGCGCGTCTTTGAACGCAATCCCCTTACATTTTGATAGTAAAGGGAAAGCCTATTTAGTTTTTTTGGGTCTGACTGGCGATATTATTTGTCCTTCTAGACCTGTGTTTAGGCTTAAACTCAGAAACAAAGATATTATCAGCCCACAGATTAGAGCTCAGAACAGTTGCAAACTCTTCAGCAGCCACTGTTAGAATAAATGATGCGTGGGACGGTTTATTGCCAATTTTTTTTGCATGAGCAGAAAGCAGTCTGACTTACTAAACGATTATGTTTGACAAACGTCAATACATTTTCACTTGTTGTGTCGGGCTGAAGGCGTGAAATGAAAACCTTTTTTTTCCTCGACAACGCTCTTAAATTTAATGAACTATTGCGCTCATTAGTTATGTCACTAGCCGGCGGAGAAAGAGATGGAGGAGATGGAGCGATAACTGTATTATCCATTCTCATTGGCGTAAACACTGGTTTAGCCGAGATCTGCTTCGTTTCTAAAGTGGCTGGAAGCGTCATACGCCGCTTATTATTTTTATTTTTTGAATTATTTCTCTTTTTTTTCGAAATATTTAGGTCTTTATTAGATGAAATGATTTGAGTCTCAGAAGAACAGGCTGGAAGAGTCTGAGACAATGCAGTCGAAATATTTACCGATGAAGACTTTTCATCGTAAATGCTAGTGCTAGGTGAGGTGCTTACTTCATTAAAAAATGTAACAATTTCTTTAAAATTGTTATTTAAAGCATTAAGACTATCACCGAAAAGCTTAATTTTTGAGAAAAACTCATCTGGTGAAAGAACCCTGCACGAAGCACAATACCAGCGAAGACCTGATCGTGGTGAGATTAAATCATCAAGACACGACTTAGAGATCCCAGCACATGAAGTATGGAACAAACGCCCACATGGGCCAGAACAACTGAACATACGGTTCAGAATGTTTTGACTTTTGCAAAGCTCGTCTAAAGAACAAGCAGCAAAATTTTCTACGGAAAAATATTCCATAGCGAAAAAATAAAGTTAAAAATTATATGTGTGCAAAAATAATGTCCACTAAGTGCAAATGGGTTAGTATAAAATGTTACAGTTTAAAAGCAACTGCAACAATTCGCTGTGCTTAGTTTGTGCAAATAAACAAATAAAGCACAAAGAGGAACGCAAAAAAAAAAAAAGAGAAAGAAAAAAGTATATACTTAAGCAGCAGCTCAACTATCAAACTACGATGAGAAATAAAACGATATATGTACCACAATAAACATTAAAAAAATTAATATACTACACCATTAAAAAAAGGAACTTCACTTTATTAACACTAAAAATAATTTTCAAACACAAAACAGCACACACGGAGATTAATAAAACCGATATAAACAAAATACAATAACAAAAACAATAACACAATATAAATGACCGTCACCGGCTATATGACGAGATCAACTGAACTTGTTGGGACTTTAAGCGGTTAGATTGCATTCTTTGGTGGTAATTGTTTTATGCTTTATGAAGATGTTTGACAAAAATTGGGAAACGGAATTTTTATTTGCGGAAAATTTCTTTGCTGATCCTGAACGCTTAGTATGTCAGCATAAAGAAAAACGTATTAGGCGATATTATGTTGAAAGGCATTATACTTCTTGCCATAAAGAATACATATGTTTTAATAAAGAGAGAAGATAGAAATGCATTTATCTTACAATCAAAACATGTTTTTTACGAAAATACATGTGATGTGACTTTCCGAAAAATGTGAAAGTGGTATAAAACGAAAAGTTTCATTTGTGGTTTCTTTAGCCTTAGCTAAACGTTGTCGCCCTTTCGATGATGGTTGCTTTATTAAGGACTTGTTTTCTGATGTTTTTTAAATGTTTTGACGATAAGAGAAATGAAATAGTAAAATTATTTCAATCAGTCCCATTATCAAGGAATACTATTTGTAGGCACACAAATGAAATAAGCAGTTATATATACATATTTAAATATGCCGAAAAGAAAATGTAACTGTAAATTTATCTCAATATGTCTAGACGAGATCACTTACCTTAACGACACAAGTCAACTTTTAATTTGTGCTAGAACAGTGGACCACAACTTCAATACGTTTGAAGAAGTTATAACTGTTATTCCTATGCGGGGACATGTTAAAGGAAGTTAAATATATGAAGCAGTCAGAGATAATGTTTTTGTATTTGCAGATAAAAATTGATTAAGTTCCATATGTATTGATGAAGCTAATGTAATGAAGGGCAAAAAAAGATGGGTTTATAGGTTTTTTAATTAAGAACGGCATTAGCGTTCCTAGTTTTCACTGTATAATCCATCAGTATTTGCTATTTGCGAAATCATTACATATGATGAATTCAATAAGTACTGCTGTTAAAATAATAAAAAAGTGCGAGGTGGCAACAACTCACTGCTGCAACAAAAATTACGATTATTTCTTGAGGAAGTAGAATCTGAGTACGGCGATTTATTGCTTCACACTTAAATTCGTTGGCTTAGTCGAGAAAAAAGCCTTCAACGATTTTACGATTTAAAAAATGACATTCTTGACTTTTTTGAACAAGATCCTTTAGACAACGCTGAATATATTATACTTTCTTTAAAAATCCAAGTTTTTTGTTGGATCTTGCTTTTCTTTCCGACATTGCAGAATTTTTTAATCATAAATTTGGCTTTACAAGGCAAAGAAAAACTAATTTCTGATTGTATTAATACCGTTGAAGATTTGAAAAGAAGATTGAAAATTTTAATGGAGCAATTAAAAAATAGAAATTTAAATAACATGCGACGAACAGCTGAAATGGTTAAAAAATATTCAAATAACGACAAATAACGCTCTTGGAATACATTCAAATAATAGACATTGTGAATATTTATTTTAACGAAAGATTTCAAGACTTTCATAAGATTAAATCTCTAATTGATCTTCATAATCATCCGTTGACATATAATATTGAAAATCAAAATCCTCATATACGAAATGAGTTAAAAAAACTCCAAACTGATTTATCCCTTCATCTTAAAGTCGGTGTAGAAATTTGGAGAGAAGTTGATGAAACCACATATTTAAACATAAAAAATTAAATTTATAGACTGTATTCAATGTTTGGGTCTACATATTTATGTGAATGAAGTTTTTCAATTCTTAAGCTTATTAGAAACAAATTCAGTTCGCGAATTACCGAACAAAATGTTCAAAACTTGTTACGGATCAAATGCTGTGAATACGAAATTGACATAAAAAATATATTAACACAAAGTTCTGATTTCACCGATTAACACTTATTATTTCTATTACTTATAATTTTATTAAACTAACTTGTTCTTCATTATTTTAGATAGACATAATGCAAGAAACTATATTTTAATTTTTATTGTATGGGAATAACGAAATATTTTGAATAATAACATTAAATTTTATAATTTTAATTGAAAACTTTTTCTGAAAAAACACGTTGTCTAAAAACTATGAAATCTTCTTATTTTCTTGAATTGAACTTAGTTTTTCGTATTAATTTTAGGAAGACAAAATGCAAAAAAAAAAACTATATTTTGACTTTTATTATGTTGGAATAAATGAAATAATTTGAATAATATTAAATTTTTATAATTTTAATTAAATACTTTTTCTGAAAAAACACGTTGTTGCTTAAAAATTATGAAATCTTATCTGGAATAATAATATTTCGCGCTTAATAAACTATTGCAAAATCAAAATAGGAAAAATGTAAGTTTAATTTTTCTTTGTTTTCCACTCATTAAAGTCGTCGACTGTCACGTGCGTAGCCACAGAAATGACCATATGCTTAAAAAAATTACCTTTATATTAAGGGTTCACATCTAAACATGTAACTGACCCGTAAACATTGTAAACCTTGTGAACTTACATGCGCGTAAACTATTTGTCAAAATTTGTATGGGCGTGAGCTTACATCATTTCCGAGCCTATTTTGTAGTGTAAACTAGCATGTAAATCTACGTGTGTGAATGAGGGTTGCCTTTGGCGCTAAGCATAACAAATTTAAAGTAGTTGAAGTAAATATGAACACGTTTTATTTATTTTTCTATGTTAATGAAGGTTTTTAAAAGGTTTAAAATTTAAAAAAGTCATAATGTTGTCGCAGCCGCAGCCGCCATTTTGTCAACATTTACGCAATTTACACTTATCGCTCATCAAAAGTTTAAATGCTATACATGTTTACATGCTTAGATGAGAACCCTTATTATTTTTCAGTAAAAAGGCAATTCTGATTTGTATGTTTTGATTAAAAACAAAAAATGAGTTAACAACAACTTCTTGTGTTCAGTTTGAAACTTTTTTTTTTGTTAAGTGCATAATTTACGTAAAAACAAGAACATATTAAGAAACGAGCAGTAGTAAACTGCCTGCTTGAAGTCTGGATTGTAAAATAAAATTGCGTCGCGCCTGGGAACGCAGTGCAACGCGTACTTGTTTAGGGTGCACTGTTAGTTCAATCGATTTTGAAGCGAGTCAGATCGAAATGAACTAGAAACAATTTTGTTTCACTCAACAATGGTTTGAGTCCGTGCTGATACAGTTTTTCACTAATGAACGGTAAAGAAAACTTTTTTGCAAAAACAAATTTTTGTGGCAAATATTGTGTGGAATGCCCCATATGTAGTATTTTTATGTAAATTTCTTTTATGTCCGCAGTAAATGATTGATTCGGTCATATAGTTCGTTTCATTTTATAGATCTGATCATAAAAGAGTAAACAAAACAAACTAAAAGACCTATTGATCTAAAAAGTACAAAATATAACGAGCTGACATATTTAACGATCTAAAACACCAAACGAACTATAAGACCTAACGAACTGACGAACTGACAAAGAGCGAACGAACTAAATGAACTAAAATAACTATATGAACGAACTAGTTCATTAAACTCAACTGAACTAAAAAGAGCGATCTTTTTAGTGAACTAAAATGCCCAAGCCTATACTGAAAGCTTTTTCATTTTCGTGTCAACAAATGCGTGTGAAAGCTTTCCGCCCATGGGTGCCTTTTTGGACACCCTTGCTTTAAATCAGGGCTGGGCATTCTAACACTGTCACATTTTTTTTGTCTTGTTAGAATTGGTGCTCTCTCGAATACCACATACTGAACGAATCGGGTATCACAAAGATTTCTGATGAAGCCTTTAGCACGGTCGAAATTGCAATAAAATCAGCTAGTGATTTATTCCTTTTCAAATTGAAAAAACTTTGTTGTTGTTTCTTTGGAAAGATTCCTTAGAACAATTAATTGTTCTAACTTTGACCTTAAGCTCAATAAACGATTTTAAACTATCAAACAACTAGAATTTGTATTTAAAATCAAGTATGATTTAAACTATCAAATATTTAGAATTTGTATTTAAATCATATAAAATCAACATAATAAATAACAAGGTCATTTAGGACAAAACTTAAATAAAAAATATATGAAAAAGAATTATGAATCTAGAAACCCAAAAGTTGATTTTTTAAGAGTGTACATAAAATTTCCGACATAGGTCTCCCCGTCAGCGAACGACTGATATATATTCTCTTCTGTTGTGAGTTTTGTGTACATGTGAAAAGTTACGCTCAGAGAGTGCTCAGTGAGTTTTGGGGCGCCCAGCCCTGCCTTAAATTCAATTAATTGGATACATGCGAACTTACAAGCTTTTGCCGATCGTTTCAAGTTTTTCAAGTTTCTGCCCGACAAAGTAAGTCTAGACAACGAGTATATATCTATATGAGATTACATGTTATAATCAAGCACTTACACATAATATAATTCTACTTAATTTCATAATCTCTGTTAATATTTATTTGCATTTCCGTTCTCACAAACAGAATATGCAAATTAATGCTTATTTAAAAAGTTAAGTCACTAACGTATCTTGTTTCGCAATTTTAGTTAATTTTAAAGGCACATTTCCGTTCTCATAAATGAAAATACAAGCCAAAGATTTATTAAAGTTAATTTATTTATTTCAATAAATTCCATAATTCCCGCGAATTTCAAAGGTGCACTTCCGTTCCCATAAACGCAAGTGCAATCGTTAGTTTGCTTCACACGCTCCCACAATCCGAAATATGCAAGGTAAGCAATTAGTTTAATATAAATATATCCAAACTGTAGTAGAACAGTCAGTCTTAAGATAGATTCGATAAAGTGAATATAAAACACAAGTAAACATTTGTTTTTTTTACTTTGTGTTTGAATAACATTCATTTCTGGCGCAGTCGGCAGGATTTGCCAAAAAAGGATAAAAAAAGATTTTTACCTTTTGTGTTTTTCAAAACTTTGTGGCAAATCCAAATTTTTTTTTTCAAGAGAAAAAATAATCAACATTAAGTGAGTGCAACAAAAAAAAATATTAAGTGCAACAAGATAAACATTTAAGTTTATAAAACACATCACCGTACACCAGGAATAATATTAAATGCAACAAAAATTAACTTCACCAAGATCAACACTAACGTCAATAAAATAACAGCAGCAGTAAATCCAAGAGAACAACAACTAAACCAACAGCAGCAGAACAATTCAAACTATAGAGGACTTCGACTTTAAGGACATTATCCACACCACATAAGCAACGATATAGACATTAACACAGCAGGAATAATATTGAATGCAACAAAAATTAACTTCAACGAAATCAACACTAAAGCCAGTAAAACAACAGCAGCAGTAAATCCAAGAGAAAAATAATTAAACCAACAGCAGCAGAGAACACATCCTGAAACACTCCAAACTACAAAAGACTTCGACTTTAAGGACATTATCCACACCACATAAGGGTAAAAAATTATAGTTTTATTAATTGATTATAATTAATTGTATTAATGAGAAATATTTTTTAACTTTATGGAAGAATATTTTGACACACAGGCTGAATTATATTCATTTGGAACCGAATCAGAAAACATTAGAAATCTTGCAATTTTAATAAGAGAGTTAAAATCAAAAGCAAAAACAAAGAAAAAATTATATTTATCCAAACCCAAGACCATAAGACTATAAAATATAAAAATGACTGAACTACAGGTTGACCCTTTAAAATATCTCAATAACCTTCCCAACTTTAATGGTGATCGTAAGGACTTACACAATTTTGTTACGCTAGTAGATAGGATTCACCCACTATTACAGTCATATAACGTAGGCTCACAAGCATTATTTTCAGACATAATTAAAGGAAAATTAACAGGTCAAGCTCGTCAGACAATCGAAAGCAATTGTCATGTAACAACATGGACGGATATGAGAAATGTCTTACAAAATAATTTTGGCGATAGATTGACATGCGACGAACTTTATGACGAATTAAGAGCCACCATTTTCAAAACAAATACATTAGAATTTTACAACGAAGTTAAAAACGAATTACATAGACTAAATAACAAAACGGCAATTATATTAGGTGAAGGAGTAGGTACAAATACAAGCGTTACAAACAATATGCGCACAGCACTTAACATATTTAAAAATAAAATGCCTGAACCTATGAAAACGATACTCCTTTGCAGGAATCCCGCTTATTTAGAAACAGCTATGGATATTTTGTTCCAAGCAGGTTACGCATACACAAGTATCAATACTAACACTTTAACTAAACAAAAACTTAGAGACACCGAAAGAAACTTACGACAAGACTGACAAAGATATAATAAACAACTAAGTTTTCCACATCATAAAAATACAAACGGACGGTTCAATCAAAACCCTCCACATGGACAATACCAAAATCAATACGAAACTCGACAACAACATAATCCACAAGATCGATGGAATAACCAGCAAGTCTTCCAAAATCAAAACCAACAAAATTTCCGAAATCATAATTCATATTATAACCAGAACACTCGTAGACCAAATAACAAAAATCAGTTTTATCAAAGAGATAATAATTTCCAACAAATATCCCCTGAACCTATGGATATTAATCACGTCCAAACTTTAAGCCCGAATATCTTTAATAACCAATCTCAGCAACCAACTCATAATGTTCAATACCAACAACCAACAAATACCAATCAAACTTTAAATTTTCCTTTACAGGCCTCAACAATTCCCTACCCCATATAAAGATTCAGACCAAGCTTTATCCCTTGAAATTTATAATAGATACTGGAGCATCCCACTCCATAATTAATCCAGGCCTTTGTGATCCTAAATGGTATTTGCCTTCAAAACAAATTAAAATAAAAACACTTCAGAATACAATAATTACCACAGACAAAGTAAGAATACCATTATTCCCGGAACTAGGTAATCCAAAAGAAAAAATAGAATTTATAGTTTGCAAATTTCATGAAGCATATAATGGAATCATTGGCAACGATATCCTCAAAAGATTAGGAGCGGTAATCAATTTAAAAGACAACCAATTAGAAATAAACAACAATAAGATCCCAATAAATTTCGGACATACAATAAGCATACCAGTTAACCAAAAGAATGGGTTAGCATACGTTAAAGAAAATATAATAAACAACCATATAATAATACAAGAAGGTATTTATGAAATAGATAACTATAATATAGAAGCACCAATTAACGAAAACGAAGTTCATAAAATTAAAAACAAACTGGAGCCAATAGAAACCCAACCTGTAAATAGCGAAAATTTCAACATTATCGAAGAAAATGCAATTAAACCTATCAAAGAACAAATTCGAATGGAACATTTGAATTTTGAAGAAAAAGGAAATTTATTAAATATTATTAATCAATTTTCAGGTATATTTTATGAAGAAAATTCCCCACTCTCATTCACAAATGAAGTTAAACATAAAATTCGTACAATCAATGATGTACCAATACACGTTAAATCATATAGATATCCATTTGTACACAAGAATGAGATAAATAAGCAAATCCAAGAAATGTTAGATAGTAAAAAAATTAGGCATAGTAATTCTCCCTATTCTGCACCAGTATGGATAGTACCTAAGAAGGTAGATGCTAGTGGTAAACAGAAATGGAGAATTGTTATAGATTATCGTAAATTAAATGAAGTTACTATAGATGACCGCTATCCCATACCTAATATAGATGAAATTCTTGACAAACTGGGAAGATGCCAGTATTTTACAACCCTTGACCTAACCAAGGGATTTCATCAAATAGAAATCAACGAAAATGATATCCCAAAAACAGCATTTAGCGTAGAAAATGGTCATTACGAATTTCTGAGAATGCCTTTCGGACTGAAGACAGCCCCGGCAACTTTTCAGAGACTAATGAACAACATACTTAAGGAACACATAAATAAAATATGTCTAGTTTATTTAGACGACGTAATTATTTTTTCAGCGTCATTACAGGAACATTTAAATGCCATTAAAAAAATTTTTCATACTCTTAAAGAAGCAAATTTAAAAATACAGTTAGATAAATCAGAGTTTCTTAAGAAAGAAACCGACTTCCTTGGACACATCGTAACACCCAACGGTATAAAACCGAACGCAAAGAAAATCGAATGTGTATCAAATTTTCCGATACCCAAAACGAACAAACAGATAAAACAATTTTTAGGTCTCACAGGATATTACAGTAAATTCATTAAAGATTACTCCCGCATTGCCAAACCAATGACTAAATACTTAAAAAAAGATGCCAAAATAGATATTACAAATCAAAACTATAGAGATAGTTTTGAAACTCTTAAAACAATACTTACAAATGACCCGATACTACGGTATCCCGATTTCAATAAAATCTTCACCTTAACTACAGACGCTAGCAATTTTTCTCTTGGAGCAATTTTATCCCAAGAAAATCACCCTATAAGTTTCGCTAGTAGGACGCTCAACGAACATGAGATAAATTATAGCACCATAGAAAAAGAGTTATTGGCAATCATTTGGGCCACAAAGTATTTCCGGCCATATCTTTTCGGACGTAAATTCATTATTGAAACAGATCACAAACCTCTCACGTGGCTTTTTTCCATCAAGGAACCCAACTCAAAATTAGTTAGATGGCGTTTAAGACTTTCAGAATTTGATTACGAGATTAGGTATAAGAAAGGAGTTAAAAACGGAAACGCTGATGCTTTATCGCGAAAAGAAGTTTCGGAAATAAATTTTAATACATCTGAAATAATTCCAACCATAGCAATACCAACCATAGCAATAGAGAGCGAATCTAGCGTTAATATATTTAAAAATCAAATAATTATTAATAAAGCCTTATCAGGTTCATTAAAGATAAGGAACTTAAATATCTTTAATAATAAAAGAAAAATAATATGTACTAAGGATCTAGATAGGGAAAGCATAATAGTTCTGCTAAAACATCACTTTAACCCTAATAGATTAAATGCAATCATAATAAATGATGAATTTTACTCTTTTTTACAAGCAATCCATAAGGAAATGTTTCAAGCACTTAAGATAATTAGATGTTAGAAAATACTTAAAAAAATTGAAAATGAAGAAGTACTCGCAAAGCTTATAGAAGACGAACACAAACGCAATAACCATAGAGGAATAGATCAAGTCTTCAAAGAACTGTGTAATGAAATTTATCACCCCAATTTAAAAAAACGAATTACTGTCTTTATAAATAAGTTTGATATATGCAATATTGAAAAATACAATAGAAGACCGTTAAAAATACCTTTTAAAATAACAGAAACTCCTAAAAAACCAAATGAAGTAGTTCATGTAGATATTTTTTATACCCTCGAAAAACAAATATTCCTCACATTCATCGATAAATTTTCAAAACACGCCCAAGCACATAGAATTACGGACAGATCATGGACAGAATTTAAACCAAAGATATTACAATATATCAGTACTCAGGGCAAAATGACAAAAATTATTACAGATAACGAATTAGGTTTCAAAGCCATCCCTATGATGGAATTCTTAAACAATGAAGGCATCCAGATACACTTTACCTCTAATATTAACCACACTTCAAACGCTGACGTAGAAAGACTTCATAATGCAATTAATGAACATATTAGACTACTTAAACACGACGACAGGAATACAACTGATACAGTAGAAGAAAAAAATTCTTCGTGTAATAACTTTCTATAATAATTCTATTCATAGCACGACAAACTTAAGACCAATTGACTTTGTCAATGGAAAAATAACAATAGACAAATACATTGAAATTGAGAGCAAAATTCAACAAAAAAAAAGAACAAATAATAAATAAACTCAACAAAGATAGAATAGATCAGTTTACAGAACCAGGCCCTAATTTTATAAAAGAAATTAGAGGAGGGAAAAATCACGCAAAGTATAAAAAAATTGATGCAAACAAAATAGATACCGACCATGTCACAGATAGTAGAACAGGTCTCAAATACTATACCGCCCATGTAAAGCTCAAGAAAAAGTTTCAGGATAATACAAATCCCACAATAAAAACTAAAAAATAATGTTTTTTTTTTAACTTCTCTTAATAGGTACAAAATGACGACATTAATGATACCTTTGTTAATAATGATCCTAACTACTTTTATACAAGGACAACAACTAGAAATTCAAGATTTAGCAAATAACAATGGTTATCTTCCAATAAAGATAAGCGAACAAAAACTAATAGAACACTACAACAAAATACTACATCTAGTTAACATGACGAAATACCAGGAAACAACTAACATTATAAATAAAAACTTAGAATCACTTAGAACTTCTTCACTAAACGCACGAACAACTCTAGAAACAATTAAGAAAAAATTTGACTTACTAAAAGAAAAAATACACGGGCTAATACCACACTCAAAGCAAAAACGAGGACTAATGAATATCGTAGGAAAAGGATTAAAATACATAACAGGAACAATGGACTCTGACGACGAAATCAAAATAAACAAAATATTGAATGAACTATCAGAATACGGGGGGAATCTCTATTCAAGAATAGGCAAAAACGTACTAATTAATAAATCATTAGCTTCACAAATTCAAAACAATACAGACAATCATAGAAAATTACTTGAACAATATGAGCAACTTCATTCCAAAGAAAATAGCAGGTCTCGAAGATGAGATTGAGTTTCTACAATTTATATACCAAATAGATAATGACATATCACTTTTACAAGACCACATTGACGTTATTGGACACATAATATTCTTTGGAAAATTAGACGTAATTCCTTCAAACATTTTTACTGAAACCGAAATACATGAAGACGAAATACATGTAGACCTTATTAGTGACTTTGACAGCTATGCGAATACGAAAATAGCTATAGTCTTTCAGGACAATATTATTATTATTATACTAAAGTTCCCAAAAAAAAGAAATTTATTCAGAAATAATTTTCGAACCAACCCCTAACTCAAAAAATAAATCTATATATTTACCAAACAACAAAATTCTTCTAAATGAATATAACGAGCCATTTAAGATAAATCCAGAAAATAAATTAAAAAAGAATCTAATTAAACTAAATGATAAGTGTATAGAAGATATAATTAATCTTTGAGAAGCTAATTGTAAACTAGACTTATTTAACAACACTGAAGTAAAAGAAATAACAAATGGTATATTGATCTTTAAAAATTCTGACTCAGAAATAAAACATAATTGCAACAATATACCCATTAGACCAAAAGGAAACTTTGTTATAAAATTCGAAAATTGTGAAATTAATGTTAACAATGAAACATTTTTTAATTTCAATATTAACACATATGATAAATTTATATTGCCTCATTATATTACAAAAATAAAACAAAATAATGTTACTTTTGAACACTTAGAGCTAGAAACTTTATTTTTGAAACAACTTACATATGAAGAAGATTTAAATTAAATTTCAATTACCAATAAAAAACAAACTATTGTTCACTTTAGTACTAGTATAGCTATATTTTTATTAATTATTTTATGTATCATTATGTTAACAAAATATTTTAAAAATACAGCAACCCTCCAAAGATTTATTAAAGTTAATTTATTTATTTCAATAAATTCCATAATTCCCGCGAATTTCAAAGGTGCACTTCCGTTCCCATAAACGCAAGTGCCAAGCGCGTCGGAAGCGAATTTCATCTGGGGGGCAGTACAAATGGGGGGGCAGTACAAATGGTGGTGCAAAAAAAGTTCACCAAAATTTCTTCACATGAAACATGAAGAAGAGAGAAAGAAGAGGAAAATATATGATACAAAAATATTATCGTTGTAAAAAAACTGATATTTTGAATAACTTTTCCTTTTAAATTGTTTATCTAGCTAAAAAAGTGCGGGGGCAACTGCCCCCTTTCCCCCCGCTTCCGACGCCAATGGCAAGTGCAATCGTTAGTTTGCTTCACACGCTCCCACAAACCGAAATATGCAAGGTAAGCAATTAGTTTAATATACATATATCCAAACTGTAGTAGAACAGTCAGTCTTAAGATAGATTCAATAAAGTGAATATAAAACACAAGTAAAAATTTTTTTTTTTACTTTGTGTTTGAATAACATTTATTTCTATTATACTCGTCGCTAGTTTTTTTTTTTGCTCGCTAATATTAGCCATATATCGACAGAACAGGCTATTTTGATGGGACATTTATTTTATACCCCTTCAAAAGTGCGAGTTGTTTTACATTTTGTTTTCTATATTTTGATGATTTTGGCTGCGTGCACAAGGGAGCAAAAATATCGGTATTTTTTAATGTGCTTGCCTGCTTCTTCTTATTTGAATATCTGAAGAAATATTTCAAATTTTATGAATGAAAATAAAACTTTACAGCTTCTTATTTGCATGTGCATGGTTGCCGAATTTATTTTGCTTGCAGTTGGACATTTTTGTAGTGATTTTGTTGTAGCTATATTTTGGTTGCTGCTGCAGAGAAGAATTTTTAGATATTTCATTAGCTGAATAGAAAGACAGAACTCTGATTCGGCTAATGAAATAATTATTGGATAATAAAAAAATGTAGCAATAAAATAGAATTGGTTTAGCAGTATTTTATAAATTTAAAGTAATATTTTGGTTGCTACTTTGGATATACAAGCATAATTTTTAGATACTTCATTAGCCAAATAGATAGATGGAATTCGGCTAATGAAATATTTATTGCTTAATCAGGACTTGAAAAAATGTTTATTAACGGAACAAAGTAATGCATTTTAAAAAGGTTTCCTCTGATTTATTTTGGAATATAAAAGAAAATACATACAAATAAAACCAAATTGATTTCAAAGTATTTGCGCTTTAGTTGGGTTCTCCGGCCTTATTTTCAAGGTTTATTTCGGCAATTTTTATTTATAATAAAATAAAATATAATCATTTAAATTTTTTTCATGTTATTTCATAATATTTTTTAAAATTATTTTACGTCCAAAGTGGATACCTAAAAGAAAGTTGTGTTGCTGGCACGGGTGATTACAGTACTTGAAGTCATTTGAAGAAAAAAAATTCAAATATATTATTGTTCTGCGGGTTGTCATTCTGGCAGGTAGTAGATTTAAATATTATTATTAAAAAAATTAAAAAATTGCTAACTTCTAAGCAGACATTTACAAATATCAGGGCGTTTTTTTCATCAGGGTAAAAAACACGAAAAAAAAATAAAAATTAACAATTCTACTATCTGATAGAGCCATTGTAGAATTATGAATTAAAAATTCAGCCCAATCGGCTTGATAGATTTTTTTAAACACCCTGGTCAAAAAAGTCAAAAAAATTTGTTTCGAGAAAATCATTTTTCTAAGGACGACGATTTTAAATATTTTGTAAAATATAACATTTGAAAACAATTTAATATAATGGCTCTCGCAGGTAGCAGAATTGTACATTTTAAATAATTTTTTCCTATTTTCCCCCGATTTTCACAAAAAAAAAAATATGATTTTTTAAAACTTCTGTTTAGAAGAACGCCATTTTGTTATATTTTAATGAAAATGTGTAATTCTGCATATAAAAGATTTGAAACGATTGTATTTAATTTTGTATACAAATAAAACTACGAAAGAAACCTTAAAAATTAGGCCTTAAAACATGAAAATTTTTAGAAACAAAATAAAAACATTCAAATGTTTTAATTAATAGAGCACAAGATAATTATCCATTTGGAATATAATGTCGTTACAAAAGAAATATATTACAATTACCTTTAATTAAATATACTATTTATTTAAATCAGTTCATAAAAACGTGTCTTATTTGCAATATTGTAGGAAAACTTTTTTGAAATTCACTAAAAATAATAACATATCGATAACTTAAAAACGGTGTTACAGAATAATTTTTTAAGCAGATATTTGAAATAAGAGTCCCAATTAACATCTCAATTGACTGTTCAAACTTTCAAATCAGAACATTTTTTAATTTTGTGGAGCAGTGTTATTGCTCAATTATCCTTCAAATTCAACGACAAACTACAAAAGCCAAAATAATCATAAAAAAAACTTTAGCATTTGTTATTGTACAAATACGAATAAAATATTCGAAATGTGTACCAAACTACGTCCATTCTACGAATTATATTCGTGGTTGAAAATCTAATAAAATTCGTAGAAAAAATTGTATAATTTAAGAATACGTATTGAAAAGTGTTTGTGAAACAAAGGTAAATGAAATAGTATAGTAACTTATAAGGCCGTTTTCATATTACGAGTTTTTGTGACAATTTTACACTTCTACAACTAAAAACGACGTTTTTACAAACAAAGTTCTCAAAGCACTAAGTTTCAGCGCAACTTACAATATAGAACAGTTTTTGCTTCTCTCTTGAAATGTTTTATTTTAAGCTTACTAAGTTTAAGTTTCTTTGATTTAATATGAAGATATATAAATAAATTTCACTGCTTATTGTAAGTAATTTAGAACTGTTTATAAAAAATTGGAAAAAAGTGTTATAAAAATATTATTAAAACATTTATTAAATAATGGGAAGCAAGTATTATTGTAAGCTTTTAACACCTGTTTTTAAGAAATCTTATGTGCTCGCAGTTAAATAAGAGCACATATTTATCTTCTCAGTAAAATAATCCATACGAAAGACCATCACATCCAAATCTATACGAAATTTATCTGTCGATAGCACATTGCCACTTAAAAAAGGGAATATAAATAAAACTCTGTATAACTATAAACTATAATATAAATTTTTATTAGAGTACATTGGTGTAACTAAAAAAATATTAAAAATTATTTAAGTACAGGGTCCGTCAAATAACTTTTTTTTTTAAATTCTATAAAAAAAAAACAACTGGATATTTTCTCAAATTTCTTTTTTTATTTGAAAGTACAATCCTTCCGGTTATTAATGAAAAATAATTTCATTCAAATGGCTACCTCGGCTGGCCATGCAGTAGCCTACACGATCGGTCCAATTTTTAAGCACATTATCGATTGTGTGCAGCTGTATTTCACCAATGGCTTCACGAATATTGTCCTTTAAAGCGTCAATTGTCTCTGGCTTGTCGGCGTAACACTTATCTTTGAAGGCACCCCACAAATAATAGTCCAACGGTGTCAAATCGCAGCTCCGAGGTGGCCAAACGACATCAGCTCTGCTGCTGATAATGCGATCTTCAAAAACATGGCGCAAAACATCGATTGTAGGCTTCGGCTGTGTGGCACGTAGCGCCGTCCTGTTGAAACTAAATGTTGCTAATATCCTCCTCTTCAATTTTTGTGAGCAAAAATTCGTTCAACATGGCCCGATAACGGTCGCCATTGACTGTAACGGCCACTCCTTGCTCATTTTCGAAGAAAAATGGCCCAATTATGCCTCTGGACCAAAATCCGCACCAAACAGTGACTCGTTTTGGATGCAGCGGCTTTTCAATGTATGCGTGCGGGTTTTCTGTGCCCCAAATGCGACAATTTTGCTTGTTTACATAACCGCCAAGATCAAAATGAGCTTCATCTGAAAAGATGATTTTTTTTGGCAAAATCGGCATCATGATTTTCAAAGTAATGTCGCAATATTTCCCAGCGTTGTTCAAGCGTATACACAACCATATTCGTTCAGCGGAAGGATACAACTAATTATGTGTCAAATCAGACATGAGCTAAGTGTTACCATTCACGAAATAAGCACTAGTTGAAAAAAAAAACGTTAAATGGCGTACCTTGTATTATGAAATTCTAAAAGAATGTGTTGGAATTATCACTGAACACAAGGCACTGACGTCAAAATTGTTAGTGATGGATTTTTATTTCTTATTGCAATTGTAATTTTTAGTGCTTGGTGAATTTCAAATTCCACAATAATGTGGAAGTTGTGAAACAAATACATCTGAAAGCATTTTCCAATCATGCTTTGAAAACACTTGTAATTTAAACTTCAAGTAAACTTACTACAAGTATTATTATAAGAAGCTTACTTTTATTATGTTTCGATAAAAATTTACAACACGACTTGTAAATTTATAACGTAGACAAGTGTTTTCAAAGCATTTTTGTAAAAGGCTTTCATTATTCCATTGTAGGTAAGCTTACTCCAAACACTATTACACAATGGTTGATTGGGTACAAGAAGATTGAAGAAAAAAAAAAACACACATACATATAAATAATAAGCTGTAAAATTTGTATAAAATAGAACTTTTATACTCATTCATAAAATCTACAATATTTCTGTGTTTTACTTTAAATTTAAAACATACTGCTAAACCAATTCTATTTTATTGCTACATTTTTTTTATTATCAAATAATTATTTCATTAGCCGAATCAGAATTCTGTCTTTCTATACAGCTAATGAAATATCTAAAAATCCTTCTCTGCAGCAGCGACCAAAATATAGCTACAACAAAATCACAACAAAAATGTCCAGCTGGAAACAAAATAAATTCGGCAACCATGCACATGCAAATAAGAAGCTGTTAAATTTTATTTTCATTCATAAAATTTACAATATTTCTTCAGATATTCAAATAAGAAGAAATCGGCAAGCACAATAAAAAATACCGATCTTTTTGATTTTGAAAATGATCAAAATATAGAAAACAAAATGTAAACAAACTCGCACTTTTGAAGGGGTATAAAATAAATGTCCCATCAAAATAGCCTGTTCTGTCGATGGATGGCTAATATTAGCGAGCAAAAAATAACGAGTGAAATTTCTTATAGATATATATATATACTCGTTGGTCTAAACAAGCCAAGCCAACGAGCAAGCACGAATATGACTTGTATCTGTTTGTTATTTTTGCAAGCTGGCTAAAGCTTGCTTTTTCAAGTTTGGATACATACTTGTATTCAAGTACTTGAAAAGGCTTGAACTTTAAGTAGGCTTGTGCAGTTCTCTGTTCCGTAACTCCTCCAAAAATCACTTCAAACTTTTTTCTTCCAAATTAATTTTTTTATTTCAGTCATTAATGCTCCATGCAAAATTTCACCCAAATCGGAGATGGTAAGGCTGGTGCTTTCAAAATGTTTTTCAAAATGGTAAGGCCGGAAATGCTGTTTTTTTTATTTGTTATTTTTTCTCATATATAATTTTTTTAATTTCTTGCTCAACGCGACACGTGTAAATAAAGTTAAATTTTTTTGAAACTTTGTTTTTAATGGATTTTTAATATACAGGGTTGTCCATATTCGAAGCGCCCATCTGGCAACACTGTAACTTTCCGCAGTGATGCCAAATCGACTAATCACATACCGCGTTTGAAGCGTCATTCCAAGCAAATTTGTACAATGAAACAGTACACGCCACGCGAACGCTCTAAAATTGTTGAAATTTACATTCAACAAAACAATAGTGAAAACTCAACGTGCTTTCAAAAAATGAGCGATGAAGTGTAACGAGTCAATTTGTTTCTTTGCTTTTTGAATTTTCCTTTCGAGTGTTTGGATCTCTAAATAATTTTTTTTTTAATTAGTTAAAAAAAAAAGAAAATAAAAAAAAATTGTTTACAGATTTAGATATTTGAGGGGAGGATTTAGAAAGCAAAGAATTAATTAAATATTAAGAGAAAAAATCATTTAAGAAAAACAAAACAAAACAATGTCTTGTGATGGTTGAAAATATGTTTGCGCAAACTTGATGTTCGATCAGTCAACAAACTCTGACTGTTTGACAGAGTATCCCTGGTTTATTTTCTCCACATCAAGTCTATTTGTTATACCTACAAAAAAAAAAAAAAAAAAAAAAAAGAAAGAGAAAGAATGTTGACATGCTAAAACGTCAAGTCAAACTTTTTCTTTCCGCCTCGAGTTCCTGAAACGAAAAATACTTACCTCGTGCACTCTCCCAGTTCTGAAAATTTAATCTTGGTTTTAAATTAAAATCAGTAAAAGTTTAATTTTAAAGAAACAATATCTAAGAAATAAATTAAAAACATTTTTTGGTGAAGTGGTTGATTTAATTCTACTGGACGTCCAATCGGTTCTAAAATACCATAAAGGTTGTCCGAATCAGCCCAAATTCAACAAAAGGATTTTGATTGTTGGATTTTAGTTACATCCAACGTGCTTAACATTAAATCAAACCTTACCATCGGTAACCACCCGACTGCCCTCAGCTGGTTTGGACCTTGGACCATGTGGGAAAGCTAACCTCATCAATCCTCATAGCAACAATCATGCTACTTCGAAACATTGTTTCGATTCTAATTTAATATTTGCAACCAACGTTTGGCTTAATAAAAAAAAAAAAAAAAATAGATATAAATTCATTAAAATAAAACAATCACACCTATAAGCATAGAAAAAAAAAAACTCATTGGTTAAGACATTATTTTTAAGATTAAAAGAAAAAAAATTAATAATTTAATCATAAGAAATTAGGAATATCAAATCATAAGGAAGTGAAGCAATTAAATTTTAACTAACTTCACCCGAAACAAAAACAAAAAAAAAAAAAAACAAACAACATTAAAGAGAAGGTAAAATAATATTATACTTAAATAATTCCCTCTCTATAAAGCAAACGCTATAAACGTGAAGATCATCATGCACCGCAAACAGATCTGTATGCTGCTCATGACTTGGTAAGTGACGACTTAAAATACCATATTATTTTGCCTTAACATAAAATTGAAGAAATTTACTTTTGCATATATGTGTATATACCTATATTCAGAAAACAAAACAACAAAAAAAAAAAAAAAAAACATAGTCATAAATACTAGAAAAGATAAAAACGTAAAATTATCTTACTGAAGTTAAAATTTTTGTTGCTATTCCCTTTCTTTCAATCGTGCCTAAGCACGTAATCCAAGCTTTGCAGTGATTTAGTTTGTTAAGCTTAATTTCAATTGTATAAATTCCATTTTGTTCCTTCATAGTAAGGTGTTCAGAGAGCCAGCCTCGCTGACGTTGTTTTTGTACCTTTTATAAGAAATTCATTGATTATTGTTTACTACGTTTTACAATTATTTGTTTTGCTATAATGTTTCGCAATTTTGCTATTTTTAAGACAACGAAATGAAACAAAAGAGAAAATATAAAAGAAACATAAAAAGAATAATAAAACTACTAATAAATGATTAATATGGAGTAATTTGGTGCATTTTTTTTTTTTGCGATGGGTGGGTAAACAAAGAGGAGATGAGAGGGGTTCTCAGACGAATATACTTTGGTTCAGTTAAAGAGAACATGGTTGGGTTAAGGGCAAGACGAGATTTTAACATCCAAATCTCGAACTGGTTGTTGAGCGATGCATATGTAAATATATAGTTTCAATATAAAATTTGTTTTTTGTTTCTTTACTTCTTTCATCAAGCACGTATTCCTTATGATAAGTATACTTCTCTTCAGTGCAGCAAGTTCCCTCCCCACCGGCGAGTTCTAGCCCAAAACCTTTACGTGCTGATCGCTACATTGGAGAAGACGTTTAAAGATACTTTTTTCATTACAATGGCGCCCAACGTGGGGCTAGAGGTTAATAAGTATGACTACATACTAAAGTTTAGATACTACTTTCAACTCGGTGTCAATCCTCTTCCTCAATATTTATACTTCTTTTCTATATTTTTATCTTTCCTTTTTTTTTTTTTGCGTTACAGTTTGAAGATAGGTGAATTTTTCTGGAATTCAAAGATGATAAGTTTTAACAATCATTATTTGACCGATGATGAAATCTAGTTAACAAATTTTTAACGCCATCAAGCCAATTGTGTTTTTCTTTTAGCAGATGAGTTTTATTATTTAGCATATGTGTTTTAAAATAAATAGATCTGGAATATAGTGAAATTGTTTAGATAAACAGATTCATTGTCCGATTTATTTGGCTTAAAATATAGGTCTATGGTAAAATCAGAATTGCTCCTCTTTCTCTATCTTTTCTTATGCATCGATTTCTTGGACACCAGTTTTCATTTCCTTTTGTTTACCCATTATGCCAAAAAAAAAAAAAAAAAAAAAAAAAAAAAAAAAAAAAAACAAAACATTATAACAGAGTAATAATAAAAAGAAATTAATTTATAGTTGTAAAAATGTTTCTTTAATAGTATTGAGAATACTTAATATCGCATTGAAAGATTTGTTAGCTTTACGCAACCGGGTTTACTTTAATTTTGTTGTGGAAATAATAAATCTATAAAATGACAGTTCGACATACTGGTGAAAATTTGCCTCATTCATTTGTTGGACATAGTGAAATGGTCTGCAGTATTTGCAATCTAATTTTAGAAGGTTCGACACCTTTAGTATCCACCCGATGCAAACATATTTTTCATAAAAGTTGTATTTTAGATTGGCTTAGCGCGTCATCTACGTGTCCCTTTTGTCAGGCTGCTGTTACAAAGAATAGCTTATTAGAATACGATTTTCCTTTAAACGGAAATTATGTTCAATCCAATACTGGCACTATACCGAAATCTAATGAAAGAGTCTTGTTAACGCGACAGCAAAAGAGAAATCTCAACTCCAATGCTAATCGACATCTTTCTTTATCTCCAACAATGAATAACAATAATCTTCTCAGTTCTAACTTAGCCAACCAAACTGTCAATTCTGAAAGTAATTTAGAAAACCGTATTTATTCAAACATTGAAAAACGTATTCAGTCCGAAATGGCGGAAATGCATTCTGTCATTTCAAAGTTAAGTCAACAATTGACGCAACTGAATGTAAATAATACTCAAGAGCCCGTTTGGCCAAGGGAGTCTTTTCCAGCATTAATACGTCCATCAGTCTCGCGAAACTCAAATCCTCCATCCTTTCAAGAGAACCGTGAACGAAGTTCTGCTTCATCTTGTGCGCTCACTAATAGTAGTAAAGTTGCAAATTTAGTTAGTAATTGGAACATTACCTTTAATGGTCATCATTCTGGCTTATCAGTTGAGAAATTTATTTATATGATCAATGCACTAACAAAAGATAGCTTAGGTGGAGACTTTAAGCTGTTGTGTGAACATAGTCATATGCTGTTTACGTCCAAAGCCAAGGATTGGTACTGGCGTTACCGTAGATCCGTACCTAGAGTAGAATGGAAACCCCTCTGTGAAGCATTAAAAGTTCACTTCAGTGACCATTTGACCGATATGGATGTGCGTGAGCTAATGCGAGACCGTAAACAACAATTAAATGAGAGCTTTGAAGATTTCTATAATGCTTTGCTGCAGCTGTGTGATAGGCTACGTTGTCCGATTAGTGAAAATGAACTCGTCGAAATTTTGCGAAGGAATCTTAGGCCTCACTTGAGAAAAGAATTATTTTATCTACAAGTCAATTCAGTTTCACATTTGCGAAGTTTAGTCTTGCGAAGAGAAGCTTTAAGTACAGAGCTAGAACGAAGTAAAAAAGTTTTCGGAAAGCATGTTGATGAGGTAGCTGTAGAAAATTTTGATTCGGAGGAAGACGAACTGTCCGAAAAGATCTGTGAAATAAGGAATAGAAAAGAAGAAAAAGATACAGACCTTAGAGCGTTAAATTGTTGGAATTGTCGAAAAGATGGTCATAGGTATATAGATTGTTTAGAGGCTCGGACAATTTTTTGTTATGGATGTGGAGCCGCGAACATGTATAAGCCCCAATGTTCAAAGTGTCAGGGAAACTTGAAAGCGAGTCGCAGCCACAACACCAGCCTGCGCTCGTAAATAACGAAGAATCAGATCCATACAAAGAAAATCTACCAAAGTATGAAATCTTAAGTAGAAATTTTTCTAAAGATTTCAATGTTAGAGAGAGTGTTCCTAAACCAGTGTTATATCCTTTAAGACCGTATCATGTCCGTGTTAGATTATATGAGGAAGCAAGACAACGAATACTGTGCGACTCTTTAGCAAATGTGTCTGTTGAAAAATCAAACAAAATTAAAGCTTCAAAACGAAATACTCTTCGTATTCGAAATTTTTATAATAGAATTAGAGCTAATAAGTTTAAATTTAAATCTAGTATTGCCGCGATAAATAAATCAAAAAATGACTTTAGACCTTATGTGCAAGTAGAAGTTTTTGGAATGAATTTGTTTGGTCTTTTAGATTCAGGAGCGTCAGTGTCGTGTTTGAGTGGTTCAGCTGCTAAAGAATTTTTAAAACGCGAGATTTCATTTCGAAAGTATTCTAATTTTGTAGAAACAGCTGGAGGCCAGCGATATAATGTGCTAGGTAAAGTTATAGCGGATATAACTTTTCGAGGTGAAATAAAATCTATCGAATTATTAATAGTCCCAGAACTGAAACAAAATCTCTATCTCGGTGTAGATTTTTGGAACAGTTTTGGATTCCTTAAACAAATTCTGGATAATGTTTGTGCTAATATAAAAATTGATGAATTAAGCCAAGTTTGTGAACCAACTAATCTGAGTGTCGATCAACAGAAAAAATTAAATGGTATAATATCTTTGTTTCCGAATTTTGATATAGAAGGCTTGGGAATAACTCCTGTTCTCAAACATACTATCGAAGTCGAACAGGGTACTAAGCCTATAAAACAAAGATATTTTTCAGTGTCACCTGCCATTGAGAAAAAGATTCATGGTGAAGTTGATCGAATGCTTGAGCTTGGGGTCATAGAACTTGCGCCACCAAATTGTTCATGGAGTAGTCCAGTAGCCATCGTTCAAAAGGAGGGAAAGATAAGGCTTTGCTTAGATTCGAGAAAGTTGAATAGTGTAACAGTCAAGGATGCGTATCCGCAACCAAAAATAAATGGCATTATTTCTCGACTTCCTAAAGCTGAGTTTATTAGTTCTCTAGATTTAAAGCATGCATTCTGGCAAATTGGCCTGGAAGAAAATTCACGTGACTTCACTGCTTTCACAATACCTAACCGGCCTTTGTATAGATTTAAGGTAATGCCATTCGGCCTAACCAATGCTCCACAAACAATGTGTCGTTTAATGGACTGTATTATACCAGCTCATCTTCAAAATCAAGTTTTTGTTTATTTGGATGATTTACTTTTAGTTAGTAGCAGCTTTGAGGAGCATATATCTTTGCTTATAGAAGTTGCTCAGCTTTTACGAAAATCAGGGTTAACGTTAAATATAAACAAGTGTAAATGGTGTGTAAAAGAAGTGCGCTATTTAGGTTATATTATTGGAAATGGTTGCATGAAACCGGATCCAAATAAAATATCCGCAATAAGCGATATTTCAGTACCACGTTCAGTCCGAGAAGTTCGTAGCTTCTTAGGTCTTGCTGGCTGGTACCGCCGTTTTATAGATAATTATGCATCTCTAACAGCTCCTCTTACTGATCTAACTAAAAAGGTAAAATCTTTCCAATGGAATCCAGAAGCGCAAATCGCATTTGAAAAAATTAAAGAAAGGTTAACTTGTGCACCGGTTTTGGTTACACCGGATTTCGAACGCCCCTTTATCATATCGTGTGATGCATCGAAAACAGGTGTAGGCGGCGTGCTAGCGCAAGAAGATGACGAAGGTTCTGAAAGACCTATCGCCTTCTTTTCCCACAAACTTAATCGCGCTCAGCAAAATTATTCGATCACTGAGTTGGAATGTTTGGCAGCTCTACTTAGTATTGAAAAGTTTAGAGAGTACGTCGAAGGACACGAGTTTAAGGTCATAACTGATCACGCTAGTCTTCGCTGGCTTATGCGTCAGACAGATCTTAATGGTCGACTCGCTCGATGGTCTTTGAAGCTTCAGGGCTTTAGGTTTTCCATAGAACATCGGAAAGGAAGTTTGCATGTTGTCCCAGATGCTCTTTCTCGTTTGCCCTTCGAAAATATAGATAGTGTCGAGATTATCATGCCAGAAGTAGATCTTAAATCTGAAAATTTTTCCTCGCCATCGTACTTACAGCTTTGTAAACATATCCAAAACAATCAAGATCGTTTGCCGGATCTCAAAGTTATCGACGGTTTTGTGTACAAGCGCACTGAATTTAATAGAGGTGATGAAGTTTCCGAGGGTTCGTCATGGAAGTTGTGGATCCCACAGGGACTCACCTCTTGTGTGATTGAACGCTCGCACAGCCCGCCGATGTCTGCACATGGTGGAATTGGTAAAACGCTGGAGAAACTGAAACGAAATTTCTTTTGGCCCAACATGGCAAAAGAGGTGAAAAATTTTGTTTTGAATTGTGACATTTGTCGCCAGAGTAAAGCACCAAACACTGTTTTAAGACCACCTATGGGAGCACAAAGTAAATCTTTTCGACCATTTCAACGGCTCTATATGGATTTGATTGGCCCATACCCACGGTCTAAGTCAGGAAATGTGGGAATTTTTATTGTGCTTGACCATTTAACAAAGTTTCCGCTACTGAAACCCCTACGAAAATTTTCAGCTTCATCAATTATTGATTTTCTAGAAACATATGTTTTCCATATTTTCGGAATACCCGAAATCATAATAACGGATAATGGATCGCAATTTAAGGCAACAATTTTTGAACAATTTCTTTCTAAGTACGGTATCAAACATACGTTTACAGCTATATATTCCCCACAATCGAACAACTCTGAGCGCGTTAACAGATCAGTTATTGCTGGAATACGATCATATTTGTCAAAAGACCAAAGGTTATGGGATTCTAATATAAGCCAGATTGCCGTAGCACTGAGAAGTGCTTATCATAGCTCAATTGGCTATTCCCCGTATTACGTCTTATTTGGACAACAAATGATCACGCATGCTGATTCATACGAAATATTGCGAAAGCTTAGTTCATTGGAAGAAGGTGAAAATATATTAGATACCACTGAAAGACTACAATTAATTAGGGAAAATGTCATGAAAAGTATAGACAAAGCTTATAATATTAACAGAAAAGTTTATAATCTTCGTTCTAGAGAAATTAAATTTGTCGAAGGAGAGATAGTGTTCCGAAGAAATTTTGCACAAAGCAATAAGGCTATTAATTTTAATGCTAAGTTAGCGCCGAAGTTCCTCAAAGCTAAGGTATATAAAAAGATTGGAAATAGCTATTATGAACTCATAGACTTAGAAGGAAAAAGGTTGGGAGTTTTTCATGCAAAAGATCTCCAACTTCATTCTGCCATGCAATAGCTAAACAACCACGTTTTCCAGAGGATTTGATATCGTAATCGATCTCAAAATCATCTGTTTTGTAACGAGTCAATTTGTTTCTTTGCTTTTTGAATTTTCCTTTCGAGTGTTTGGATCTCTAAATAATTTTTTTTTTAATTAGTTAAAAAAAAAAAGAAAATAAAAAAAAATTGTTTACAGATTTAGATATTTGAGGGGAGGATTTAGAAAGCAAAGAATTAATTAAATATTAAGAGAAAAAATCATTTAAGAAAAACAAAACAAAACAATGTCTTGTGATGGTTGAAAATATGTTTGCGCAAACTTGATGTTCGATCAGTCAACAAACTCTGACTGTTTGACAGAGTATCCCTGGTTTATTTTCTCCACATCAAGTCTATTTGTTATACCTACAAAAAAAAAAAAAAAAAAAAAAAAAGAAAGAGAAAGAATGTTGACATGCTAAAACGTCAAGTCAAACTTTTTCTTTCCGCCTCGAGTTCCTGAAACGAAAAATACTTACCTCGTGCACTCTCCCAGTTCTGAAAATTTAATCTTGGTTTTAAATTAAAATCAGTAAAAGTTTAATTTTAAAGAAACAATATCTAAGAAATAAATTAAAAACATTTTTTGGTGAAGTGGTTGATTTAATTCTACTGGACGTCCAATCGGTTCTAAAATACCATAAAGGTTGTCCGAATCAGCCCAAATTCAACAAAAGGATTTTGATTGTTGGATTTTAGTTACATCCAACGTGCTTAACATTAAATCAAACCTTACCATCGGTAACCACCCGACTGCCCTCAGCTGGTTTGGACCTTGGACCATGTGGGAAAGCTAACCTCATCAATCCTCATAGCAACAATCATGCTACTTCGAAACATTGTTTCGATTCTAATTTAATATTTGCAACCAACGTTTGGCTTAATAAAAAAAAAAAAAAAAATAGATATAAATTCATTAAAATAAAACAATCACACCTATAAGCATAGAAAAAAAAAAACTCATTGGTTAAGACATTATTTTTAAGATTAAAAGAAAAAAAATTAATAATTTAATCATAAGAAATTAGGAATATCAAATCATAAGGAAGTGAAGCAATTAAATTTTAACTAACTTCACCCGAAACAAAAACAAAAAAAAAAAAAAACAAACAACATTAAAGAGAAGGTAAAATAATATTATACTTAAATAATTCCCTCTCTATAAAGCAAACGCTATAAACGTGAAGATCATCATGCACCGCAAACAGATCTGTATGCTGCTCATGACTTGGTAAGTGACGACTTAAAATACCATATTATTTTGCCTTAACATAAAATTGAAGAAATTTACTTTTGCATATATGTGTATATACCTATATTCAGAAAACAAAACAACAAAAAAAAAAAAAAAAAACATAGTCATAAATACTAGAAAAGATAAAAACGTAAAATTATCTTACTGAAGTTAAAATTTTTGTTGCTATTCCCTTTCTTTCAATCGTGCCTAAGCACGTAATCCAAGCTTTGCAGTGATTTAGTTTGTTAAGCTTAATTTCAATTGTATAAATTCCATTTTGTTCCTTCATAGTAAGGTGTTCAGAGAGCCAGCCTCGCTGACGTTGTTTTTGTACCTTTTATAAGAAATTCATTGATTATTGTTTACTACGTTTTACAATTATTTGTTTTGCTATAATGTTTCGCAATTTTGCTATTTTTAAGACAACGAAATGAAACAAAAGAGAAAATATAAAAGAAACATAAAAAGAATAATAAAACTACTAATAAATGATTAATATGGAGTAATTTGGTGCATTTTTTTTTTTTGCGATGGGTGGGTAAACAAAGAGGAGATGAGAGGGGTTCTCAGACGAATATACTTTGGTTCAGTTAAAGAGAACATGGTTGGGTTAAGGGCAAGACGAGATTTTAACATCCAAATCTCGAACTGGTTGTTGAGCGATGCATATGTAAATATATAGTTTCAATATAAAATTTGTTTTTTGTTTCTTTACTTCTTTCATCAAGCACGTATTCCTTATGATAAGTATACTTCTCTTCAGTGCAGCAAGTTCCCTCCCCACCGGCGAGTTCTAGCCCAAAACCTTTACGTGCTGATCGCTACCTTGGAGAAGACGTTTAAAGATACTTTTTTCATTACAGAAGCTCATTTTCAGTTGAACGGAACGGTAAACAAACAAAATTGCCGTATTTATGCCACTGAAAATCCACAAGAGATTCAAGAGGTACCTCTTCACGATGCAAAAGTCACTGTTTGGTGCGGCGTTTGTGCTAAAATGCTCATTGGGCCGTTCTTTTTCGAAGATGATAATGGCCACAGAGTTACTGTCAATCAGGAGCGTTATCGCGATATGGTAAACAATTTTTTCATGCCAATCGTTCGTCGAAAGCGTATCAGGCACTACTGGTTTCAACAAGACGGCGCGCCACCACACACAAGCCGCACTACAATCGATTTTTTGAAGCAATTGTTCCCTGGCCGTTTGATGTCAAAAAATGGTGATTTCGATTGGCCGCCAAGATCACCAGATTTAACGCCTCCAGACTTCTTTTTGTGGGGTTATTTGAAATCAAAGGTTTACGTCAACAAGCCAAAGACCCTAGAAGAGCTGAAAACCAACATCCGTCAAGAAATAACCGCCATTCCCATCGAAATGTTGAAGAAAACCATGGAAAATGCTGCAAAACGGGCACAATATGTCGTAGAGGCCAATGTCGACCATTTACGAGATATCATATTCAAGAAATAATGTACACAAATTTACTTGAACCCAATTAAATGATATTCATGACGAACAGACAAAAAATTGTGGTTTCTTTGATTTATTTAAAAATAAAATGGGCGCTTCGAATATGGACAACCCTGTATAGGAACAACATAAAATGGTGCTCAAGAAAAACAAAATTTTTTTTTCTTTCATACAAATAACGACGTTTAATGTATATTTAAAATTACGTTACAAACGAACAAAGAAAGCCTTTAAATTCTAGAATATTTCACAAAACTGTGTCTTCTAGCATACATATTTGGATAAATCATCTTTTATATAACATCATAAAAGATTAAAATCTCTCACCAGCACACTCAGAAAATGTAAATATATTTCCGCAAAAGCACAGATATGCAGCATGTATAAAAGATACCAGCACAATAAAACACAAGAACACCATCCAGTCAATCACATCAGATTCATTAACAATTGCAATCCTATAATGTGCCGTATCAACAATGCATGAAGCCTGAATTTAGGCGTTTACATCATCGAAATAAGCACATCTTAACCCTGCATATCCAATGTAAGCCTTATCGACTACCATTGTTTAGTTTCTTGCTTGTAATTATTTTTTTCTCCTTATTTAATGTTCCAATAGTTGCTAAGCCGCTCTTGACAAGAAAGGGTATATTTTTAGTTTTGATAAAACTGTACATATGTTTTAAAAACATGTTTTTTGCTTGTAATTGTTTTTCTTCTTATTTAATGTTCCAATAGTTGCTGAGTCGCTTTCAACAAGAATAGGTAAATTTTGAGTTTCAATAAAACAGTTCATATGTTTTAAAAACGTATTGTACTTCGTAGTGTAATAACACTAGTTTAAGTACAATTTTTTTTTATTAAGCGGAGGCTATTCATTATGCCCTTATAAGAAAATTAAACTTTGTAAGAAATTGAAAATATTTTTGTTCTTTTCTTAATGAAGAAGATGATATCGATTTTATTAGTGTAGAAAGTCTGTACGAGTCTAGCTTCTCGAAATAAATATTGCAACAAATCTCGATAGGTGAGTAATAAGATAGTGGCAGTGATGACGATCTGAAAGAGCATAAGACAGAGGAAAATATACTACAGATTTTATAAAATGTGGCTGGTTAAGTGCGTTACCAATAAGCCAAGAGAGAATCATCTGGATCAATCTTGCCATCTGCACGGAATTTTTTACAGCTAAAATAACCAATTATTTTTCCATTTTTTTTCGTTCGTTACTTATCATTTCAAATTAATTAATTTTTTATAAAACATTGCATTAAACCAGCGCTGGGCGCCCCATAGCTCACTGAGCGCTCTCTGAGCGTAACTTTTCACATGTACACAAAACTCACAACAGAAGAGAATATAATTCAGTCGTTCGATGACGGTGATGCTGTGGTAACTTATGTCGGAAATTTTATGTACACTCTTAAAACCAACCTTTTGATTCGTAGATTCATAATTCTCATCTATATATTTTTTATTTCGCAGAATTTCATATTTCTTATTAAGATTCTTTGCATTATTTTTCATATTATTTGTATTAATTAATATTTTTATTCTTAATTTTTTGATATTTTGATAATAAATTTTCTGTTCCGCAGAGAACCTTTCTCTCGAAGCAGAATGTTTTATTTACCACTGGAAGCAAACTAATATAATTTATTTACTGAGTATAAAAAGCTAGAGCAATAATGACATAGAAGAAATAATGAACAATACAGATGACTAAAAATAAAAACATAAAATAAAAAATAAACACATATTACAGTATGTGTGGGGGTATAAACATACAAACTTGCAAATCTAGATAATTTTTACAACTATTTCGCTCAGTGTACGCTATTCGAGAGCGTACCAATACTAACAAGACAAAATGAAATGTGACTGTGTTAGAATGCCCAGCCCTGCATTAAACCAGATGTCGGCAAAACTCAAACTGAGTGTGTGTTGGTGAGAGCAAATATTCTGCAGTGAAAAAAATTTATGCTGCATATGATTTTAAAATTTGTACACTTGCACACAAAAGTGATTTAATGAAACTATTTCAAACATACCATGGCAAAGGTATGTTATTAATAAGTTCAGAAATGTTAATTTTGCTATCGCAGTTTCTTATTAAAAGAATGCTTTTTATAGGAGAATTAGTTAATTTATTTCGCTGCTTTGAGCATATGAATTTCAGGTCGGAAAAAATTTGTTCACAAAAGTAGGTGGAAGGATAAAAAGCTAACAGTTTGTAAGAAACTGCTTTTAGTTTTGGGTAAAAGCTGCCATCAATGGTTTTCCAGAATTCTACAATATGCTGTTCATCGATCATTTCTATTTCGGTTCGGAGAATTATCAATTCAGATTGAATATGGAATTCATACTTCGTTACATCACATTTTAAAGGATTTTCAAATAAATTAAATAACGGCTGCATTTCTTCAAAGTCTTTAAATCTCTTTCCAAAATTATTTATAAGGGTTTCTATTATGTCAATGTGTTCATTCTTTTGTTCGCTCGTAATATTTTCAAAAAATTATGCTCTTGGGAAACTTGAATAATTTTCTTCTTGAATATTAGCTAAAAGTAAAAATAGTGTTGTTTTGAATTCAAAAATGCTATTGTATGAATTGTAAACAGTCTTATTTTTTCCTTGAACTTGAAGGTTTAGCTTATTTACGAAATTGGTTATATCTGTTAAAAATGCAAAATCCAAATTAAAGCTATTGTCTTGTTAAGCATCTATTAAATGTTCAGTATTATCTATTTTTTCGATTTTCAAAAACTGCATTACTTTATCCCTTAGATCGTAAAGCCTGGAAAGGCAATCGCCACGACTGAGCCACCTTACTTCTGTGAACATTTTCAGGTCATAATGTTCGGCGTCGGTATTTTTAAGAAATTGAACAAATTTCCTATGGGTAAGAGAATGATGTCCTCCTCTTATTGTGTTAATAATTTTCTCTGCTGTTTTCATAGCAGGAAATGTGCTCAAAAACTTTGAAGCAAGTGCAACCTGGTGGATGATGCAATGAAGAGATGACATTTCGATCCCGTGCTTTATCAATTGACCCACAAATCCATCATTTCTACCAACCATAACGCTAGCACCATCCGTACACACTCCAATTAATTTACTCATATCTAATTTGGAGAAAACGTTTTCATTTAGAATATCAAACAAAATTTTTCCCGTAACATTTCCATGCAATGTTTCCATGGAGATCATTGATTCAAAAACTACGTAATCAGAACTTACACTTCGGATGCAAATTACTAATTGACACAGATCGTTAATATCAGTGCTCTCATCTAATGATATGGAAAAATATTTGCAGTTATTCACCGTTTTCAAAATTTCAAACTCAATAGAGTGAGCTACTTGTTCTATACGTCGAGCTATGGTTCTCGCGGACAAGGGAATGGATTGAACAACATCAGTTTTATAATTTATTTTATTCAAAATATCAGTGCAAATGTTCTTATAGCATCTTTCTGTAAAACGAACGTAACGTGCATTTCACGAAGGCTTCGTTCAAAAGCCGAATGTCAGCTGTTTTTGCTTGATGTAAAAATAATTTCTTAGCCCAACGAAAACAGCTGATTCAGAAATGAACGACAACGTAACAGTAGTGAAAATTTGGCTTGATGTATAAAAAAAATTTGAAACGAAACGTCAAATATAGACGATGAAACTTTTCTTATCGTTTAGAAATTTGTAGACATGAAAGTTGCTGAAAAAAAATCGTAAGTACTCTTTTATTAACAAATGCAAGAATTTAGCATCAATTAATTTATATTTAGCACAAAAAAAACCACAAGCGAGCAATTTGGAGTTCTGGTGCAAGAAATGGATAGAAATCCAGAGATTGCAAGAGGAGTTCCAGTTTTTGGTGCCAGCAGGATAAAAGTTGACGAAAAGTGGAGTTTGATTGCTTCGAAGATCAATTCCTATGGCCCACCAAATAGAAGTGTTATGGAGTGGAGAAAGGTATTGTGCATTTTATGTTTATTTTAATTATTTTATATTAAAATCATTAAAGATTTGGGCAGATCTTAAAAGCCGTACCAAAAAGAAAATATCAGAGAACCACAAAAGGAACCACCAATCCGTGAAACAGGTGGTGGGCCATTTCGTTTTAATCCACTTACGGAAATGGAGCAAACAATCGACCGCATTCTTTTAATTTCAACTGCAGCAGACCCACGCGGATTGGATCTTGGAGTTTTACCTGATTTGCAGCCGTCCGCCCTACCATGCGACCAATCGGCCGATTTTGTAGCAATCGTAACTCCACCAAGGAGAGCTCTTGCAGTTGCAGTTGTAACGCCAACGCGAGCAACATCATCAAAATCACCTATACAACAGCAACCTGAAAATTTCGGTAGTCACTCAAAGCCCATGAAGCGCAAGAGAAATATGTTGGAAGAGCAAGTGAAGTTGATTCGACTCGAAATCCAAAATCAACAGGACTCAATTGCAGAATTAAAAAACCAAAATGTGATTGCTCAAGCGCAGGCCGAATCAGTAAAGATGTTAGCAGAAGCAACTAAGGCAATTGCTGTAGCAACAGCTACGCAAGCAGAAGCTATTAAAGACATTGCAGTAGCAATTGGGGAAGTCCTAAACCTTCTCAAAAATAAATAATTTCTGTAATGCTGTTGTGCTATTTCAACAGTCTTATTTTTGAATTACTAGTCATTTTTTGCCATGTGTTTTTTGCGTTAATATTTATCTTTTTTTTTAATAATTAATGAAATGTTTTCCTTTACTTTAGATCCTTTTAAGTATCTTTTGTTATTTTTTTTTTTAAACTTTTTTAAATAAAGACTTTATCAAATCAATCTTTTTGCGTTTATGAACTCGAACAATTTATTAGAATAATGAAATTCTAGAGATAAGGACGATAACTAATTATATGCTTATTTTAAACTGTCAGGACAAACTATTTTTTACTTATGTTTGTTTCTTTTATGTTGTTTTCTTTACATGTTTTATATAGACGTTATTATTACAGTATATGCAATCGGACTGAACAGCTGTTTCGTTGGTCGCTACACCAACTCGTCAGCAGTCTCAATGATTTGTTTTTTTTTTAGTTAGCAAATCAAAAGCAGACTGGACAGCTGTTTCGTTGGCCGTTTCACCAACTCCTCAGCAGTCATTTTTTCATGCACATCACGCTCTGCTTGAACTTAAATCAAACTTTCAACTAGTTGTCTTCTTATCTGTACACCGACATTTGAGACTTCATCTGTTAGCACATTTTCCAAATTGCCGGTAGAATGGTGCTGCATACTGAAAGACGGATCTAGCGGTGGCCAATCATTTTTATAAAAAACTAGCTGAAACCCGGCGCGTTGCTGCCACTCTCCCTATTCAAACGCCCATAAAATGTTATCAGTTAAACAGCATGTCTTAATTGAGGTAGAATACTGAAGTCCGAGACTGTGCGACCTATATCCACAAAGCCATTCGATATAACAAATTAGGGTTGTATAGGAAGTGCCACGCCCTCTTGATCACCGGTCATAGAATGTAATCAATTAAACTGCATGTGTACATGGAGGTTGAATACCGAATTCCAAAACTGTGCGACATATATCTCCAAAACAATTCGATAGCACAAATTTAGGTTGTATGGGAGGTGCCACTGCCCTTTTCCTTACGCCCATAAAATTTAACCAATGAAACTGCATGTGTAAATTGAGGTCGAATACTGAATTCCGAGGCTGAGTTACCTATAACTCCAAAGCTATTCGATATCGCAAATTTGGGTTAAGTTGGAGGTGCCACGCCCTCCGACAAACTCTAAAAAATTTTATCAGTAAATCTGCATGCGTAAATTTTGGTCAAATACTGAATTCCGATGCTGTGCGACCTATAACTCCAAAGCTATTTGATAGCACAAAGTTGGGTTGTATGGGAAGTGTCACTCCCCTTTTCCCTACGCCCATAAAATGTAAGAAATGAAAGTGCATGTATAAATTTAGGTCGAATACCGATTTCTTACGCTGTCAACCTATAACTTCAAAGCAATTCGATATTGCAAATTTGGGATGTAAGGGAGATGTCAGGCCTCCCTGTCCAACGCCCATAAAAAAAAATCATTGAAACTGCATGTGTAAATTGACGTCAAAAACTGAATTCCAAAGCTGAATTCCTATAAATTCAAAGCTATTCGATATCACCAATTTGGGTTGTATGAGAGGTGCCCCTCCCCCTTGTCCAACTCCCATAAAATTTCATCACTGAAACGGTACGTCTAAATTGTGGTCGAATACCGAATTTCTAAGCTGTGCAACCCATAACGCTATTCGATAACACAAATTGTTTTTATATTAATGGGAGGTAAAAGAAGGTGTGGCATTTCTTCTTAAACCATCTCGTACTCAAAGCAAAGCCACTTACAAAATTTGAGCTCAATCGGACCAATAGTTTCGGAGTATTGTGATATTTCCAAAAGTAGGCGTAGATGAAGTGTGACAACGCCCGTTTTTATTAAAGTTAGTGACAGTCATTATAAGAACTTATTTACCAAATTTTAATTTAATACGACCAAAACCTTCTTAAATTTATTGATTTGTGCATTTGATTTGCATTTTTATTGATTTGTGGGCGATAAAAGGGGTGTGGCATTACTTTTTTCCTAAACCTTTGCGTAGCAGTTACGAACAAACCAGTAGAAGGAAGTATCTTATTTGGTTTAGTCGTTTTCAAGTTTTAAGCATCCGAACAAATCACGATTCATTTTTATATGTACAGATATTGATTTGTGGGCGCGAAAACATTTATGTATCGTGACTGCCTCTTGGAGCACCTACACAGCAAGTTTCAGTATAAAAATGTGTATAACTCCGGAATTGCCATGATTTCGAAAAAGTGAGCATATATATTGCGACGAAAAAGTTATTTTTGTACAGTTACTGACAGTTACTATCTGAACAAAATGATAATATCTTAGTTTTTACGATCGAAACCGTCTGATATATATCCCTTATTTGGTTTGTGGTCGATAGCGCAAATTTGGCTTGTATGGGAGGAACCACGCCCCCTCGTCCAAAGGTTACCAAACCTCACAGGAACAATCTATCTCCTCGGCAAACGTTGTTCTGCCACAGACCGCCTTACTGCTATACACAAAAATGTCAAGAAATGTCAAATATATTCACCATTTTCAGTACAGCTGCCGAAAGTAGCCATGTGCACTAAATAACCACATTTTAGTCTAATACGATCAAAACCGTGCGAAATATAGCATTTTTGTTGATTTGCAAGCGGTAAAAAGGGGTGCGGTAAAATGTTTCCCTTGAGCCATCTCGTAATCGGAACAAATCGACTGCCCAAATTTCAGCTCAATTTAGGTTAAGCCTGGCGCACTTTACTTCACTGGACGCTAACTCCCCGAAAAGTGAGTTTAACTAAAGTAGGGCAGGCCTATTTTTAGTGCACTTGCCGAGAGTAACCATATGTACTGAATTACAAAATTTTTGTCTAATACGACCCAAACCGTTGAAATAAAACGTTTTCATTGGTTTGTGGGCGGTAAAAGGGGGGCGTGGAGACCAATTTTTAGTACAGTTGCTAACAGTAACCGTACAAACTAAGCCAACATTTTTGCTCAATCGACCCAGTAGTCAATTTTGATGGTTTCTTAAAAAGTGGGTGTGGCTATATAGCGCTGACGCCCTTTTTTAGTACAATTGCCGAAAGTAACCATACAAACTTAAGTATCATATGTTAGTCTCATACGGCCAAAACTGCATGAAATATAGCATTTTCACTGATTTGTGGGCGCAAAAGGGGGCGTGGAAACCAATTTTTTGTACAGTTACTGTCAGTAACTTCACAAACCAAAGTAACAAATTTAAGTCTTATACGACCAAAACCGTCTGAAATAAACCATTTTCATTAATTTGTGGGCGGTAAAAAGGGGCGTGGAAACCCATTTTTAGGACAGTTGTCGACAGTAACCGTACATACTAAATTACAAAATTTTAGCCATATACGACCCAAACCGACTGAAATATAACATTTTTATTGATTTGGGGGCGGTAAAAGGGGGGTGTGGCAAATTTTTTTCCTCAACCATCTCGTACCTGAAACAAATCGACTGCTAAAATTTCAGGTCAATCGGTTCAGTAGTTTTGGAGTCTATAGACATCACACAGCCAGACACACATCGTTTTGCTTTATATATATATAGATATTGATTTGTGGGCGTTAAAAGTGGGCGTGAAAACATTTATAAATTGTGTTCGTCTCTTGGAGCACCTAAAGAGCAAGTTTCACTGTAAAAATGTGCAGAACTCCGGAATTGCCATGATTTCGAAAAAGTGGGCGTATTTATATAACGACCACGCCCATTTTTTGTACAGTTACCGACAGTAACCATCTGAACAAAATCCCCAAATCTTAGTTTTTTGCGATTGAAACCGTGAGATATTTTTCTTTTTTTTTGTTTGTGATCGATGGAGCAAATTTGGCTTGTATGGGAGGTACCACGCTCCCTTCTCCAATCGTTACGAAACCTCACAGGAACACTCTCAAGATGTGGCTTTATTTTCCCTGAAAATTTCATAAAGATCGGTTCAGCGGTTTTGGAGTCTATACGTGATATAGCCACATACCCACCCACATACCCACCCACATACCCACATACCCACATACCCACATACATACATCCATTTTTATATATATAGATGCATGCATTGTGGATTGCACAACAAACATTGAATATTTTTGTTGCCTTCTCTGCTGAATAATGCAGCCCTCTTGAACCAATAATGCAACGAAATCTATTTTTCAGCACGCCAAAGCAACGTTCAACGACATTTCGAGCTTTGCAATGCTTCTCATTGTAGAGAGATTCACAGACATCAGCAGGATTCCGAATTGGTGTCATCAAGTATGGTAGAAGAGGATAACCGGAATCTCCTATTTTAAAAGTGAAATATATTTTTAGGTACGTTTCAATAGCTGCGTAACTTACCAAGAATCCAGGTATTTCTTTTCCCATTGTTGAAAGCTAATCTGAGCTGGCGTTCTGCTGCACTATGCTGCCAAACAAAAGCATCATGGTTACAGCCTGGATGCCTGGCATCAACATAGGTTATTACCATATTATGATCACATATCTGTTAAATAGTTAATAACATCAATAAATCTACTTGTACTTATGTATGTCAACTAAAGGTTTGAGGTCGGCTATTGTATTATTATTGTTTATACTTACTACCATCGCATTAAGACTATAGTAACCTTTGCGGTTGTAATATAGGTGCTGTTTGTCTTCTCCAGGCGACTTAATGCGAACATGTGTACCATCAACGCAGCCAACAATGCCCGGTACACCGAAAGTGTTGAAAAAAAATTCTTTTACAGCATTTTCCTCTTCTGCAGTTCTATTCAGCTTAACCCATTTTTGGCAAAAATATCGCTCAAATATCTCCAAGCATTCTGTTATTACTTTGGAAACTGTCGACTCTGACATAGAGGAAAAGTATTCGTTTCCAACAGTCTTTTGGTAACTGCCAGTTGCAAGGAAGCGCAGAAATGTGGAAAGCTTCAGTTGTGGTGGTAAGTGAGTACTTCTGTACGTTGTTTGCATTTTTGGGCTAACCTCATCAAATATGTAACCGAAGACTTCTTTATTTATGCGAAAATTATCCTTGAATCTACAATTAAATTATGACAAAACAATATTTTCCAATCGCAAAGAACTCACTCATCATTTGGAATTTCTAGGACGTTGGTATGATCGCGTATTTTCCTCCGTTTAACTCGCATTAGTTCCTCCTCATCATCACTATCACTATCCGATTCATTAAAATTGTAATAAGCGATCGCGGAAAACATTATAATTATTAATTTTCACAAAACTTTTCACTTTGATCAAATTTGCAGCAAAAATTAAACATATACAATGTCAAAAAAAAAACAAAACAAACGAAACAGCTGATGCAAAAAATGATGCCACCTATTAAATATTGCTTGCAATAAGTATAAAATATTTAAGGTTTTTGTCAGTTTTACGCAAAATGATGAACTCTTACAATCTGGTAATAATGGCTTTGACAAATACTCACGGTAAGAGTATTTGAGCAACGTAAGCAACGTAACAGTGAACGACGACGCAAGGAAAAAATACATCAAGCCAATTTTGTCCGATATCGTCGGAAAACGAACGAAGCTTAAGACGAAGGCTACGTTTTACCTAAAGATGCTATTAATAAAAGTTCCGTCAGTAAAAGGTCTGCCATGTTTTGCTATATGAAGAGATATTATGGTTGACAATGTCACTTTAAGTTTCTTTTGGGTTTCCAGATGGTTCATTTCATTATCTGCTGCTTCCATATCAGAAAGCCATAACTTGAATTTTTGTAACACAGAATCTCTTTTTTCCCTAAAAAACCTATATTTTTCAACTCTATTCAATTTAGTTAATTCATTATGAGAATGTTCATAATGCCTTTTAAAAGCGTCTTCGCGTGGACTTTTGAATGCTGTGTAACAAATTAAGCATTGCATTTCATTAAAGGCATTCCTAAATAAGAAAAATTTTTCGCATATATTTTCAGCTTCCATTTTGCGCACGATGTTCTCACTTCGGTGGCTCAAAGGCGAATGAACAAAATAACATATTTTGCGCTGTGTGGTTGAACGAAAGAGCGCAAAATACGAAAGAGCGTAAGCGTCTGTGTAAATTGGTTTTCCACAATTGTGGTATGGAGTGCCGATCTATGCATTAAACCCAATTTAATGTGTTGATGATCAGAACGTTACAGTCAGCGGTGAGTGGTACAGAGACATGATTGCTAATTGTGTGTTCACACGTCTTTCAAATGATTGAATCAATCAAAATTTGTTGTTTCTTTCCTATGTTAATAAAATGAACTCTCTGCGAGAGCGAAAATGAACTTCAAACTCTTCATCGAATCAGTCAAAATTTTGATTGAGCTCCAGACCTGCATCAATCAGTCAAAGGGTTGCATTTTTTTACTTGTCTGTTGTTTAGTAGCAAAAAGCAGTTTTTTGAAGAGAAAAAAGGAAGAGTAGACAGAAAAGTATGTAAAAAGTAGGCAGAAGAGTAACAAATGTCTGCATCTGTACTTCAATCAAAAAATCATGTGTGGGCAGAAATAAAGCCAAAATTTTAGAGAGAATAAAAAATCGTGATATACTTCAATCATTAGACAGACGTGTGAACACCTCTTAACTTTTTCGTGTTTCAATTGGATTGACTGCGAAAAGTGTGTGAAGATTTTATCCACAGACTACGCTATGTACGCGCCAGCCGCGGCGTCCACATCAGAGAACTGCATGAGTGGCTTCACTAAAACATATAAGCACTAGTTGAAAATGAGAGTAGCTTTCGTGCACTGCATTCTCTTTCAACGACTAAAAAATATGTGGACTCGCTCAAAAAGTAAACTTTGCTAAGCTTGCTATGGGGCATGTCACACGTAGCGGACACGGACAAATTTGTTGTTGTTTTCACGGGTAAAAGCTCTCTCAATTTCCAGTTTCTTATTTTACCCGCGAAAATAACAACAAATTTGTCCGTGTCCGCGCTAGTGTGACATGCCCCTATTCACCACTGTATTGCTTAAGAGACTCGCTGTAACGAATAGAAAAAGCTGCAAACACTCAGCCTCTCAAAGCTCCTCACTCGCCCTATTCACAGAAAGTTGATAAACTATTCGCATGACTCTCAATACTTGAGCGAATCACAGCGAGTTATCTACGCAGTTACTTACTGCGCTGATGTCAACTACGCTCAAGAATGATAGAATAAGAGATTACGCTTTGCGCAGGTCCGTTACTTCTGCTAATCGAGTTTGACAACCAGCTGTTCAGTTGACTACGTCACAATATTTTATTTCTTTAAGAAACGTACTGCGATCGGTTGTGTTTTATTTAATTGTGTATATATCGAAGTATATTTGCGAGTTTTTAACTTAAAATTTAAAAAAGGAAGTGTGCAGCTGCTAATTGTGGTAACAGTAGCAAACAAATATTTTTCAGAAACCTGATGTTTGCAATAAATACAAAAATTAAACCAAGAAATTGTAGAAAACACACACAAACGAAAACAAAAATACAAAAATATATTAACTTAACAAAATTTGTTTCATTATTTAAAAACTTGGAACTATCATTTATTTGTCCTTTCAATTCACAGGTAGATTAATGGAAATAAAATATCTGGGAATGTTTAAACTACATAAATTAAACTCTTAATAAACATTTTTATAAAATCGAAGTCGAAAAATAATGCTCACTGAAGTTGGTTTCTAAGACAAATTTTTTTTTTGACTAAGCTGCTTACTGGCTGTAATAAAATAATAATAAAAATAATGTTTGCAAAGGAGTAATTAAGTAATTTACCTTCTTCAACGAGTATATATCTATAAGAGTTTTCACTCGTCGCTCGTTATTTTTTGCTCGCCGATATTAGCCATCCATCGACAGAACAGGGTATTTTGATGGGACATTTATTTTATACCCCTTCAAAAGTTTGCAATTGTAACCGCAAACAGTTCAGTCGTTTTTAACCCGCTCTTACATTTAACTTTCAAGAATTTGTGCTTGTTTCTTTCGGCTTGCAATTTTAATCACCTAAAATTAAATAAAAAAAAAACAATAAAAATTATCCAAAAGACCTTTGTAAAAAATTAAATAAAGTAAAAATAAAGCACACACACATTTCACTGGATTAATAGTTCATTGTGTTATTCTATTTCTTCTCTGACCTATATATATGTGCAGTTGCGTATAAGTGTGCCGCGAAAAAGTGTGAATATCGCAATAAAGCAACAACATTAACAATAAGAAAAAGTGTGAATATTGCAATTAAGCAAAAACAATAACAATAAGAGAAACAGCCCACTCCAACTTTTAAGTGCACCTGAAATAAGTGCAAATATCAAAAGTAAAAAAAAAAACTTTTTATAAACAACCAAATAAAGTAAACAATAAACAATGGAACCTGCTTGTGCCAAAATTAACTGCTCTATTGAGGACAAAGGTGCAATTAAGCTAAGTTGCAATGGTCTTTGCGGAAAATCTTACCACGGCACTTGTGTGGGAATGACTAAAAGAAGTTTAAACTACTTTCAAGAATACACATCACATTTTAAATTCTTCTGTGATGAGTGCATGGATCTATCACTATCCCATGTTATGCTCGCCATAAAATGTCTTAGCGACTCCTTGAACGTGATGCATTCGGCTAATAAGCAAGTCATCAGTAAAATACCGAATTTCGAAATAATGACTCACGTATCCGATGATCTTGCAAGGGTAGAGTCCATCTGCAAAGCAAATAACTCGGATATCTCAAATGTTTCTAAAAACTTGAGAATTCTAACTGATTTAGTCAAAGATAGCGAAAAAAATTTTATTTGGAAAACGGCCATAAGCGAGCTTAATATAGAAGTAAAAAAAAGCCTCGACGTTTTAAAAAACGATAATACAGCCAAAAATATACTGAGCAAGCTAACATCTTTGCGCTATGATGTGGATATCGTACTTCAGTCAGGCAAACCCCAACCATCACCTCCGCAATCAGATCCAATGCTGGAAATATTACATCAAAAAATAAGTGATATCAGTGATGATCTTGAAGTGTTTCGAGTGACGTTTGCAGATGTAATGGATGAAATAAGATCTGCACCCAATAGAGCTGAAATAAGTTATCCACAAGCCTCTCATCATAACTCTTCCTCTATTTTCGAGGAAATAATGGAAGCATCTATTCGTTTGCCACAGGTCACCTCTTTACCAGCTAATCTGAATTCTTTAACTGCCTATGACACTACGGAACATATAACACCGATTGCTACTCCTCAAAATGTTACAATGAATCCACCCCAAATCGGATCTCCACCATCAACAGTACCCACAATAGCTCATTCTATTCGTTCATCAACGATTTCTCCAAAACAAAACAAAAATACCAATAACTCACAACCTGGATCTCCCAGCCCCTCGTACCAACTTAATCCATAAGTTTGGAACGTCATGGACTTCAACTCAATGGCAGAATAGAATAAAGAAACTCCATGATTCTAATGAAATTGACAAGACCACTCTGTTCATTAAGGGCCCATCAGTTAAAACAACTATATCCTGGATGAGCACTTACTTTCGTAATAAATTTGACATATCTATTACAAACTGTTCAAAGATATCCAATAAAGCAAAAAAATTCTGCAGTTTCAAACTAAACATCCCAAGTCAATATGCGTGGATGTTCTTGAACAACAGCGGTGAGAGACACGGCGAATGGTTAATAACCGAATGGACGAATAAGCCTGGGAAAAAGTCTAAGAAATCAAGATCTTTACAAAGTTCTGGCAGTTCAAGAATCGAATCTTCTGAAAGGAATCCTAACATTAACAAGAATCCATTATCTAAAAGTAATTATAGTTCTTGCTCTAACTCTTTTCCGTATATAAATTCCCGTCCTAACTCTAAATCTAAGTTAAACTCTTATTCTAATTCTAATCTTAATTCTAAGAATCCTCTATATAAAAGAAATGTAAACCTACCTGTTCTTGAATCCAAACCTTATTCATCATACAAGTTTGTGCAACCTAAGTCCCACCATAATTCAGATTCTAATTGGAATCTGAAAACTAGCATTTTCCCCATATTTTCTCTCATAATTAGCCAGAATACGGCATCATCTTATAATAAGATGATTACTGGAAGCAATCTAGCATCTAAACCGCCAACTCATCAAACACGTAAACGGGTTCATTTAATCTTAACAATAATGAAACCAATTGTGAGAAATATCCAAACTTTATCCATTCTCATACTCTTAATCCTTCACCACCAACCGGAAGTGGTTTACCAAAACCATCTTCTGTTTCAAATGAGCTTTGCAATCAACCTGGTAGTCCTACGTCATTTTTAGACCCCCTACTTCCTCCAAAAGTGAAATTGACACTAAACTCTTGCGAAGGCACTGAGAGCAGATATGCCCTTTCTCGCCTCAGGGAGAACAACGTTTATAACAATGTTCGCCTGTATCTCGCTTATATGTATAAAGCCCCTGATTCAACATGCATTGAAGGCAAGACCAAAACTAATTTTAGAGTATTAATTCAGCAAGAAGGTCTTCCTACCGGTGTTGAAGACTTGCGTAATTTATTTGTCCGCTTTCACGAGCACCTGGGTGTAACGGTTGATCAAGTCAAGGTGGATCTGGAAACCTATGGCGCTCATGTCAGAGCTAAACATGTTTCTCTTCTTCAAAAGTCTCGTAAAGAGCAACAGCAATATTATCGTTCCTAACTCTTCTTTCTTAAATATATTCTACCATAACTGTGGCGGCATGAGAAGCAAATTAAACAAACTTTATGTTGACGCTAAATCATGCCACTTCAATGTCCTAGTATTCACTGAGACATGGCTAAACGAAACCTTCAATAATGAGGAAATTCTTGATAGCAATTGGACTGTCTTCAGAAACGATCGGGACTACTCCTCAACAGGTCTTTCTCGAGGAGGTGGTGTCCTTGTAGCATCTCACAATTCCCTTTCAAGTGAGCTAATAGACACACCTAACCATAAACTGTTCGATCACCGAATTATTAGAGTTTGTTCAGGTAAAAGTCTCAATGTGTACATAGGTGTCGTTTACATTCCTCCCGGCTCAAGTGAAACAACATACAACGAGCTATGTGAAACACTGACCACCTTTACCTCCTCCCTAAAAGAGGAAGATAAAGTTGTTATTCTTGGTGACTTCAATCGCCCAAATATATCTTTTGTCACCGACGAAAACGACAACTTTCTTCTTCCTGTAAATCTTTCTAATGCCATAGACTTCAACTTACTTAGCACCTTTTATGGCAGTGACTTGCAGCAAGTCTCTTCTGTACAAAATCAGAATGGCAGATGGTTGGACCTAATTTTTACTAACTCGTATGAAGAAGTGAAGGTTAGTCCATGCATGGGAGCAGAAAATTTATTAACCAACACTGTTCATCATACAGCCTTAAAAGTTGTTTTCTCTGCTAATGACATCAACTTTACCCAGTCTTATAATAACACCATTACGTACGATTACCTCAACGCCGATTATGAAAAAATAAAATGTTATCTTAGTTCTCTAAATTGGAATCATATTCTATTCAATTTAGATTTAGACAGTGCTGTCTCTATATTTTATCAGCACATTTTTACCGCTATCGAAAGTTATGTGCCAATAATAAAGAAAAAGAATAAGCTCACAGAACCATGGCTAGACAACAATCTCAGATTTTTGAGGAATCAAAGAAATAAAATCTACAAACTTCTCAAAAACACTGATAATATAAGCGATGAACTGAAGCTTAGATATGACGAGCTATCAAGAGAGTTCTCTATCAAGTCAGAAGAAGCGTACAAGTTGTACACGAACATCATCGGAGAAAAAATTGTCCAAGAGCCGAGAAAATTCTTTGACTTTGTTAACATGAAGCGCAAATCTAGCGGCTATCCATCGTCTATGTTTAAAGGTAATGTCACTTCGTCCAATTCTCTTGAAATAAGCAACTTGTATGCCGATCACTTTAAGGAGGTCTTTTGTCTTCCTACTACCTTATCTGAAACTTCTCCTAGCTCAACTATTATAGTCGGTAGTTTATATTTAACCCAGGAAGAGATTTCTAATGCAATAAAAGAACTGGATATATTAAAGGGACCAGGACCAGACTTAATACCTACAAGCTTTTTGGTGCGATGTTTAGACCAACTGCTATTGCCATTACACATAATCTTTAACGAATCACTGGTTTGTGGGACATTTCCTTCATATTGGAAATCATCCCATCTTACGCCAATTTACAAGAATGGTGATAAAAGATCAGCTGAAAATTATAGAGGCATAGCAATCTTGTCAGCCATTCCAAAACTTTTTGAAAAACTTATTTGTGAAAAGCTAACAAGTTTCATTAACCCTCGTCTAAATGAGAAGCAACACGGGTTCCGAAAAGGGCGATCTACCACCACTAATCTCATGATTATGGTATCAGATGTTTTAGTCAAAATGGAAAAAGGGCACCAAATAGATGCTGTTTATACTGATTTCAGTAAAGCTTTTGATCGAGTTGATCACAACATTCTTATATATAAGTTAGAAAAATTTGGTGTTGCAGGGTCCATACTAAGTTGGCTAAAATCATATTTAAACGGCAGATCCCAGTTTGTTAAATTCCAGGGAGTTCTATCGAAAAAAATTGCAGTCTCCTCGGGAGTTCCGCAAGGTAGTCATCTTGGTCCTCTTCTTTTCAACATATTCATATCCGATCTGTCAGAAGTTCTTAACGATATCCCACATCTTATGTATGCAGATGATTTAAAAATGTACTATTCAATTCAATCAGATGTAGATGTCAATTTTTTGCAATCAAAATTGTTGTCTCTTGAGCAATGGTGTTTTCAAAATAAACTACATCTTAATGTCAATAAATGCAATGTTATTAGCTTTTCTCGTAAAAACAACGTTACATTACATACCTACCACCTCAATAGTATCGAACTAAAAAGGGTCAACCATATAGTGGATCTTGGAGTTGTCTTAGATTGCAAGATGCGCTTTAATCTGCACTATGATAAAATTGTGTCCAGGGCCAGCAAACAGCTCGGTTTTATAAAAAGGCGTGCAAATGAATTCAAGAATATATGGGTCACTACATCCTTGTACCGTGCATTAGTGCGCCCAATACTTGAATATGCATGCATAATTTGGAATCCATCTTTCGATTCCCATAGAGAAAGAATTGAGTCTATTCAAAAGCAGTTCTTACTATACGCGCTTAGAGATATGTACAACCCCCATGATTATTGTAGCCTTCCATCATATGAACATAGACTCAGCCTTTTAAATTTGATGCCACTATCAACAAGAAGATCGTTATTGGGCTCATGCTTCACATTTGATGTAATTAATGGTGCTATTCACAGCGAATATATTTCTAATATGATTTCCTTTAACGATCCAATTAGGCGCACTAGGCATACTCGATTGTTAACTGAATATCAGCACCAAACTACATATGCAAATAATGAACCCATCAGTCGTTGTTGCAGAGAATTTAATAATATCTCTATATACTACTCACCTTCTATGTCCAAATCCTCTTTCAAGCAAACCCTATATAAATCACTCAGTAATCAGAATTAACACAGGCCTCAGATAAACTACATACATGTATGGATTTATATGTATAAGCATTTAGTTTAATAAATCAAAATTCTTTAACATCCCTCTCCAAATCTCCCATTTACGTCCTTTTGTCCTTATAGTCTTTAAGAATAATATATATACATCGTATCTTAAGTGTGTATATAGTCTCTCTTGTTTTCCTCCTCTTCTCTTAGTTTTGACATGGTTTTTGAAATCATGTCAATCCGGTGGGCGGAGTATGCCCACTAAGAGCACCAAATAAAAAATAAAATAAAAACAAGGAAAGGGGAGAAGAAAAACAAAAAAACTTAGTAATAAGTAAACAAAACCTGTTAGAATAAGTTAGAATAAGTAATTTGCATTGCCTTGTTTGGCCAATAAATAAATAAAAAAGTGCGAGTTTGGTGCATGCCACACACAGCGGACACGGACAAATTTGTTGTTGTTTTCGCGGGTAAAAGAAAGGACTGGAAATTGAGAGAGCTTCTCACTCATCAAAAAATTTCCAGGCAACCGACAAAAATGTTCACGGCCCAAAGCTGAAAACAATTTGAACAACGGTTGCATTTTCTTGATGTTTTACGTTTAGTAGTAATAAAACTGCACTGCAGTAGGAAATGTACTATTTGAATTCATCAGTAATGCGATGTTTGTTGTTTAGTATTGAATTGTACACTGCTAGTGCTATGCATGGCTTGAATGGTATTTATTTATAAAAAGAAGAACAATACTTGACGAACATGCAAAATGCAGCCCGGCTAGCTGCAGCAAATGGATTCAACTGAACAGCTGAATATTATAAGTGATTATTGTGAATGTAATATTAATGATTTGATATATTGTTTTTTTAGTGATTGTGTATTTTTTATAATTAAAAATATGAACGTAAAATGTGTATATGATGTTGCTTATAAAAATGTATACATTTTTTAACTATATTTTCCATTTATAAACTATTCCATTGCATATATGAAAGTAACACGTCATTGTATATAGTATTTTTAGTGCTTGTATGTACAGCTACAGTTGTCTCTTTCACCCTTGTATTTTAGGACAATCGTCAAGAGAAAATGTGAGCAGTAGATTTACTGATGGTATAACTGATCAAGCTAGTCATACATTACAGCCGCGTAGTTAACAAATAAACTGTTTATATATAAAAATATCTTGTAATATCGTTTAAATCGCTAAAATTTACAATATTTTAAGAGATAAGGTTATGGCTATTAATTGGAGTAGAAATATTACTGAAATGTTCAGGATGATCATTTCAGTTCAGCAGGATCTTTTTGCACTTTTTTTTAACTCCATCCAGAGTTTCATCAACTCAACAATTGTTTTTATTGTGACCATATCGTTGTCATCTATATATGTGGATACACTTCCTGCATACATATTGGCCAATGCAATTAATTTTAAACCCCGGAGATCAGAATTTAACCCATCAATTTTAAATGCAAATAAAACCACTTATAAACAACCTATAGAGGGTAGCCGTTTTATTGAATCGATTGCATAAAGGAGCATTGCCTGCACGAAATGGTAGCAAAAACGTAGTAAATTTAGCTACCGCCATTATCGAACAGAAAACTACGTGTAGCATGCCGTGGACAAAACAATGAGAGAGAGGAAAAAAATGGCGAAAATTCCAATGTTTGATGGACAAGCAGACACCGTGTGACATGCCCCTTTGTTTACATTTTGTTTTCTATATTTTGATCATTTTGGCTGCGTGCACAAGGGAGCAAAAAGATCGGTATTTTTTAATGTGCTTGCCTGTTTCTTCTTATTTGAATATCTGAAGAAATATTGCAAATTGTATGAATGAAAATAAAATTTTACAGCTTCTTATTTGCATGTGCATGGTTGCCGAATTTATTTTGTTTCCAGCTGGACATTTTTGTTGTGATTTTGTTGTAGCTATATTTTGGTTGCTGCTGCAGACAAGGATTTTTAGATATTTCATTAGTTTAATAGAAAGACAGAATTCTGATTCGGCTAATGAAATAATTATTGGATAATAAAAAAATGTAACAATAAAATAGAATTGGTTTAGCAGTATTTATAAATTTAAAGTAATATTTTGGTTGCTACTTTGGATACACAAGCATAATTTTTCGATGCTTCGTTAGCCGCATAGACAGACGGAATTCTGATTCGACTAATGAAATAATTGTTGCTAAGTCAGGGCTTGAAAAAATGTTTATTAACGGAACAAAGTAATGCATTTTAAAAAGGTTTCCTCTGATTTATTTGGAATATAAAAGAAAATACATAAAAAAAAAACCAAATTGATTTCAATGTATTTGTAGTTGGGTTGGGTTCTCCGGCCTTATTTGCAAGGTTTATTTCGGCAATTTTTATTTATAATAAAATAAAATACAGTCATTTAAATTTTTTTCATGTTTTTTAATATTTTATAATATTTTTTAAAATTATTTTACGTCCAAAGTGGACACCTAAAAGAAATTTGTGTTGCTGGCATTTGTGATTACGGCACTTGAAGTCATTTGAAGTAATTTGAACAAAATTTAAATATATTATTGTTCTGCGAGTTGTCATTCTGGCAGGTAGTAGATTTAAATATTATTATTAAAAAATAAAAAAATGACTAACTTCTAAGCAGACATTTACAAATATCAGGGCGTTTTTTTCATCAGGGTAAAAAACACGAAAAAAGATTAAAAATTAACAATTTTACTATCTGCTTGAGCCATTGAAAATTCAGCCCAATCGACTTGATAGATTTTTTTAAACACCCTGGTCAAAAAATTTTGTTTCTAGAAAATCATACATATCATACATAAATCATACATATATTTGGTTTAGAAGTGACTGCCTACATAAAGTTCTTTTAAAGAACCCAACCCAACTACAAATACATTGAAATAAATTTGGTTTTTTTTGTATGTATTTTCTTTTATATTCCAAATAAATCAGAGGAAACCTTTTTAAAATGCATTACTTTGTTCCGTTAATAAACATTTTTTCAAGCCCTGACTTAGCAATAATTATTTCATTAGCCGAATCAGAATTCCGTCTATCTATTCGGCTAATGAAGTATCGAAAAATTATGCTTGTGTATCCAAAGTAGCAACCAAAATATTACATTAAATTTATAAAATACTGCTAAACCAATTCTATTTTATTGTTACATTTTTTTATTATCCAATAATTATTTCAATAGCCGAATCAGAATTCTGTCTTTCTATTAAACTAATGAAATATCTAAAAATCCTTGTCTGCAGCAGCAACCAAAATATAGCTACAACAAAATCACAACAAAAATGTCCAGCTGGAAACAAAATAAATTCGGCAACCAAGCACATGCAAATAAGAAGCTGTAAAATTTTATTTTCATTCATACAATTTGCAATATTTCTTCAGATATTCAAATAAGAAGAAACAGGCAAGCACATTAAAAAATACCGATATTTTTGCTCCCTTGTGCACGCAGCCAAAATGATCAAAATATAGAAAACAAAATGTAAACAAACTCGCACTTTTGAAGGGGTATAAAATAAATGTCCCATCAAAATACCCTGTTCTGTCGATGGATGGCTAATATCGGCGAGCAAAAAATAACGAGCGACGAGTGAAAACTCTTCCCTACAAGAAATCAAAAGAAACCAAAACTCTAACACAATCACATACATTTTTCTGTTTACAACCACATTCGCATACTCATTTCAGTGTCAAAAATTGTGAAACAGGGAAAAATATGAACATTTTATCAAGTGCATGTGAAAGAAAGAGAAGGTATCATTATTAAAAATCATGTTCAATTTTTGCATATCCGCCATTGTAGTTTACCATTCCTGGTTTCGCTAACAAAAACCAAGTTCTGCAATAAAAAAATTAAATATCTTTAAATTGCTTACTGTTGGAACGCTGCTACCCATCAAAGAAGGATGAGCCAATAAGCACGCTTGCCAATATCAAGAATGCAGTGAGCATTACAACATTCGCCACATCTAATTCCACTCCCAAAGTCGTCGGCTCAGAAGTGGCTCGCAGTAGCAGCAACAACAGTAAGAACAACAACAACAACAATAAAAAATGTTATAATAAATTAAAACCATTTGTTTCAAGACACCAACGAATTGCATGCATTTTTATTTTTTAAGAGGTACGTTAGATAAAACTGATTTTTACGTTATATCTAACGGTTACATATAACTGAGTTTTCGGTTAGATTTATCTGGTGAGATTTGGTTACCTATAACCTGTATTTATGTTAACCCTAACTAGAGAGAGAGCGAGACGGCTATATTTCAATGGTATTGGAAATTGATACGTGTGAAAAAGGGATGCCAGATCACACGTATACACGAGTTTCGGTTAATTTCTTCCCGAGGCTCTTCCTAGCATAACCGAAACTTGGTATGAAGAGGTAACCGATATTTCAGTTTAGAAAAACCGAAAAATCGTTGCCTTCTTCTCATTCCAATAAATTACTTCTTACTTCTTTTATTTTAATTATACAAACTAAAATGTATGCAATTTTCATTTCTGTGTAGAAATCGTATGCAAAGTGAACGCTCTCGAAAACATCATTGATATTATGACGTACATGCGCAGAACGACAATTTTGTTGTACTCATTTTCTTGTCTTCGGCGCAATCTTTGTATTCTATCATTCTTGAACTACGCTGATGTTTATCGTGCACAGGAAATAAAAAAGGAATGATTGCCAGATGAATGTAGCAGGATTTAATTACGAAGATCATGAACACTAGCTAGAATAGATTTGCCTGCATATAATAGGTTTTTTCAAATTTTTTCCCAATAAGACATGAGGCGACAATGAAGTACAGAGCACCATGCACATATTTTTTGTTACAAGGAAAATTGCACAACTCAAAGCATTTGGCGAGTCCCGTTAACAACGTAGCTTTATCTCGAAGCAGGCAGAATTTTCACTATATTCGCAATGTTTGTTCGAAGACTCTCACAACTCTCAGCTGAATCGCGAAGCAGGCAAAATGATCACTTTATTCACTATGTTTGTTCGTTTATTTACCCAACTCTCAACGTGAGGATCGAATAAAGCGCATAGTCCAGGTTTCCACTCGTCAAGTCTTGACGGTCAAGTTTTTGGCATTCTCTTTTAAACTTGACGCTTTACTTTCTACACATCAAGAGTTGATGATCAAGTTTTGAAAAAGCAACAAGATGCTGAAAAGACTAAGAAGAGTGAAACATGAAAAAATCCTTGGAGATGGAAAGTAATAGAAAGTTTAATATAATAATCAAAATTATGGAGTGCTCAAAAAATATTATTGAGGTGGATATGGACGAAAGTGACGATGAAATTGTTTTAGATACGTTTATCATTATGCTAATGTGTCATTGTTTAAAAAAAAAAAAAAAAATGTACTGGCCATTTCAGCCCTTTGAAGGACTTTGACCTAGCTTCTATTGATCAATTGTGTTGTGCGTGTTATTAAATGTTTGATCACAAATGACCGAGAACTGGACCTACGTGTTTTATGCCGACTCCGAACGGCTTATGTTCTCAAGAAGCTTTTCAAGGCAATTTTTACTCTCTGAGGTTGCCATTGTCTGCAGAGAGGTGACGACCGAACAGAAAAATTAATTCAATTGAAAAAACTTTCTGTCTGAGCTGGAATTGAACCCGGGCTACCGCGGTTCTTTAGCTTAGGGGCCACGCACTCTACCCACTAGGCTACGGTCGCCACTTTTGTCATTGTTTTATTATTTGTTTTTAATACCTTGTTTTGAATATTTGTAGAAAACCGTCAATAATGCAAAAAATAATGCTACTGCCGGATAAGCCTAAGCACGTATGCGTAAGGCAGTGGAGAACCGATAGGGTGGATGAAGGCGCACACGCGTTTTTGAACAAAAAGCTTAAAGCTGAGACTCCATCTTATAACTATTTTTTGAGACTAAAAGAGCCACAATATAATGCTTTACTGGCTGGGATCAGCAATGAAATTAAAAGAAACAATACAGTGATGAGAGATGCAGTAACTCAAGCTGAAAAGCTTTCTGTTACTTTGAGATTTTTGGCCACTGCTGGGTTTTTTGGTTACAAAATGCTAAATTTTTTCAACGAGATTATTTTTATTTTTAAGGAGAAACATACAAAAGTTTAAGCTTTAGTACAAGACTATCACCAACATTTGTTTCACGGACAGTGCCCTCAGTTTGTTAGGCAATAATTAATCATTTAAGTGGAACCTATCTAAGAGTATAACAGATTTATAATAAATAGGAATATAATTTAATGAATATATTTTGCTTTCATATAGATACCAACCAGCATTGCTGGGTGGGAAGCAATTGCAAGGGAATTCGCCATAAAATGACAATTTCCAAAATGCATCGGCGCCCTCGATAGACAGCACGTTAGATTTCAGGCTTCGCGAAAAAACGGGGGACTTTTATCATAATTACAAAGGCACTAATAGTATTGTGTTGTTGGCGTTGGTAGATGCTAATTGTCATATCATTTACGTTGACATTGGTTGCAATGGGCGTACAAATGACGCTGGAGTATATCTTCAAAGTTCACTAAAAACAATTTTAGATGAAGGAAACAATCTGCCTCCAAATGTGATAGTTGGAAGAGAGCGGTGCTTACCACATGTTATTGTTGCAGATGACGCGTTTCCTCTTAAGAAGAATATTTTAAAACCGTTTCCATACCACACTAACAACACAGAAAAAAAATGTTTAATATGAGGCTATCTCGAGTTAGACATGTTGTAGAGCATGCATTCAGAATCCTTTCAAATAGATTTAATATATTTCAAACTTCTATGAACCTTAAGGTCGAGTCTGTTGAAACAATAACTTTGACTTGTTGCATTCTGCACAATTATTTGCTTGGCATTGACAGCTATCAAGTGAAAACGTTGATGTGTCTTTAAATTCTCAAAATAACCCACGAAAGGGCGATGCAGAATATATACGCCAGCAGTTCACTGCATATTTCAACGAGGAAGGAAAATCGGACTGGCAATACAAAAAACTATAAGCTGTACTATAGAAAGTAGTATATCTGTGTCGATAACAAGAAACAGCTAAGTCTGATTTCAAAGATTAAAAAAAAATGTCTTCAAAGTTTTCGATCGCCACAGAAACTATATGAAACGGTCTTTCATTTTTGTTCCATAGCTTCCATTCAGATTTTGCGTGTTTATAGTGGTGCTATATGAGAGGAACACAGCTACATCAATAACTCAGTTTTCTCTTAAGTGGACTTACGCTGTTATTGCTTATCGACACAGTTATATAAATTCAATAAAATAATTAACATAAAATGCACTATATTTGATAAAATGTATAATTTTCAGTTGGTGTCGAATCTTAGCATTTTTTGTTGTTTTATGTAAAAATTAATATGTCATTTTTAATATTATTAATTAAAAATTATATTGAATGAACATTATATGATTTAAGCATTTAAAAAAAATAGTTAAATTATTTAATACTTTTAATATGGAGTATGAAATTCGAGCCGAGTATTCATTATATTATTTATTGAAGTGGCACATAAAATAATTTAGAGATTTTTACAACTGCAAATAATGTAATGAATTGATAAGATGCTAGTAAGTTTGGGATAAAAAAAGTCTTAAAAGTTGAGAAATTTTTTTAGAAACTCTGATTTTTAGACGTTGCGTTTCTACACTGAGAAACCAAAATGTTTGAATTAATTTAAATGTGTCATACAAATTTGGTTTATAAAGGAAAGATTTGTTGCAAAATTATTTTTTCATGCATTAGCAAGCAAATCGCAGCAAACGCATTTAGTATGAATGGTTTATCTGACATTTGATTTAAAATATTTTACATTTAATCTTTCACAATCTGACTACTGAATCTGAAGTTCGGTTTTTATCTTAGTGTATGAACTGGATACTTACTTCTTTGTTTTTGTTTAACCTAAACTTTTTGAAATAATGAAAGCAATTAAAAAAAATTAGATTTCATAAGTTTATTGAATTTCTATAACTTTCGTTCGTAATTCATATGAAATACTTTAAATTTTTAATAATAAAAACCAAAAATTATTATTAATAGCCAGAACGCCAGCATATTGGCATATAACGAAATTCATTTAACTAAAATCGCTTTCGTCAAATACTCTGTTCATTGACTGCTCCAAAATGTCACATGCTGTGGAGCTATCTGATGTTGACGATATACGTGAGCTTCTCAAGTATTTTCTTATGGTACATTGAATATCCCAAGCAGCATCGTCTTGATCCTCTGTATTAATTTTTTCCATTTCTGTCGTCACTAGTCGCCCAAGCCAATCGTATTTGTTATTGTTCTGCAAATGAAGAGAAAATTGTTCATCAAAACCTGTATTTTATTTTTAAAATAAATATTTAATTTTTACCTTATTGAGCACTTGTTTTTGATCTCTTCGGCGGTGGTGTCGTTTGTGGTGGTGTCAACGGTGGTGGTGTCGGTGATATTAATTGCGTTTCTTCTCTGTTTTCGATGTGGTCAGATATCTGTGAAAAAATTAATTTTATTAATAGATTGCTCAAAGTTTTACTATAGAAATATTACCACATTTGACGTACTGCATATAATTTGCGAATAGTTCTTTAGAAACTGCAACTGGTCAAAACACCAAAGCTTCGGACTATAAACTTCCTCAATTCCGACGCCACTTTTTTTGATGCTTGCATTTGCCGCAATTCTTACAAATACTGTGTTCTCAATCCCTTCAATTTTTTTTTATATCGACTATTGTGAACTCTGGGCACCATCTTTTGCATTTCAATGGTGATTTCGTTTAAAATTGTGGCTTTTTGGTTCTGTTGAGATAATCAGCAGATCTGGTGTTGTACAGGCATTCATGTTGTTAGTATATTAATATAAACGCCTCAATCATATCTTTAGTCCATTTAACGGCCATGTTGTTCTAATTTATAATGAATTATAAATAAAAGCACCTAAGTACAAAATATTCAATAAGAAATACTTACAATTTTTTTCTCAATTAAATAACTGCTCGATCTGATATAGAGCTCATCCATTTTGCAATTTTTGCCAATTCTCGCTTTCTCATTGCATTCTCACTGGTTGCAGATTTTGTATGAGTTGTCAATTTCGTTTTGACAGGTTCGGCCACCGGCTCTCCGCCCTAACACTATCTTGTCTAATTTTGCCATGAGAAAATGTAGTGAAGAAGGAGAGTGCGCTATGAAGCGAAGCGCTTGTTGCAGATCTCTGGTCCACATGCTCAAACAACCATATTCAAACATTAGTTTAAAAAAATTATCTTAAAAATAATGTATGTATGTTATATGGATTTTAAGAACATTTTTCCTTATATAATTTCAATTTAAAATTCACCGACTTTAAAAAAATCATCAAAACTTTTTCGACACTCATATCCTGAGAGCTGGATTCAAGGATATCTTAAATCCAAAAAAATATCGAAATCGATGTAACCGTCTGCCAGCGGTTTTGATTTAAAAAAATAACGGTTTTTTCACCGTAAGTTTTCATCAAGCTGAAATAACTATCCGAAAGTAGGGTGGAAATTAAAGGTATCTGGTACACAAAGTTGTGAATAGGAAGATTGTTGGATCCAAAATTTTTTTTAGTGCAACTGTGTTCAGATTTAGGTATTATGAAATGTTTTAAATCTGCACTACCTGTCTTGTGCGAGCCATACAGAGCACTGCACAGTGGAATAATTGGTACAAACTAGAGGGAATAAATTATTTTGATAACGTTTTTAGTGATCAAAATAATTTATTCCCTCTAGTTTGTACCAATTATTCCACTGTGCAGTGCTCTGTATGGCTCGCACAAGACAGGTAGTGCAGATTTAAAACATTTCATTACAGGCTTGTTTATGGAGAATACATCTTTTTTATTTTTTTGTATTATTTCTATATTTGTATTAGTACGTAATATTTTTTTAAAAATTTTCTATGAGGTCCAGAACGTTTTTTTTTTTTTAAATTTTTTAAAAAAGTTATTAATTTTGAAGAAAAAAATTTTTTTTAAAAAAAACAGTTTTGTAATTTAACGTGTAGTACGAGTATTTGGTCCAAAAATCAAGAAATTTTAACAAGCCGTTGCTTAGCAAAATTAATTTTACTAAAACAGTGGCCTAAAACTAAATTCTTTGTAACTCATTGAAAAAAAAAACTAAAAAAAAAAATTGCAATTTCTTTTTTTTCATATACACTTCAATAATATTCATAAAAGATATAAAAATTACGACTTCTTGTTTTAGGTGGCTAGTTTCACGAATTTTCACTCACACCTAATAAAATCGTCCAAACTTTTAAGTCAGCGACAATTCTCCATATATGAGTGGCATAGTTGACGAAACGGAGTATTTTTTCCATCACATTGTAGGTTTCTTTAAGGCTAGTCGCGTACGCGATTTGAACTGATGGTAGCTGATTTTCGCTAAGCAATAAAACAGCTTTTAATGTCGATTTTATATAAAGGAGTACAAAAATAATTTTTTTATTAAATATATACTTTTACTAGAGCCATCAATGAAAAGTCGCCATTCATCTGCATTATAATTGTGACCCAATGTCGAAAATAGTTTGGGTACATCCACGCAACACACGAGATCACTATTATTGCTATCAGTTTTAAAACATTCTTTAAGTAGTAAAGTCCGAAGACAGTATTTCTGATTGTCGTTTGGACAATTGTAAATCGCGGACAAGATCATCGAAATCTCAGTTTGAAATAAAATGTCGCTCCGTTGTCGTTGATTTGAATGGAAGGAACTCTTATTGTTTTAAATATTTTTTAGTTGCAACAGTAGATTTGTCCGTTGTCGGAACTTCATCATCCCAAGATATTGGTTTAGTAACAGTTACAACATTTGCATACTTTATATTTTTGCGAGTTTTAAAACTGTGACCTGAAACATTGGTTTGACAAAAGTAGCAATCATGGTTTATGTTATGGCTGATGATGCTAAGTGATAGGCTCAAAAAAAGGTAAAGCGGCTGAAGGTTGAACTTCGCATTTTTTATTGTTCTACAGCAATATTCACAAATAAATGCTGGCTCGTACCAGCGATTGGTATTATAAGAGCGATTAAAGAGTTTGTTGTACACTTTCACCGCTCCAAAATTGCTTTTAAAACTACGCCGATGACTGAGATCTGTAAATAAGCCACAAATGTAGCAAAATTTATTACGTTTATCACACATTTTAATTTTGGTTGCACACGATTTATAAAAACTTGAAATGTTTTTATATAAAATATTTCAAAGTTATAAAGACGTGATAAACAAAACGTCAAATAAAGAAACAAACCAATTTTTATATAAGAAAAGCTCTCATTGTATATTGTTGTAAATTTTAGTCTTTCCCCTTCTTCTTATTTTTTGAAATGATCCGATTTTTTAATGATTAACTTAAGAGAATGCAAAGAGTATAGAAAGCAAAGAGATTGCAGGTAAAATGATCGTCAGCGCAACCTGCTGTTTGAAGATTCGCGAAAAAGTCCACAAAAACAAAATGCATCTCCTAAGTAAAGCTTTTAAAAATTCTGCAGTTAAAAACAAATGAGTAAAAGTTAGAATTGCAACCACAATATGCAATGAGAGCTTAATTTATGTCAGAAATATGTAATTTTGTTTTTTCATTTGACGTTTTGTTTCGCACAGCTTTATCACTTTGAAAACCATTTCATATAAAAAATTTGCTATTTAATAAAAAATAGTGTGCAACTTATATTAAATGTGCGAAAAACTTTATAAACTTACTACATTTGTGACTTTTCAATCGATATCAGTCATCGGTATAGTTTTAAAGATATAATATTAAGTTATCTGTGATCCTATAAAAAATGTGCAAAAGAACACGAAAAACGTTGTGAATTACTAGCCGATTTTAAAAAAATAAATTGCGTCGTAATTGTTAATAAACATGTTTGCTAAGTACAAAACAGATAGCGTGGTGTCTATATAAAATAGTGTGTACAAAGATCGTGAAAGTTGGAAAATATGAAAAAATTGAGTTTGCCGGACAATACACATGTATTTATCAAGATTTAATAAACAATATTTATATCATTGGAAAGGTCTAAGTTTCTTCTTTAAGAATGCGATAAGAAACTGAAAATCTGTGCAACATCGACTAAGTTACAGTCTTCTAAGTGCGCAAAGGTACAAAAACCGGTTTTGTAACGGTAAGACAAGATTTTGTAAGTGTTTGGCGAATTTCTGGTATGCAGTCTTGTTATACTCAACCCGGGGATTTTGGACTGTCGCACCGTGTAATGCGTACATTTGATTCACAAAAAGATTTCTCAAATTCAATTCAATTACTTTTGAATGATTAAACACACGAGAGAAGCGAAGCTTTTTCGCAGTTTCATAGATTTGCTAATGTCATGTTTTTTATAATACAATAAAAAAATAATTTTTAAATTCAAAAATTTAAAATAACAGAGTTAACTAAAACTAGTAAGGAATTATCTTCGACTGGGCCGAAGTTAAAATACCCCCACGAACGACAATTTTTCCAAATTTTATACCTAAAATTTATATTAATTGTTTAAGGTTTTGTGCAAAATTTGAAGACATTAGATTAATTTCTGTGGAATTGAAAGATATTTTACCATTTTGGTTAAGTCACTTTGTATGGGAGGTAGGCGTAATTTTCATTAGATTTTTACAAATTTCATACTTAAAGTTTATATTAAATATTAAAAACATTGTGCAAAATTTGAAGTCATTAAATTAGTTTTTGTGGAATGTAAAGATATTTTACCATTTACGGTAAGTCACTTTGTATGGGAGGAAGCCGTGGTTTTCATCCCATTTAAAACAATTTTTTTCTCAAAAATTTTAATAAATATTAAAAACGCTGTGCAAAATTTGAAGTCATTATATTAATTTTTGTGAATTTTAAACAGATTTTACCGTTTCGGTTAAGTCACTTTGTATGGGAGGTAGGCCTGGTTTTCATCCGATTTGGCTCATTTTCGAACTTAACCTTCATTTTTTAATAGAAAGCTTTTATTGAATTTCGTTACGATAGCTAAAAAATTACGGCTATTATCGTGACCACAGACGGACAGACGGACGGGCCACGCCTCCTTATCGGTGTTACAAATGGAGTGATAAAGTTAATATACCCCTATTACGTTTTTTAAACGTGGGGGCATAAAAAGCACACGTTATAATCATACCAGTAAATTTTATTGCATTTCTTTATTATTTTATATTTTTACATTTTACTTTAATTTTAAATTATTTTTCAATGAGTTCAATTATTATTATGGAAATTATTAAGATAACTGAAATAGCAAACGTATGTTATAGATGTTATGTCGTCACTATATTTAACAAATACTTGAGTTGAAATTTATCAGAAAGGAATTATTTAAGTGCCTGTGAACATTCACGCAAAGAGATTAAATGAGTGAAGAGGTTCAGAAACTCACTATTAAAATTTCCTACTAAATCTCGGTGAGGTCGACAATGGCACCTCACTCAAAAGCGACGCAGCAGCAGCAAAGTCAATTTCGATGTTTTCTTTTGCAAACAGCGAAATAGAAATGAAAATGTGTGCACACAAGCGAGCTAGGAAGAGATTCCTTTTTTTAAATATATTGGCTTCTTTCTTCCTTTTATGATCTGAATAAAATCGATTAAAGGTCGCTTTATAGAAAAAAAATTTTTGCTTACATATGGTTTTCTATATTTTTGATCATTTCAGTTGTGTGCACAAGGGAGCAAAAAGATCGGGTTTTTTTAATGTCCTTGTCTGTTTCTTCCTATTTGAATATTAATCGCATTGTTTCCATTCTAATTTGGCTACATTTGGTAAATTGGAAGATTTATGAAAGAAATTAAGCAAAACAGATTTCTTTCAATTTACCTATGCAGCAATCGTCAATATCAATGCATTTGCAGATATTTTTATTTGCTTTTATGAATTTTTTTTTTTCATTTTAAAGTTTTCAGCATATATTTTTACTTTTTCTTTGATTTCTTTCTGAGAGTTTTTTAGAGGATATTTCTTTTTTTTTTCTTTGATATATTATTATATATATATTATTATATATGTATATGTAAACATAAAATATAATATATATATAACTAGCTGAACCCGGTGTGCTTCGCTACCCCCCTCGTACCAGGATTGCATTTCAAAATTGTGGCAATACCAAAATCACTTTTCACGCCATTGAATTTTCGAAATAAGTCCACCCCAGCGCCACCTACCGTGTCCATTTATACACAAATTATTTTCTTATGATTAAACAAACATACATTCTGAATTTCAGTTAAATTGGTCCATAAATTCAAATTTTCGATATAAGTCCACCCCAGCGCCACCTATCAGGTCCATTTATACACAAATTATTTTCTTATGATTAAACAAACATACATTCTGAATTTCAGTTAAATTGGTCCATAAATTCAAATTTTCGATATAAGTCCACCCCAGCGCCACCTATCGGGTCCATTTATACACAAATTATTTTCTTATGATTAAACAAACATACATTCTGAATTTCAGTTAAATTGGTCCATAAATTCAAATTTTCGATATAAGTGGACCCCAACGCCACCTATCGGACTTTCCCGGAGGGTTTTTCCAAAATTTTCCTTCGTAAAAACCTTCTCCTGGCAATTATAAACAACTGAAAAAAAATTTTAGACAAATCGGCCCAGCCATTCTCAATTGATGTTTTACTATACATTTTTTACACCATTTTTATATATATAGATATATATATATATATATATATTACCCCCACTGGAATAGCAACCTTGATGCTGGTGTGAGGGCTTAGGTCACTAGGATGCAGTGGGCTGGAATGACGGAGGCGCAAGCTTCTGACAGGAGTCCTAGGTCATACTGGTCGCTGCATCCTGGCGATGCACTGGTAGCTATTCACTCCTACCCTATATCCCCTTTTCACTCCCCATACCCTCCCTATTCATCCCATATCTCACCTCTCCTATCCCACACCTAGTCCCTCCGATGGGCTGAATCAAGGTGTTATGCGACCCGTGCCGAGGATTTGCTAGGCTGGAGGCCCATTAAAAATAGTCCAGTCTCAAACGGAGCGTACCGGATACCAGGCGCCCTCCGGTACTATCCAGCCTTACCCGCGCACAGGGACCTCTGTGGGGTGGACCTTCCTTTGTCCTACATAATTTATAATTTCCTCGTGGAAATTATATGGAAGAACCAAACAAATAAAACAAACAAAAAGCACCAGCGGCCGCCGGTGGACACAGTTAGGAGCAATCCTCACTGCATGCCGCCAGCAGTCACACCTCCCCTATGGTTGGAGCAGGCCATAGCGGTTGCAAAGCTACTGCCAAAGATGCCACCGGGGCGGGAGCAGGCCTGGGTATAAAGACAACTACTGCCAAAAAATCCACACTACTGTGCAGGGGTGCCATAGTCGATGCAGACTCGGACCACGATAGCGCAAACTCAGTTGAGGACAGGCTTCTCCTCTCTCCGGATAAGTCAGCGGGTTCCAGCTCCTCTCGCAAGTAAGGGCCCAAGACCAAGTCAAAGGAGGGGTTGAAGGCCAAGGCTAACTACAAAGCGGCCCTTAAAATCTGCAGCCGGCTGACAGGCCAGATTGATCTCTCTTCCAAAGAGAAGGAGTCGCTCGCCTGGGATAAGCTAAAGGTGGAAGAGGGTTGCATACACTTCGCGAGCAGACCAAGCTTTGCACCTACGACTTCGCAGTTCGCGAACAAAGTAGAAGAGCAGACTGCTCAAAAACGCCAAAGATCGGTGGAAAGTGCGAAAGTCGGAGCTCCAGCAAGCAAACGACAGAAGCAGAAACCGACCACAAACACAATCCCGCAGCCTAAACAGGAGGTAAGGACCAAGGCCAGTGACGTGACTAAACGACACCTGATCGTAGCACTGATCGACCGGAGTGATCCCCAAGGCAAAATGACCCTAGAGAGATGGAAATCTGTGGAGATGAAGCTTCTCGAGGTGATGTTCGTGAGGTTGGAAGCCCAACCTGACGCTCCCATGCCCACATTCGATGGAGCGGGCTGGCTCAATGTGGTTAAGATCCTAAAGTGCAACGACGATCCAACTCTGCACTGGGTGAAAGCAGTAACCCCGACACTCCAAGGCCTATGGGAGGGTGCCCAATTGGAAGTAGTGGACAGGACTAGTATCCCGTCCCTGCCAAAAGCGAAGGTAATCTTCCCAAGAGTAGTGCCGCAGGAGTCCGCACTGAAGCTTCTACAGAAGCAAAATCCGTACGTGCCAACAGCTGATTGGAGGGTGTTGAAGGTTGCTGATCCACTACCTGATAGTAGCGGGGGGCAGCCCTACATCCTCCAAATCAACAAGGAGGCAGAGGATAGCCTCTACGCGCGGTACAGGAAGATGGCGTGGGGCGTTGGTAGTGTTTATCTGCGACTCAAAAAGCGCCACCCCAAGGACAACAACAGCAACACACTAAGAGTCCGGAGAGGTGTAAAAAGACCTCGGCCCAGAAGCCGTAACCGACGCTTCCCAAGGACTCAGTCTGGAAGATGCAGGTGACGGAGGCATACTCACAAAAGTTAACCCCGTAAAGGAACCTTCAGCCTAATGGAGTTGAAAGTCCTTCAAATAAACCTGCATAAAAGCAAAACCGCCAGCGCAGAACTCCTTCTCGTATTGGAGGAAGGAGGCTACGATGTGGTTTTAGTACAGGAGCCGTGGATTGCCTCGGGCAACGCGGTATCTGGCCTAAAGACACAAAACTTCAACACGTTTTTCGCAACAACAGTAAGTAGAACAAGAACAGCCATCCTCATAAGGAAAGGCATCTATACTTATCTAATGTCTCATTACAGCACTGACGATCTCACCGTCGTGGCGCTAGAGGGCGACGCGGACGAGCCGATCCTGGTCGCCTCATGCTACATGGCGCATGACGTCGACACACCACCGGACGAGCTACAAAGAATGGTAGCAATCGCCGGCGAGAAGAACCAAGCAGTTGTCATCGGAGCAGATGCCAATGCACACCACCCAGTATGGGGCAGCCCAGACATCAACGATCGAGGTGAGTCCCTAATTAACTTTATTCTACAATATAAACTTAACGTAGCTAACATCGGCGAGGAACCCACGTATGTAGGCCCCACCTCGTCGAACGTGTTAGACCTAACAATATCCTCCGACAACAACACTCTGGTCAAAAATTGGAGGGTGCTAGCACAGCCCTGCTTCTCTGACCACAATTATATTAGCTTTAGTATAAGCTTTAACTACACTCCAGCTCAAAAGATCTTTAGAAGTCCCAGAAACATTAACTGGAACCGCTTCAGAAGCAACATTGAGACCAAATTACCAGCTACTAAACAAATTAGTACGGAAGAGGGCATTGAAAGGACCCTGAAGATTCTCTCGGCCCATCTTTTCAAGGCCTATCATGCCTCTGGTAAGCCCACGCTAATAAGCGTAAGAGGAAATTTGGGGGGGATACAAATGTAGGCTCAAACTTTTTAAAACAAACGTACGCAGAGCAAAAAGACACTCGTGGAAGAACTTCCGCTCAAACATAGAAAAAACTGCGGACACAGCAAGGCTCAGGAAGCTACTCTAAAAGCAGCCAGCTACGCAAAGACAATGGCCAGTGGACGGAGAGCAGTCAGGAATCCCTCGAGGTGCTTTTAAAGGCGCATTTTCCTGGCTGTACCGAAGCTCCAAGCACTGCTACAATACGAGGGCACAGGACAACCCCGTTACAGGTTCCACACGACTTAATAACGTCGGACGGAATCGTATGGGCTATAAACTCGTTCTCGGGATACAAATCTCCGGAACCAGACGGTATAATTCCTGCCATGTTGCAAACGGCTGAATCGCGAGTCGTCCCATGGCTGAAGAATATATTTAAAGGATGTATCAGGCTAAACTATGTACCTGTGGCTTGGAGGACAGTTGTATTCTTACCGAAGGCAGGTAAGAGCAGCCATCCCTGTCCGAGAGACTACAGGCCAATAAGTATGACCTCCTTTGTACTCAAAACGCTCGAGAAACTGATTGACTTGCACCTAAGAAACAATTCAATTCAGTTATCAACCAACCAGCACGCATACATGAAAGGGAAATCGGTTGAAACGGCACTACATTCCCTAGTAGTAACCATAGAAAAAGCCCTCCACCACAAGGAATACGCACTCGGGGCGTTTCTAGATATCTCAGGTGCATTCAACAATGTATCAACCACCGCAATCCTTAGTGAATTACGTGCAATAGAGGCACCACCGGCAATAAACCTATGGTTAGACAAGTTGCTAAGCTGCAGAAAGGTGCGGGCTGAGAGGGCCACTAAATCCATGGTAAGGGAAGCTCGCAGTGGGACACCCCAGGGAGGGGTCCTCTCGCCACTACTATGGAATCTTGTAGTTAATGAACTACTCGAAAAGTTCGCAGGTAGAGCCCCGAGGATAACTGCCTATGCAGACGACATAAGCATTATTATAGTAGGGAAATGTCTATCAACAGTAAGCTCCATAATGGAAAGCACACTCAAAGATGTACTTAGATGGTCAATTTCAGTCGGTCTTAGTATTAATGCAGAGAAAACGGATCTGGTTCTGTTCACGAAAAGGTACAAGATACCACAGTGGATACCACCGAAATTGAACGATATACGTCTCATACCGAAAACTCACACAAAATATCTAGAAGTCGTTCTGGGCAGCAAGCTGTCATGGAAAACCAACGTGGAAGAAAGGGTGAAGAAATCCACCATTGCGCTATACACATCAAAAAAGATGCTAGGCAGTACGTGAGATCTCTCACCCTTTCTGATGCACTGGATCTATGTAACGGTAGTGCGTCCTATTCTACTCTACGGGATTATTGTGTGGTGGCCGGCTGTGAACAAATCAACATTCCTCAGGCACTTGGAGAAAACTCAGCGGCAGGCAGAGCTATGCATCACGGGGGCACTGAAGTCAACTCCAACTAAAGCGCTCGAAACCATTCTAAGTATGGACCCCCTGGACATACACGCAAAACTAATAGCCGGAAAAACGGCACAACGCCTTACGGCAGCAGGCAACATGCACATTCAAAATTTTGGACATTGTACAATCGGAAAGGATCTACCTAGTAGCTTGGACTACATGGTGCCTCGCACGATAGTCAATTCCAAAGCACGAACTCTTCTGGGACCAAATGATTGGTGCAAAGGTATAGAACAAGCACAGCAGGCGAACAACATATTTACCGACGGCTCCAAAATGCCTACGGGGGTAGGTGCGGCGGTGTATTGCGCAGAGCCTAATATAAGGCAGCCATATAAACTGCCGAACCACTGCAGTATCTTCCAGGCGGAAATATTTGCCATAAGGAAGGCTGCTGAGATAGCCCTCAGCATGGACACACAACACTCTAACATCAACATTTTCGTTGACAGTCAAGCGGCGATCAAATCCATGCGCTCCGCTAGCATCAAGTCCAAAAGTGTCTTGGCTGGCAGAGATGAACTAGATGCACTATGCGCTTCGAAAAGAGTGCGCATCTACTGGGTCCCTAGCCACCAGGGCATTGAGGGAAACGAGATGGCAGATGGTTTAGCAAAGGAAGGCGCCGGGCTGGAATCAGAACTCGCAGAACATATACTTACTCCGCTACAAGAGTTGTACAGGAACCTCGAAAAAAGAGCCACACTAGCAGTGAATCGTAGATGGAGAGATACGACATCGTGCAAAATCTCGAAAATCATGTGCAATGCACAATGCGAAAAACGAACTCTGTTCATCTTGGAACGCCCGCGCAAAGATTGCAGGACACTAGTGGGCATGCTCACTGGTCATTGCATGACGGCAGCCCACGCGAGGAAGCTTGGCATCACCACGGATGACAACTGCAGGAAGTGCAAAGAACCGGGCACAGTGGAGACCCTGGAGCACCTACTATGCACATGCCCCGCCCTACTTAGATCGAGACTAAAATACCTAGGCTAATCGACATTCCCGTTGCTTAAAGATGTAGTCAGGGTGTCTCTAGAATCCCTCCTAAGGTTTGCGAACTCAACGCAAATCTTTAAAGACTTTTGAATAAACACAAAGGTTCCTTTTGTTCGCTACCGGTACCACTGAGGACCTGAATTGGTCTATGTGAGCCTTCACGAAGGCATCCGGTTTAACCTAACCTATATATATATTAGGGCGGGTTAATTTTTTTTTATAAGGCGTATAGTAAAAACGTAATCTATAGGTGATTCTGAGAAATTTTGTTCAAGAAACCATAGCTCTAAGTCGGATTCGGAGCCCCCAAAAATTTCAAAATAGATATTTTTCCATATATACAAAGAATAATTTAATTAAATTCGTCATAAAATCGGATAGAATTATAATAGATTTCTCAATCTGGGCTTGTTTGAAAGGTATTTTTATCACCTTTCAGAATCTGTATTGATGCCTCTAGAATAAGTCGTCAATGGCAGCATTGTTCAATTGAACAACTATGTAACACTGAATAATGACGTTATAAAATAATGACGTTTACCAACACTAAACGTTACCAAGCTTGCTTTTCCTTGTTCCTTAATCGTTCATCGTGCAATGCGCACGCAGTTTGCCAAATTACTTACATATATAAAAACTCGGTTATCACAATACCAATATTTTTTTTTATTTTTAAATTTAGTGTGGCACAATCAAAGAGTGCAGTGATAATATCAAAGTTATTATGGAAAATCAAGAACCATCAACATCGTCTGCGGTGTCTTCGCAAATGGAAGCAACAACATCAACAAGTTTTGAGTCTAGATTGACTAACATGCCTCATCAAGATATTATTGTTTTTGGTTTATCAAGTGATTTAAATGATCTTAGTTTGCCTACTAAATGTGAATTTTAAAAATATTATTTTTTTAAGTGATCGTGCTAAATTTGAAAACAAAATGTTCTCGTATAAAACTTTTACTCCTCACGTAACAGATTAATTGATCCAAATTTGGTGTAAATTAAATATTGAAATCATTAATAGAAAGAGTGTTTTCAAAAAATTAACTGGTTTGCTTGATAAATACCAGAAACATCTACAACATAGAAACAAAACAGATGAATTTAAAGCATTTGTTGATTCAATAAACGAATTATTTTATATTGGCAAATGTAATCGGAATTTATGATGAACCAGCATAATGATAGAAAATTTACAATACCTGAATATACGGAAGACGTTGAAGAAGTAGCTACAACAATACCAACACTTACAACTGGTACCGATGACCCAACATACGAACCACCTGAATTACATATGGATGAAGATGAAAATGAAGCAACAACAGAAGTTCCAGAAGCAACTGTTCAAATGAGACGAGATCATTATACGCTTTATTCGAAGATATAAATTTTAGAGATGTTCATGGTAATCTTGTTATTATGGATAAATCAAAAGTGGCTAGAGAAAAAGTTAAATCTAGAGATGCAGTGCTTCGTACACGACATACAAATTCTTCCATAACTGCATTCTCTTTCGATGGTAGAAAAGATGACTCATTAACTACAGAGAAAATAAATGACAAATTTCATACCACTATGGTAAAAGAACTGCATTTAGTTGTTCTGAAAGAGCCCTATAATGAGTTAGTTGGATATGTAAATTTGGGTAGTCAAGAAGATGCAAAAACCAAACACAGAAAACTGAATGAATTTTTCAACAATAAAACATTAACAGTTGATCAATTAATTGGCATATGCAGTGATGGTGAGCCAGCAAATACTGGAACAGAAAATGGTGTTTTACGATTATTTGAAAAACAGTTAAATAGACCAATTCTGCTTCATAAATGAACGAAAATATGTCTGCTTCATTTCAATGAACTGCCATTTCGTCATTTATATGAAGCATTGGACAAAACAGTCACCAGTGGACCACGAGCAGCAAGTGGAAACTTATTCCAAGCAATTCAAGAATGTGAGAAATTGCAGGTATATAACACTTTATTTTATTTAATATCATCATTTATTATCATTATTTATTGTCATTATTTTACTTTTTCGATTGAAATATAGTTAAAATAAAATAATTGCATTTTAATTGATCTAAACATTTCATTTTTCAGGTAGTAGCTGATTTTGATCCAATACCACTGGAGAATGATGGATAATGAACATGAGCTCGAACTATCAACAGATGTTAAATATTTATATCAAATAGCTAAAGCAATTTCGAATGGTATTGTTCCAGTTGATTTAGCTAACATTAAACCAGGACCAATTGCACATTCTCGTTGGTTAACCAAAGCAAGTAGATTACTACGATTATATGTAACAACTAATACACCATCGACCAATTTAAAAACTTTGGCAGTTTATATTATTACAGTTTATGTGCCAATGTACTTCAATGTGAAGTTTTATAACTCTGTTGTGTACGGCAGTGCACTTTTATTAAAATGTATACGTTGGACACGATACTTACAACCAAACTTACATAATATTGTAGATGGTGTAATTCAAAACAACTCATATTACGCACATTCAGAAAATATCTTATTAACAATGTAATTTGATGATCGAAAAGCAGTACGGGATAGAGCTATCAAAAAGATTTTACACTATCGAGAAAAATTGTACGATCCAACTAAACGTCTCACTAAACAAAAAATATATCTTAAATTTCGATGCTACGATGCTATGAATAACGACGATATATTATTTGAACCAGCATTTACTCGACAGATTCCATATGATCACTTGGTAGAATACTTAGATTTCGATGAACCTCCACTGGCTGATCCACAAATTCCAATGCACGTACAAGGAACAGAAAGACATGTACAATTATTAACGAGTGTTTCAAAACGAGTTATATAGAAAAGAATCGCGAAGGGGTTATGGCAGTGACATTAGAAAGTCGTAAGAAAACTCCTCGAATGGAAAGTAAAAAGGACCATAAAAAATAATATTACCACGTTAAAACATTAAATTGTAGGTCGCGAATAATATTTAAAAATAAATTGAATTAAAAATGTAAAAATAGTGTTTTTTTGTTGAAACCTTGAAAATTTTGATTTTTTCAGATCGATTTTCCTACAAAAAGGAATTCAAAACAAAAAAATTATCTGCAAAAAAAAAATCTCGAAAAAAATCGAAGAAAATTCACAATTTATTAGTTAAAAGTTCATTTAAGGCTATTTTTCGACAAAAAATTCCTAATATCTCTACTAAAAAAAAAAAAATTTGGTATCAATACAGATTCTGAAAGGTGATAAAAATACGTTTCAAACAAGCCCAGATTGAGAAATCTACTATAATTCTATCCGATTTTATGACGAATTTAGTTAAATTATTCTATATATATACGGAAAAGTATCTATTTTGAAATTTTGGGGGGTCCAAATCCGAATTAGAGCTATGGTCTCTTGAGCAAAATTTCTCAGAATCACCTATAGATTAGGTTTTTGCTATACGCTTCATCAAAAAAATCGTTCCATAATATTTGACCCGCCCTAATATATATTATTGAAGGTTTTTTAAAACACATTTTTTTTACATTTTGTTTGCTATATTTTCAAATATTTTTTGGACATTTTGGAAATTTTTCAAGAAAATTTTTGGACCTGTTTTGAAAAAAAGAATTAAAAATAAAAATCCTTAGCTAAGGTACTGTTGCAATAATTTTTTTTAAGTTCTTTATTTAAACTTTTAGACAAAAGTATATTGAATGAAATATATTAAAAAACAACGATGATTTTTGCGTCGAAATTTAAAACTTTGAATTTGGAATAGTTTTTTTAGCTTTGGGTAACAATGTTGTATACAACAATTCATTGTACTAAAATTTTCTATAGTTTTAAAGATATGAGAATATTATTGGTGTCAAAAAATTTAAAATTTGTTACCTTATTATCCACTAGCTGATATAACTGGTATAACTCGAGAGTTACAAACATATATACAAATTTTAATATACATTTTCCCATGCCACTGATTTTCAACCAATTAGGAAATGCTTTTAAGAAATGCTCATGAAAAAAGGCTTAAAAATATTGCATTTGTTCGTTGTCATGTCTCTGAATACCTTTGTGTAAAAATAATGTGTTCCGTGATTGAGAAAGTAATCGATGAATACAATTTTCAGCAATACTTTCTCGGCAACATGATTTTTCTAAATGTAAAAATAACGGAAACATGTTTGAAATAAAAAGTTAAAAATGCTATATTTTAAAAATGGTTCCAATCAATGTTTAAAATTCAATAAATATACTACTTCGTTTTATACTACCAGAAATAAAACTTGAAAATTAGGATCGCCCACCAGACTACATCCTAAAGCTTAGAATGCTGTAGGAACGAAAGTTTTTAGGCATTTAATTCTACACGCGAAATTTTGGTGTAGACTCAACACTAACACATACTTACCATTACGTGTTTGTTGAATGTGTTAGTTGAACATTATTGCTGAATGTCAAATTTCCAGGCCAATTAAATATACGAACATATAAAAGACAGCGAAATTTTGGCATTTTAACTCTCCAATTATGGTTGTGCACTTGGCTGCATTGAACAAATTTTTCTGTTCAACAGCGTACTAACCAAAGAAAAAAAATTTCGCTACCTTTCCACTGTCAAAAACGCAATACATATCTTACGGAAGATTTCTTTTCGCTTCTACAGCATACTAAGCTTTAAACGTAAAGTCTATTTGAAATAAAAAATAAATCTGTTGTCTACTTCTCTGATTGGGAAGAACTATTTTTGGTGGTTGCTTGGATATAATGTTTTAAAATTAATATGACAATTTGAACAACAGTAAAATAGTAAAGTTCTCAAAGCAAATACTTTGAACCTAATTTAGATTTCCCATTTTTTTTTTATTATTAAAAAGATACTTTGAATCCAATTTAATTTGATTTTTATTTCCTTATATGTATATTCTAATTCAGTAGCAACCATAATATTGCTACAACAAAATCACAACAAAAATGTCAAGCTAGATGCAAAATAAATTTGGAAACCATACCATACATGCGAATAAGAAGCTGTCAAATTATATTTTCATTCATAAAATTTAAATTATTTCTTCAGAATTCAAATAAGTAGAAACAGGCAAAGTCATTAAAAAAGAAGCGATCTTTTTACTCCCTTGTGCACACAGCCGAAATGAAAAAAAAAATATAGAAAACAAAATGTAAACAAACATTTTTTTCTATAAAGCAACTTCAATCAATTCTATTCAGATCATAGAAGGAAGAAAGAAGCCATGGTAGAAGAATACAGGTATATTCACTAGATGAGAGCATACTGCCGGAATTGTCAAAACGAAGCAAAACTTTTTCTTTATTTTCTTTTGTTTCCATTCTCCACACAGCTAAATTTGACAAACATGGCAGTATGGAAAGAGAGCACAGTCAGCGCTGCATATACCTCTATCCTTCTACCATGAAAGAAGCCAACATATTTAAAAAAAGGGATCTATTCCTAGCTCGATTGTGTGCACACATTTTCATTTATATTTCGCTGTTCCCAAAAGAAAACATCGAAATTGGTCGCGCATCGCTTTTGAGTCATTGTCGACCTCAACGAGATTTAGTAGGAAATTTTAACAGTGAATTTCTGAACCTCTTCTACTCATTAAGTCTCTTTGCTTCTACTCATTTAGTCTCTTTGTCTCCACCTAAAGTACTTTTAACCCAGTTCAATGAAACTTTGCTACTTTTGTTGTTTGGATAGCTAATGCACAATCCTTTTGATCGATTATTAACATCTGCTGCATCATAGCTTCACGCATTCTCAATAGAATATGTAGGGTAGCTAATGCACAATCCTTTTAATATATTCTTTTCATATACTGCAACATAGCTTAAGTTAATACTTAATATTGAATGAACCACTTAATGTAACGAAGGTGTTTGGAGTAGATGGTAGCGTGCTGAACTATCAATAGAAAGGGTTACGGATTTGATTCTCATTGCTGTCATAGAAATATTTTTAATTTTATATTCTCTTGTTGTAATTGACGCAAGCAAAAAGCAACAAACCTTTTTCTTAGAGGTGTATGGAAAAAAGTGTAGTTTTAGAGATTTCACTCCAAGCTAATTACAAAACTAGACATAACAAGCTTTGCTTAAGAAATAAATTCCTCTTTTTAAAATTAAATTGGTTATGTTCCAATTTTTCTTTGTGAATTTTTTTTAAAAAAAGTAGTTATTCGATATATTGCTATATTCTATATTACAATAACTGGGGCGCCACGATTTGAAAATGGTTTTTTGTTCAAAACAAAAGAAAATATGTTTGGGCGAACAAAAAACTATACCTCAACTAGTTATCGAGTTATCAATTCTTAAAATTTTTTGCTTGGAACATTATCTGTTCAGTAAAATATCTATATCTTTACCATTATCCAATAGATCTCAAATATTGACAGGTCATTTGAAATATAACCAAATTGTCTATAAGACAAAATACAAATAAAATAGATTAAAGCAATAATTTTAATTTTGTAAGCAGTTTTATATTACTTTTGCTTTTAATTAGTGATAAAACCGTTATTTTCTCAAAAATTTGCAGCATTAAGGTGTCAAAAATATATTTTATATATAAAGCCTACAGTTTTATCTTTCATTTAATATATGAAAATTCATGTTCGTTTTTCGAATTGACTCTAAGTTTAATATATTTGTTGTGATGATCAACTAGTTAATTTCATAAAATGGAAGCTGTTGACCAAAACTGATCAGCTAAAAGTTTCAAATTTTTTCCATTGCGTAAATTGAAACGTCTAGTTTAAAAGTCTTGACGAGTGGAAACCAAAATAAAGTTGTCATTCCTGTAACCAACTGTGTATTCAGTTAGTGATAGACTAAAACAAAATTTTTTATATCACATTAAAGTAGTTATCGAATATATAATAAAAACGTGCGGAAAAGTGTTTTAGTTATCTCTGATACCTGCGATCTCCAAATAAAGATGATTTTGTCATTCCTGTAACAACTAAAAAAAATCAAATGCTTATAAATCAATTTCATGATGATATAAGCTATCGAGCTAAGAGATTTTTCAGCCATGTCTACTTATTTACATTCTGGCGTCGCTTAAAAGCTTCGAGTCTACAGGCTAACTTATTGTAGCTTCATTTTTATTTTTACATTTAAGCAAAATTCTACGAAAACATTCAATCTTTATTTAAAAACATGTTTTCAGTAAAATTTATTTCTAAACTGTCTTTTCTTTTACTAATCGCCCATTCCAAGCATAACGCAAAACGGGTCCGTCTCATGGCTTTCGATTTGTTTTATTTTTGGGCTATAGGCTCCTATTAAAATTCTAAGAACATAAGTTCATTTATTTTTTTTTATCGCCATTCGTTAAAAAGTTATTGACCTTTGAATTCTGCAAATCGTCCGAAAACGCCAGAATTGGAAAATTTTTAATTAATTGTATCTACATCCGTTGTAATCCGTTTTTTATAAATGAGGTGCCGTTAGAAAGGTATTAGAAAGTAGTTTCTGGTAAAAATTTATAATTTTAAAATTTTGGATGGTAGGGTTGCCAACATATTTAAAAAAAATGTATTTGCTAATTTCTCAAAAAACGCGTAATTTTTTTTCGATTTTTTATTTTTTAAATTTGAAGAAGACTGTTGCCTTTAAGTCAAACACAATTTTATGGTGGAGCTTTTATATATTTTTTAATATAAATTATATATAAATTATATAGAAATATAAAATTCGAAATTTCTTAATCGAATGAAAATTTGCAATAGTTGAAAGAACAACGAATACAATCAAATAAAAAGTTGGTAGAGAGATAAGGGTCGCTCGAAGAATAAAGCATTTTAATACAAAAATTAGTTTTATTATTTCACAGTTGCACATTTTCTTACTTTTTTTTTATAACACGAAAATTTAAGGATACAAATATTTAACGATGAAAATTAAAGGAAATCTGGTGAAATATTTTTTATCAACTTTTGAGATTTTTCATGTAGAGTTTTTTTGAAAGTGAAAAATGTATATATTTTTGAGGTACGATTGTATGCTCATCACTAATTTAATGCTTAAAATGACGTTGATAAAAAATTTCGCGCTTTTTTACACATAAATATAAATGCATACGGCCTAAATTTCAAGGAACCCTTTCAAGGTGGGTAGATACTAGAATGAGGTACTTGAGGTCAATCATCTATGAAACAAAAATTGGTCTTCTCGAGACAAAAATATCGATATATCACACATTAGGATCGGACTGTAAATGTCGGAGATTTGAAGAAATATTTCAATGCGCGACCCCTACGTTTGGTAAAAAAAATAAGTTCAAAAAACTAAAAGCCGACTACTAAAAAGTATGAAACAAGACAATATTTTCACCTGAAATTGTTATGTTCACATAATATATTTTATTGCATATAATACTAATTTAAAGTGATGTTTAAAAGATATCCGTGGTAATATGCCACCTCATATATATTGTCATATGTCACCCTCTAGATGTATAATGCACTTTTCCCTAAAGCTTTTGATCGCTTACTACTGTTAGAGTGTTTTGTTTTGTTAGGGTAGGTGGCATACGACCACGGATATCTTTTAAACATTACTATAAATTAGTATTATATGCAATAAAATATAGAATGTATAAGTTGTTTATATAATAGACAAAAAAAATTTAATAGTTTGTACATAACAATTTCAGATGAAAAATATTCTTGTTTCATACTTTTTAGTAGTCGGCTTTTAGTTTTTTGAACTTTCTTTATTTAAATTATTTTGGGGATAAAATTTTGATATAATCGAAAGTGTTAAGTACTAATTAATTATTTGATGACCAATTTATAAACAAAGATGTTAATTATGGCACTTAAAATTTTTTTTTAGTGCATGGCTTTATGTCCTATAGAAGGCGCCACATTCAATTAAATTTGACGTCACAAGGCCTATAATAAGCGGACTAAAATAAAACGCTTCCAACGATACCTGATTTATCAAATTATGATTATGAAATTATGATAAGTAGTTTAGAAGATAGGGGTTTTGTTCATTTTCTGTTCTCTAGAGGACGCTTTCTTCTATTTAATGTGACGTCACATAACCTTTAGTCAGCGCACGGTGAAAACGCTTCTAACGATACCTCATTTGTCAAATTATTATAAGTAGTTTAGAAGTGAGATTGGAACAGATGAACACACATACACACATGGTCAATGTAATAGGTACATGTCTCACCTACTTCTTTAATACATTTTTTGTTCTGTGAAACACTCTGTTATAAATATTTGATACTCACCACTATAAAATTGATCTGGCAACACTTAAAACATAAAAGTAACGGTGTGATTGTTCGAAAAAAAGGAATCACACCGAATTAACTTGAAAGTGAATATTTGTGCTTGAACAAAATAATAGGTACAGTTCAACTATTTTGGGGTTTTTTCTTTTTAAAGTGATTTTGGAAAGTTTCCTTATTAGAGGTAAGTTGTTAGGATGTAGAAGCAATATTTTTGCAACGTAATGTTTTTATATGATGGGCCGAAATATGCATTGGACTGAAGAGGAACGGCGATTGGTACTCAAGCTTAGAGACCAAGAATGATTGCCAACTTATTGGGAAGGTCGTTAAATTTTGTTGGAAACGCTCTCAAAACAAAATCTACGACGGAAACCCGTGGAAGACCAAAGAAAACATCTCAAACAACAGATAACCATATTCTCTGTCGTTCTAAAAAGGACCCATTCTCATCATCAAGAGTGATTGTAATCTTCCAGGAAGACTCGCCAGAAAAGTGCCATTGCTTCGAAAAAAAATTTGGCCATGAGGTTACAATTTGCAAAAACTCACTCAACTTGGTCAGAACTTGAAGGCTTTAAAAAGTGGTGCAATATTTTGTGGAGCGACGAAACGAAAATAAAATTATTTTTTAATAATATGGGAAGGAATGTTCGTCGCCCAAAGGCAAGGAATTTCATGTTCGCTTCACAAAAAAAAAACCATTAAGCATGGAGGGAGTAATATAATGGTTTGGGGCTGCTTTACTTGGTATGGGGTGGGTCCAATACGCCGAATAAACGATACCATGGATAGATTCATGTATAAAGAAATATTGGACACCATCATGATACCCTATGCTGAGAAAAACATGCCCCTTATTTGGACGTTCCAGCAGGATAACGATCCGAAACACACCTCCAGGCTCATAAAGGATTGGTTTGGTGGCGAAAATGTCAACTTGCTAAGCTGGCGAAGTCAATCACCGGACTTTAATCCAATAAAAAACATGTGGGGCGAATTAAAACACGAATAGCCACTTACCTTGCTCATGCGTGTACCTATTATTTTGACCATATGTGTACATACACACATACCGGTCAAACACATACACCTCTCCTTTTGCTTCGCCGTAGTCGGGTAAAAAAAAAGACATTTTTCGCAATTACCATAAAAAATGGCTTCCAAAGTCAACTATAGAACTTTAAAAACGGAATTTTCTACATAGCGGATTTCAATGTTTTTTCACTTATTCTCCGAAGAGAAATAGAGAAATATATTTCACATGCAACCTTTCTTAATTCTCATGAACATACCAACAACAATCGGTTCCTCATAAAAAAAGGATTCCCTTAAAAGCAAACTATAATTAAATTTGAGTACAAACTGACACAACAATATTGCCTGATGTCGATCTCTAGCACCTCAATGCGTTGAAAAGTTAACACAACTTCTGTAAAACAATAACTACGGTTACAAAAGAGCAAATAAAAAATTCGTGTCCGTAACTGACTCAGCTTGAGTACAAAGTCTATTAAACTCTGCAGTATCGAAATCTTAATGAAATGAAGTTATATATATCAGATATAACTATAAAGCAACTACCCGACAAACATATATTTCATATACTCACATAAATATAATAGAGCGCGGGATAAAATATTTATTTTGCTTGTTCTTGGTTGCTGCGTATGAGTGCGTGTAAGTATGATTTATCACGTAGGAATGTTTGATATAGTAAAACATTTTTCCATGTTTTACCATAAGCAACAACAATAACAACGTTAACACGTTATCTCGCATCAGAAAGCCGGATACTTTCGAATGCGGCTTGGTATCAACAACCATCTACAAGCAACCATCTTTCTACCATCGATATAAATATCCAAGCAAATAAGTAAGCATCCACACTGAAGCACCTGCACAGTCACAAAGACATACGCACTCTTGTCGTCAACAATCAGTGCACATCGCGCCTTGAATCCTTAATATTTTGGAAAATACATTTATTTTCACTTAAATCTGCTACCAAATCGCTGAAAATTTATAATGGATCCTTGCTGTTGGTTACGAAAAAATAAAAAAATATAATAATGTCGTTCTTGTTGTTGTAAAAGCAGACATGACTTGTATGTATGTCTGACTGCCTTTAAGTATGTCTCTCTGTCATTCAATTTGTCAGATAGTTGATCGTTTCGAATACAACAACAATAATTGGAGTTCTTTTGTAATCATTCCTGCTTGTGAGTAAGTGTAAAGAATTCAAACACTCACACACATATCCGAACATATTTGTTCATACAAGAATTTTTCATTTCCTAAAAATGCTTAAAATACAATCATTTTCATATTTTATACTACTTACATAACATCTTATATGTATCAACTAGGGCTTTCAATCCCGGAATCCCGATTCTCGAAATCCCAGCATCCTGAACCAATTTCTAGTCCCGGAATCCCGGGATTTAGGGTTTTGAATTTGAATTCACAAGAAAATATAAACATTATCAGCAACTATAAATGCAACTGTAATGTAAGCAATGACTTTTTTCGAAATCACCTTGTTCTTTTTTATCTCTCTATATTGAAAGTCTATTTTTTAGTTTATTTCGAATGTGATCTCAAAAGACTCTGTTTACCAGGCTGTTCAATTTTCATGCAGTTTTGAAAGTAGCAGTGCTTTTATTACTGCACGATAGTTTTTTACTATAAAAGGAATATTTTATTCACATCAAACTTTTAAATAACAGCTTCTAATTTATTTGAATAAGAAGTTTTATTTTCTTTTTAAATTTCTTAAAAGAAATATTTATTTTGTTTGTTTTGTTTCACTTATTTACGTTTATATTTTTATGTTTATAATAAAGTGAAATCGTATTTGATATTTTTAAATATGTTTGGTTTTCATTTTGAAATAAATGTTAAACTTTTCTGAAATATAAGAAATCAGAACTTTTTATTAACCCTTTCAATGGCTAGGCTAAACAAAGAACAAAATAATTTTTTGTGGTAATATTCCTATCATTTAAGTCCTTAAAAGATGAAAAAACATACCTTTGATTTTTACCTGCGCTACTTACGCTTTGCAAGCTTATTGCAAAATAAAAAATTCTTTCTAACGTGTCCAATATATTGGGCAATTCCACTGAAAGGGTTAAATAAATTTATTATAATTGGGTAATACCACAGTCCTGGGCGTTACATTCGTACGACTTCAAACACAGATATTTTCGCAATTACAATAGCTAGCGCATATTTTGCTATCAAAGCAATAGAATTCCAGCTGATCTATCCCCACATTAAAAAAAATTTAAATCCATGGTGTATTCTTGTGGTAATTTCAAAAATATGTCAGGGACGGGCGTTACGAGCACACAAAAAAAAATTCCTGCAATGCTCTGGGAAATTGCAAAGTTTAGCCAAACTAGAGTGTTTTACATTAATAATTTAATTACATTTGCTAGAAAAATGATTGATTGAAAATTCTGCGCCACAAAAAAAAAAAAATGGTGAAATAAAAATCATGTTTTTTATTAAATATTTAGTACAGGACCGGGCGTTACATGAATTAGAACGGGCGTTACGAATACAAAATAATATATCAAAAATCAAAGCAAACAGTTTTGTACTAAGTTACTAAGGCAAATTGGTCAAATGAAAATAGTACACAAAAGTATTTGGTTAGTTTTTACCGTTCTTCAGTGTTTTGTTTAAATATTGTTGTTTGCTTCAGTTCAGAGTATGCTGTTATTCCATAAGCGATGTTATTTCGAAATAAGTGCATAAAATAATGATTTTGTTGTATATTTGGAATAGGACTCAAATGTTCCCATCTACTAATGAGATTTTCTTTAATTGAATTGATACTTTCATTTTCCACGTATATATATTTACAGCCCTATTCTGGCAAATTAACAAATTGTTAACCAGTATTTTGAATATTTCTATGTGTTTGTTGTAATTTTTTTATTTCAAAACAAAATTTGAAGCTCAAAAATAAAAAATTTTGATAAAAATTGTCAACTGCTTTTCAGTTATTGACAATTTCATTAACAAATTTTGTTTTGTGAGCTTTAAATTTTGTATTGAAAACAACAAACACTTAGAAATATTCAAAACACCGGTTAACAATTTGTTAATTTGCCAGAATAGGGCTGTTAGTATCTTTTTGATTTTTTGAAAGGAATTCATAGCAATCAAATCCATTTTTTAAAGCCACCTTACGAGCTTTTGTGGCACACCATAATGAGCGTTTTGCTGTTGCGCCTATACCATCTATTGGACCTTTTCCGTGGCTCGTCGCGAAAAATGCCCACTCAGTGTCCACACCCCAATCTTCTCGACTGAAACATATATTCGATAAAATATATTTGTTTTTGAATTGGGATGCACAACCGTCAGTGAATATAGAAATTTTCTTCAATTCGGGATAGCTCCATTTTAAATTTTCGATGATCAGTTTTTGGAAATAGAAAACTTACCATATGACAGATCGTTTTTAACGATAAGCAGTTTTTACCATATTGAAACCAACAGCAGCCTGTAAACAGAGTTACTTGCGGGTGTTTCCAATGCGCAGCCTGAATTTCATCCTGGGAAATGATTCCATAATTCTCAGCAAAATCAACCTGTAATATAGCTGTAGTCTCTGAAGTAATAACTTTTTTGTGCTGCAAATATTTTACTTGCTGAGACTGTACATAAAAGTGAAACTTGAATTTTTTTGTTTGATCTTTTAACATTTTCAAGAGATCTTGCCTCGTTCCCTCTAAATTTTTTACCTGCAGCCATCCGTCGTGCGATTTACCCCATTGTCTCCATTGAATATGCGAAGTGGTTTCCAATGACAACGGCAAGATATCCCAAATTTTAAAACACGACTCACAATTTAGTACCATGCACTTTTCGTTTTTAGTATCACAGCAAATTTTGTTCAAATATTCTTGATATGATGTTATGTTTACATCGAATTTTTGCAATGCTCTTATGAGAAATTTTGAAATTTGCATGATACATGCAAACGCTTCGGTCTAAGTTCATAAAACTTGCTTTTCGAAATTCTGCACTGAGAATTTTCTTTAAACAGTGAGTAAACCTCCCCAACAGTTATCATTAGGTGGCGTTTAATAATTTTACTTTTGACACCAGTTCCAGAATCCCTGATAATGATCGCATCCTTTTTATTGGGAGATTGCCTACTGATGTCATCTCTCTCGAAAAATGTTTTGACTTCCACAATTGTCTCGACGGTCGTGGCGTCAGAACTTACTTCCTGTTTTTTCGGACGAATTTCTCCAGTCATATTTTCCTCCAAAAGGAGTTCGCAAAGCACAGCCATTTTTTGATGAGCTGGATGGCATGGCTTTCTTAGTTTTGCTCACAGCTTTATGTAGAGTCTGCCTGCACCTATATGATCCCAACGAATTTCTTAACTCAGGTCTTACTTGATTATGTCGAAGTTTTTTCTTTTCCCTGAACTTTTTGACTCTTGCCAACACCTGCTGCCGCAAATACTGCTTGTCCTTTTCGGATTTCTCCTTCATATGAGCTCTCCATGCCCGGTCCATCACTTTTTCCTTATCGAGAAACCTACTGTATGCCTCTGGATTCGCCTTAAGCGCGGCTTGTCTTTCACGCTTCTTTGCGTTAGCGTCCATCTTAAAAAAAATTGCATAACGGCAAACCAAATATATAATATTATATTTTACCTTCAACCACCTTTCCAAAAGCTCTTCGAAAATATTTTGGTACGGGCGTTACGGCTTTTAAACTTGCTATATAGGACAAATGCGAAAACAAAAATTAGAAAAAACCACAGAAATATCCAAGATCTATGCTTAAGATTATTATCACAAAGTTGGACTATAATTGATATTACAATTTCGAACTTACATAACTTTTTGCTTTTTTAAGGGGACGGGCGTAACAGTTTGTTTGCCTTTATTTAACCTCCAAAAGTTGATTCGCGCAGGAAAGATGTTCAATTATCACTAGCACGACAAAATTTTCAAACACTTTCTTTTCGCTTTCTAAGTTTTAATTTTCCACTGTTAGTGTTTTGACACTTAAAGCGCAGATTTGAAAGTTATCTAATCCAAAAGTTTAAAAAATGTACTTGCTACACTTGACTTTAAAGTAAAAAATATTCCAAAGTATCATTCATTTTGGAATTTTAGTAACAGCACATGAAACACAGACCATTTTATCATATAAAAATACGAATATATAAATAATATCTTTAACTTGAATTTTTTTTGTGCGTTATTGATTAGCTTGGAATTGTCCAATTATAATCGAAATATTTAAAAATTTAGCAATTATTTTTAATTATTATTAAAAAAGCAAATATTTAGTATCATTATATCATAATCATTATTTTCTAATTAATCTTTCTTTTGATCTGGTTTAGTCAGATATTTTTTCGATCATAAATTTACAAATGTTTCCCATTAAAATACAAAATGCGATTTCAGAGTAAGACTTCATCTTCCAATTATAGTTGAATTGTTTTCCTTATTTTTTACATTACAACTGTTTTGTAACTCTTGTCTACATTAGAAATGATGATTTCGTCATAGTGTCTTTTTAGCGCCTTATAGACTTTTTAGTGTTTTTGAATATTTTTAGTATGAATAACGATTACTTTTTGATTTAAAAAGTAATATGGTATTCATTTTGCCAAAATGCAGAAATTAATAGAAAAAGTTATTGACTGTACCTGCTTTGAATGCAGCTAAATGCCATTATTTTAACATTTTTGCATCTCGGGATCCCGAAAAAAACCGGGATCACGAATTTAAAATCATGAAATCCCGGGTTTCGCCAAAGCTCTTCCGGATTGAAAGCCCTAGTATCAACATATACACAAACTTATATACAGTAATTAAGGCTAACGACATCCTCCTTCAAATCTTATTATTTCTATATACACAGAAAAAAAGAGTTTAGTTTCATTAACTAAAGCATTGAATAAGCACCTATCTAACAACATTTATTGACTCTTAACAAGTTTTGGTAAATATTACCAAGTAAAGTCGAAGCTCGTTAAAGCTCCTGTATATTTTGTCAAAAAAGTTATTATTATAATTATTACAGTTTATTTACAAAAAAAAAATTTAGTGAATAAACTTAAAAACTCGGCCCTAACTACAATAATCTTCGGCCTATTCAAGTTATTTACTTGAATGTTTTTGGATGGCATAATATAATTAATTTTGTTACCAAAATATTGTTTTGATATACACACTCACGGAACTGACGATTCTATGAAAACATCGCTTCTTCCAGCCATAAAATTACGGATCTCAATAAATTTAATATATGAGGCTGTGAGAACTTCCATAAGGGCTGCTAGATTTCAGTTTAAGAGTTGTTATTTAGGTTTTAACAACCTCACAGGAAGTTTTAAGAACTTTCAATGGTGAGAGGAGTTCAGGTTTGATAGCCGAATCGTGGAGGGGCCATAACAACGCCTTTATTTGCTGCTATAAATCGTGATGTCGACAAATTGTGGAAAAAATTTTTTTCGATGAAATTGTGAAAGTTTACTTTGGTTTTTTGAGTTTTTATTTTAATATAACGAAGTTTCTTTCATTTCCCTTCAGTGTTTGTGTAAAATAAGGTAACTGATACAACTTTGCTCAAAAACAAAAGTTTTCATTCACGACTTCCTGAGAATTATTTTCTATTAACTGATAGTTTATCGTATTTTATTTGTACTTACTGTATATTTTACCCAGTTAAACTTAATTTTTCAATCTAAAAATAATGATTAATTTTAAATAGAATTTTTACTTTTTATCAACAAGCACGCTGCAAGGCCAAAACTTAAATGGAGTTATTTGTCTTTTGTGATATTAGTATCCGCAGCAAAAGCGTGAAACCCGTTTTGAGACTATAATAGTTGAATTTAAGTTACTCTTTACGCAAGAATGAAAAATTAGTTCCAGTACCCACAATACTGAATGTATCACAAATGTAACCACAGCTCTTATTTGCGAAAGACTCTGAAAAAAATTTTCGTTTTTTTTTGAGATTATTGCAGATCCAATTTGGATTATGAGAGCTCTGATAAAGTTCTTGCAATAAAATTTAAGCCAAGGCATTACGAGACATTACATATACGAAATTTAATAATTCCCTGATTGCAATATCCGCTTTTTTTGATTCAGGGGAAATCCATTGCGACTACTGGAACATTTGACTCCAGAATTTGACCATTTATGAGCTATAACGATGTCATTCATAACTTATATAACAGTGAAATATATCTTAAAACAGAGATAAATAACTATTGTGTTGTATTCCTCTTAAATAAAGGACAAACAGTTTCTATATTTTGTGTGAAAAATCCCTCTCATCTTACTTTGAACACTCAAGTTAGCCAAAACCTTTAAAAATTCAAGTCAGATTCTTCTGTGTTGAGCTACATATACAAAACGCTTCCATTTTATTAAATAACTAGTATAAAAGCCTGTCCTACGACAAGTCCTCCGCACACTTCCTTTTTGGAGCCTTTTGCCGAAAGCACTTTTTCTCTTTTTAAAGCTTGATTTTTTATACACTTGATCTTTGCAAAATACAAATGTACCACATTAAATAACACTTTACGTATTGAAACAGTGTTGAAAAATTAGTTCAAGTGTAAAAGTGCAAAATGTCGAGTTTGGTAACAATCATATTCCTTCACATCTTTACAGACTGGCCTTGTATCCTTCATATACGTAGCAACTCAAGTGTCGTTTTGCGGCTGTTTCAATTTATTTATTATTTATTATTATTATCGAATTAATATTCGATTGGTACAATAAGAACTGGGTTCTTTTGAAGTACAACATAAATACATTCAATATATTTTTATTATATTTTTATAAAATAACAACTAAAAACAATCGACTCAAATCGACTCAAAAGAATTTCATTAAATTCGTCATAACTTTTTTATGAAAGGATGAGAAAAAGAGGTAGTTAGATCAAAAACGTACTATTGTAAAAACCCAATACTGACCCATATAAATAAAAAGTAGCATCTTCAGTAATTTTTAGTAACTACCAAAAAGTAAAGTGCTACAAAAAGCTTGGATTCGGTATGAATAAAAATTTTGTTCGAAATTATATGACTACTAACTTCGAAAGTAGCATTTACTGCAAAAATGTAATGTATGTTCATAGCAAATTTGCGTAAATTTTAATAGGGGTATTCACGATTCAGTGCACTTGCCAGTGAAGTTGAAGACTGAAGCAAATGTATACTTGTGCACATTGAAAATTTTGACAGCTTTGAAAAAAGTAATAGTGGCGAGTTCACGAAAACCCAACTGCACAACTACGAAAGTCCTCCAGTCCTCAATTGCACTGGCAAGTGCAGTGAATCGTTAATAACCCTAATAAAGTGAATCTGAAGAGCGGTTCAAAATTGTCCATGGCGGATTGCCATGTTCGTAGTTTGTTTTCAACTTCAACAAATCGTCTTTGGCCTGCCCAAAAAAATGTATAATTAAATAAATTCAATGAATTTAATATATATAAATAATTTACTACAAACTTGTAGTATGCCATTTTGATAACTACTCAAAATCAGTAGCACACACTACTTTTATAGTGCATTTACACCAAATCTTCAAAACGTGTTTTTAGCATTTATCGCGTTTAAGAGCCAAAGCACGACTTATTTTAAGTGTTTTACCATACAAAATTTAAAACACCTCACAACGCGTTTTATTATAAAACACCATTAAAACACTGTAAAGGTCAAAACATATCATGTTAGAAATGAAAGATTGCAACACCTCAAGTGTCAAAGCTTCATTTTTTCACGAGCAAAATAAAAGCAAAAATGGAACAGTAAGAAAACATAAACATCACACTAAAACGTGAAAAAGGCGGTGTAAACAGTCGTGTTTTGAGATAAGACACAATAGCGATAAAGCGTGTTTTAGTTTGGGTGTAAATGTATTATTATTCATAAAAATCCGGCTAATTTGTAGCAAATTCGAAACAGCTGATTCTTGTTGTGTAGTAAAAAGCACTTTATTCATATAAACTACTTTTGAATGTTTTTTTTATTTTGAATTGTAGTAAAGTTTAATCTGCTACTTTTATTCATACGGGCCATTGATGAGTATCAACTATATTTTCTGTGCATACTTTTAGGCTGAACATTTTTAGGAACAGTGTGTCTTGTAAAATTACTTTACTTTCAAAAAATAAGTACAATTTGAGAAGTACTGTGTGCGGAGAAAATTCTTAAATTAAAAAATTTTCAAAGTGCCTGTTTCTGGCACTTCGAACACAAGAAAATTTATAAAAAATCAGAAAAACTATGTTTCTCACTTAAAATGACTTCAGTAATCTTAAAAATATATAAATGATTTTTTTCGAGGGCATATCTACCCTGGTTTTTGGGTAAAAAATATTCAAAAAACTCCAAAACCCACCAACAAATTTAACTTTCACCGCTGCAACACGCCCATTCTTTATATATTGTGTTAAGCTTTTACTATCTGCCGTTTATTTGTTTGGACTTGTTTTTTTTAGTGATTTTAAAAAAATCGAAATCAAAATTTTTTGTGTTGCACATTTTAACCAAGCATTTAAATAAAAACCTATAATAAACGCACACATTTATCTTCTTCTGGTAAGTGAATTTCAACTGATTTTTAAACAAATAAATTTTAAGACAGTGCAGCGCCAATTTAGTTCGATATCCAACTGGCAGTGGTGAAAAATTAAATTTGTTGCTTTTTAGGGTTTTTTGCATTTTCTTGGCCCTAAAACCAGGGTATGATATGTTGGCATCCCTGGAATCCAAAATTTAAAAAAAAAAATCATTTATATATTTTTAAGATTATTGAAGTCATTTTAAGTGATTCGGATTTTTAATAAATTTTCTTGTGTTCGAAGTGCCAGAAACAGGCACTTTGAAAATTTTTGGAAAGAAAGTCAAGTTACAATAGCTATAACTTTAGTATCCGAATTTTGGTTTTTTTAACTTTTTGCACAAAATAGTTCACAACTATTCTTAATCCATTTCTCGGTGATTTTTTCAAAACTTGCATTTTTAAATTTTTTGGAATTTTTTTCGTAAAAATACTGATACTCGAAATTTCCAAAAAGGTACACTTCTAACGAAAAATTTCATAACGAGCAGGTTATTTAACGTAATGTCACAATTTTTTGTATCTGTTTTGAATATAGTTTAAGTAAATATTTTCACAACATTTCAATGAAAATTATTTAAATTTAGATTTTTCCGATTTTTTTAATACAACAAGGAAAAAAAAATTAGATTTTTTTCGAAAAGTAAAAAATCGCAACTCTAGTAGTTTTTGTCTAATTTCCATGTTTGAGAGCACATTTTTCAGAAAAAATTAACTGCATTATTCTGTATCACGAACATGCACACCAACGATGAGAAAGACACGAGAAGCAATACAATTTTGTATGGAAGAATATATTGCTTCTCGTGTCTTTCTCATCGTTGGTGTGCATGTTTGTGATACAGAATAATGCAGTAAATCAAAAACGAGACTCATATCAGTTTTCTTAAAATATGCACTGAAAAAGAGTTATTGAGATTTTTTAGAAAAAGGAGCACTTTTTCCCCATATAAATCAGATTTTTCAATTAAGGTCGCAAGCGGCACGTTTAAAAATCAATATTTTTTTCTGAAAATTTCACGGTCTACTTCTGTTTAGTAAAGGAATAAAACCCCGGTTCGTAATTTGTTACTTTCGAAAAAAATAAGGGCTACTCTAATGTGCATACTAGACCGTCCCACTTTTTCAACGTTTTTCGAAAAGTTTTCAAGACACGTTGATTTCTGATTCTACTCGTAAAAACATGAATTTTCGTACATAACAGTTTAATATTAACTAACTAGTCGCGCAATCGGCTTAAAGGCTTTTTGGCAAAAAAATTTTTTTTTCGAAAAAACAATAAAATTTCTTCTTCAGAATTTAGCATTTAACTATGAAACTAATGAAACAATTTTTATCAATTTATGCTTATTTAAAAGCTAATAGAAATTTCAATCTTATGCTATAAGAAACATTGCATTTTGTTCAGTACATTTTTTTAAAAACTACGCAAAGTGAAATTTTGATTAAAATTTTTTCGAAAATGCGTTAGACGAGCATGAGGAAAAATTTTTTGAATATGTAAATTTTGTATTTTGAGGAAAAATCAACACAACAATTTAACAAAAAGCACAGTTTTTTATTCGTATAATTTTATTTTTATTAAACGTAGCTACATAAATATTTATGTAAATAACAATAAGAAAAAAATTATACGACATAAGATTAAGTTGCGAAGTATTGTACGTTTTCTGTTGTCCGGATGATTTTTATTGTAATGTTCAATTACTTTGGATAGCACAATTTTGATATTCTGGATCCATTGTCCACGTATTATTTACCATATTTAGAAGACTTATATCTGTTTCTGCTGGATCATTTAAAATATTTAAATTTTAAACAATTTTTTTATATCCAATCAATTTTCGTTTGTACTCCACAAGGAAGGATGCATCTCAATAAATTCCTTACAAGAAAAAAAATTGAAAAACTGTGTAGCATAGGAAAGCCAGTGAAGGTCTCAAAGGCCAACTCATAGCAGAAAAGCTGTATAACAACAAAAAAATAACAGTAGAACGCAATACGATGCATCGTAATGCTGAGAACATACTAGGGCTATTCACGATCCAGTGCAAATGGTCGTACACCATATCATTTGCAAAATGGTAAAATATATATTTACTTTACACTAAGAAAATAAAAAGGAATGCATTTACTACGTTATTGCATATATTGCATATACAACACTAAAATACATAGCCAAGATTTACCATACATTGCAATACTAAATTGCAAACTGACTGCTGATTATAAAAAAAAAGTAAAGGCGAAAAAAACTGATATGGAAGATAAGCGAATAAAAAAAAGTATAGCAGTGAGGGGACTGCCGACCGAAGTGAAAACATGTATGTAAAATATTAGTATTCCCTGGAAGACTTTGTCCTGCAACGGACCGCCTTACTGCTATATAAGAATTTTCATGCTAATGGGAAAACAATTTTATATTTTCACCCCCTCAACCCTTGATTATTTCTTTCAAAATATTTTTTATTCAGATATAATTTTTATTTTATAATTACACCAAACTATATTATTACATTTAAATTGAATATTGTTGATATAAAAATAAAATACAGAGAGCACTATTGAATGAAAAATAATCCTCAAAAGGGATATTAAATTTTTTCTTTGAATGTATATGTAGAGCTGTAGCTAAAATAAAATAAATTCACTTTTTTTTATATATGATATTATGTTTTATGAGTTTTGAAGTCTCTTTTAATGCCTGCATTTGAGATCTTGCTACAAGGAAAACAGAAAACAGCAAGCAAAGTGCAGTTTATTTGCTGCCCCCGATTCGGTTCATCCGTACATCCGGTTCATCATCAATGCACATTATTTTCATCTTTTATAACTTCATTATATTTGAAATGATGGATTTTAATATAAAAAAACAAAGTAAAACATTAACAAAAATATAAATGAAACTTATTGAAATAATAAATATACACTTAAAATACATAATAATTTACACATACATAAAATTTGTATATACATACATTTCATTGAATTTAATTTACATTATTTTCACTGTTTGCGTCATTAATTTTTGCATTATATTTTTAAAAAATATACAATAGGCTTATGGTAGCTCAAATAAGAAACAAAAAATTTTAGACGATGCAGTCCCACTCACGATAAAATTATTATTAGGTAGCCTTGACAACTACTTATTTTCTCACGAGCTGCAATTTCAAACAAAAGAAAACAATATAAAGTGCGTGTGTCACACACATTGGCAGCTTTCAGCGGAGTCAATAGTTGGCAACGGTTTTTTTTTAAAATTTGAGTGAGAAACCTGTGCAATTAAGTGATCCATTCACAACAGGTGACTTCTCTGAATGCGGCCAATGTGTGTGACACACGTTTTCTATTTTGTTTTCTTTTGTTTGACATTCGATGATTGAAACACGAAATGTCACTCCTACCTATTACTTATTATACCATGGTCCCAGTCAAAGAATATGCTGGCGACATTTATAAAACTACAAATGTTTTTATGTTGGTCAAATACACGCTCTTGAATATTGGCTACCAGGAGCTCAGCAAATGCAGCAAGCATGGCAAAATTAAACAAGGTAGTGTTAGGGCGGAGAGCCGGTGACCGAAGCTGTCAAAACGAAGTTGACAATTCATACAAAATCTGCAACCCAGGGGAATTGCAATATAAAAGCAATTGGCAAATATATCAAAATGTACGAGTTTGACAGTTATGGTCACTAAGAAAGAGAACACATTCAGCCCTAACTGTTGTGACTAATTAGTCACAAACATTAATAATTAACTTAAAACAGTTATGATTGCAATGAACACTGATCTGCCTCAATGGAAAGTGAGTAATCAGCATTCATTGCAATGCAAAAGTCAAGCTCATGGTTAATAAGCGACTAAATAGTTGAGTAAAGAATATGCGTATAAAGAAAGTCAGCTTGCTATTTTAGCTGCGCTTCTGTTAACATGACTTGACTACTGTTTTACAAAAGTGCAGCCGTTGCAATTTTGGACTTTGGCTCATTAAGCGCGAGGTAAATATTTGAATTGATATTTTATTGTTGTGACCAACATGGTAATGAAATCTGAGCCAAAGTTCCCATGGCTGGGCGGTCGAGTATGAGTGTTTGTATGTTTGTTTTAGAATAGTAGCGGCAGCACTAAATATGTATGTGCATGCAAATAGCATGAATAATTGTTTTGTTTTTAAGAATAAGAATACTATTTTGTATATATAAAATAATAACAATGAGATTGTCTAGGTTAAGAATTTTACTTTAAGTTTGTTTATACTTTAAGGTTAAGTTATTGAGCCAAATAAAATCTCGGCCAAGAATGGAAAATTGTAACTTAGAGTTAAGAAAATGAAGAAGAAGAAAGCGAGATCAGATTTGTTATAAATATCTGATCTCTGCTAATAAAGAAGAGAGTTGTAAAAATAATATAGAGTGACGAGAGTGGCTCTAAAAATAAAGTGAAGTCTTCAATTAAAAGTAAAACTAAATAAAGATTTTTTTCAATTAAAGGAACAGGGTGAAAATGAACAATTTTGGTAAGTATTCTTTCGGTGTGGGAACCACTAAAAATTCCCATTAACTTAAACCTATCGCGGCAACCTCACGGCTGCCTACTGAATGGCATAAACCACCATGCCTACCAAACAAAGAGGTGGTTAATATTATAATAAAATTTAGGGAGAGTGTCGCTCTGCGACGAATAGGACTTACGTGTATCCTCAGCGGTGGATACAACAAAATGGCGCAGCCGGTAGGATCCTTCTGTCCGCAGGGACAGCAAGGATGTTAGGATCCTTATTGTTGCAGGAACAATAAGGACAATTTTGGTTTGTTTAATTTTATAAAGTTTTAGAGAAGGACAATTTTCGTTAGATCCTTCTGTTACAGGAACAGCAGGTGTTTTAAAAAAAAATGGATATAAAAAAGTAATTGCTAGGATCCTTGCTGTTATAGGAACAGTAAGGACATTGGTTCTTTTGCAAAGATTCAAAGTGATCGGTGAGACCTTGTTGTTACAGGAACAAAGAGCATATTTGGAAAGATTTTTTTTTATGGATAGGTCTTTATTGTTACAGGAACAATAAAGAAAATTTTTTGTTAGGACATTTAAAAAAAAAATGTTTGTTTTTAATGTTTTAAATAATAAGAAATTATTTATACCTATAAATTATGGAATTACACTGTATATTGAAAAAAAAATTTTTTTTTTTGTTGTGCAAAATGATAGTTTTTGGCCTAAAATCTGTGGGATTTTTATCTGCAGACTGCTGGAAATATATTATTGATGGCGGATTCATCTTTTAACACCTCTCGGAAAGAGGATGGCAGGAATATTTGTCTTTTGTATATAAAGGTTTAAGCTTCGTTTGAACCCTCTTTAGGAATTCAATTTTTGGTAAAAAATTTTTTTTTAGATAACACATATTGTCAACAACAACTTTTTGTATCCACTAAGTGACAATCATGAGGACTGTACTAGGAGAATTTTCGAAGACTATCCTGGCAAACCAAACCTGGAAGCAGATTTTATGGGAAAATAGAAAAGGAACTAAATCACCGTGGAAGATTTATCAACAGAGAAGATAACCAGTCAGCTTCAAGGATGTCTAAAGCGGCATGAATTTTAAAATTTGTTATAAAATATACAAAATAAAAAAAAGAATCTTTTATATAGTAAAGAATATTTGTATTACAAAAGTCAACTAATTTATGGTTAATATGTGGAAAAAACCTTAAATAAATGGGAATTAAACAAAAAATATAAAAATGTGTTTTGTAAACTTTAGATTTGTATTTTTTCATGTACCTCATGGCAGGAGGAGAATTCATATTTTCATTGAGTGTTTATTTTATTTATCACACGGAGTGTTAGAGTAAATTTGCAGGAAGCAAGTCAGAAGATAGACCAGGATTGGATTGAAGAAACGGACTGGTTAAACGAACAATTATGAATGTAAACGACATAGCGAAAACGGTGAATAATTTGGTGCCATTGTTTTCGGGTACCGAGTCACCGGCAGAAGTATATAGGTTTATTCAGGGATGTGACCTGGCTGCGAGAGCAGTTAAGAAAGTAGATATCCCAATTTTCACAGAGTGCATAAAACTCCGGTTGCACCGGGACGCTTTCGAATTATGTAAGAGCCGACAATTTGACAAAGTAGAGGATATTTACATATTGATTAAGTCAAATTATCTGAGGGCAACTAAATACGATTCAATAAATATTGCATTATCTAGGTGTGAACAAGAGCCCGGGGAAAGAATAATTGCGTTTGCACGAAGGCTAGGTTCAATAGAAGCTAGAAGGAGAGACTGTATAGGGGAGGACAAATCACTCCTCAAACAATTAAATATCTCCGTAGTTACAGCATTTAAAGTCGGTATATTGGATCCTGAGATAAGGACAGTAGTGTTATCATTGTCAGGGAATGACCTATCAGAGTTGGTAAAAAGGGCTTCAGATTTAGAATATATGTTGAAGGACAAAAGCAGGAATGGGTCAGGACGACATTCACAGCGTCAAACTTGCACGATTCAAGAAAGTGACGAAGAACACAGATGGAATAGAAGAGTAAATCAGGGTTTAAGAATAAGAGATGTAACACCAGTAGATAGGTTCGAAGACGAAAAGCAGGACCAATATAAAATGAACATCAAGTGTTCATTCTGCAACAGACAAGGACACACAAGAGATGAGTGTCTTTCGAGAAAAAAATTCTCCGTATTGCGAAACATGTCAGAAGTATGGTCATGAAAATTGTTGGATGAGTGCACCCTCATTCGCACCAAGGGGACAGCAGAAATATTTTAGACAATTTGCTAGTAGACAGCAGGAAAACAGGAACATATTTAACGATCGATTGAGGTTTAGGGCAAATAATTTTGGTAATGAACTGCAAGTGAGACAGCAAGAGGTACACTGTATGTGGTGTGACAAGGTGGGTCATGTGCAGGATGAGTGTTATAGGAGGAACAACTGGGAAAATCGGCAGGGAAACTTTCAGGGGACCAGCCAAGGCCAATGAGCTCGGAACCCCGAAATAAGAGCGATATAAGGCCATCAAAGATAGTAACGGATAATTCTACGTCTAGAAAGATTGTGAATATCCGTACATCTAAGCCAATAGAAAGGATAGTAACAGATAATTCTACGTCTGAAGAGATTGTGAGTATATGTACATCCAAGCCAGTGGAAAGTTCAGTAACAGATCATTTAGTAGTAACTGAGAATTTGACACCCGAAAGGATTGTAAATTTCTGTACACCTCATTCAAGAAGGAATGTAGAAAACATAAGCCCAGAATCGAAGGAAACAGTTGAGTCGTTGCAGGCGACATCAAAAAAGGTTATAGAGACACTCGGGGAAATAAAAGAAAAATTCGATGTGGTATTCGAAAAATTAAATGGAAATATGAGAAAAGAAAAATTCGGTGTGGTAGCAGGAAAGTTAAATGAAAATGTAAGAAAGCAAAAAGTCAATGAAGTAGCAGGAAAATTAAATGGAAATATGATAAAAGAAAAATCTGATGTGGTATTCGAGAAATTAAATGAAAATATGATAGAAGAAAAATTCAATGTGGTAGCGGGAAGATTAAATGAAAAAGTAACACAAGAGAAATGCAATGTGGGATTAGAAAAATTAAATGAAAATATAACAAATGATGGTTGGCATAAAAATATGACGGTGTTGGAAAAGAAAAAGGGTGAATGTTTTGGAATCTCCAAAGTAAATGATGTGTTTATAGAAATTCCTTGCAAGAATGCTATAAATGGTAAACTCGTTCTTCTTGTAGATTCCGGAGCGGATACGAGTTTAGTGAAACAAAACGCATTACAAACAATTGAAGACAGGGGAAAAGAAATAAGAAATTTGTGTGGAGCATTCGGGGGTTTCGTGAAAACACTTGGGTCAGTGAAGATAGAACATGACGAGGTTAATAATCTTAGTTTTAAGTTGCACGTAGTGGCACTAGAACAAGGACTGCCTTCAGATGGCATATTACGCCGGGATAATTTGTGGAATAAATCTATCATAAATACGATAGATAAAACAGTAACTATATATGACAAAGAAGGAGGTAATATAAAATTACTATTGAAACAAATGAATGAGTTAAGCTCAATTAATTACAGTGAGGAAATGGAAATAAAAGTTAGGACCATACGAACAGTAAGAATTAAAGTAGGGACAAAGATTCCGGTGGTAGTGGTATATAAACAGGAGATAGTGCCAGGGGTTTATTTAGGAGAAAGTTTAAGGAAGGTAGAGAACGATACCGCATATGTATCAATTTTGAATTCAAATAATGAGGATGTTATCTTGCCGAGGTACTATAAACCGAAATTTTCCAATTATAACACATTTAAAATGAAGTCAGGCTCAATGTATGGAGTAAACAAGTGTAAGGTAAAAAAAAGGATAATAAATTAACACAGACAATTAAATTAGTTGAAAATTTGAACTTAGAGGAAAGGTCTGCAATCGAGAATTTAATAACGGCATACCATGATATTTTTCTATTGGAAGGAGATAAATTAACATATACTCCAGTGATAGAACACGACATTCAGGTTCAAGCAAATCAGCCTCCAATAAATCAAAAACAGTATATTACCTCAAACACATAGAGAAGAAATTCAAAAACAGGTAGAACAACTTTTAGAAGACGACATTATTAGACCGAGCAAATCACCGTGGAATTCGCCATTGCTGTTAGTACCAAAGAAAGCAGGAAGCGATGGTAAGAAAAAGTGGAGATTAGTCATAGATTTCAGAAAGGTAAATGACGCAACAATTAAGCAAGTTTTTCCAATACCAAGGATTGATGAAATATTAGATCAATTAGGGCACTGTAGATATTTTTCAACATTAGATTTGGCAAGTGGGTACCATCAGGTTCTCATGAGTAAAGAAGACAGAAAGAAAACAGCATTTATTACAGCATTTGGTCATTATGAATTCAATAGAATGCCATTTGGACTCAGCGATTGATGAATAATATGTTGACAGGATTACAAGGAATAGATTGTTTCGTATATTTAGATGATGTGGTAAAATATGGCAAAAATTTACAGCAACATGGGGAAAGATTAGCACAAGTATTCCAGAGACTTAGGGAAAATTGCTTAAAATTGAATACGGAATACGGAATTAAAATTGAATTCGGAATTAGGGGCGTTACCAGATCCACAGAAATAAAAATGCGTGATGGATATTCCAATACCGAGAAATAGGAAAGAGGTTCAAGCATTTTTAGGACTAGCCAATTATTACAGGAAATTCATAGAGAATATGCCACAAATGGCATCACCCATAAATAATTTATTAAGGAAGGACAGTAAGTTCCAATGGTCATATAAGTGTCAGGAAGCATTTGAAAAAATAAAGGAAGCGGTGACTTCATCACCCATTTTAGCATATCCCGATTTTAGCAAGCCGTTTTTACTAACTACAGATGCGAGTGGTGAAGCATTAGGAGCAGTATTGTCACAGGGTGAAGTAGGAGGAGATCGACCAATTGCATTTGCAAGCAGGTCATTAAACAGCGCAGAAAAAAGGTATTCGACAATAAAAAAGAGTTTTTGGCAATTGTTTGGGCGACAAAAAATTTTGGAGCATATTTGTTAGGAAGGCCGTTCAAGATATATACAGATCACCAACCATTGAGAGGAATAGCGAATCTGAAGGACCAAACGTCGAGATTAGCAAGGTTTAGACATAAAATGTCAGAGTATGATTTTGAAATAATTTATAAACCATGGAAAAAGAATTTAAACGCCGACGCCTTGAGTAGAATACCGCGTGGAAGCGAAGAAGTCGCACTAGTACAAACGCAGGAGAAGATAGTAGGAGTGGAGAGGCCATTTACAAATTCATATATTGATCTGATTGGTATACTACCAGAAACGTGTTTAGGGAATAAATACATCTTGATACTCCAAGACGAATCCTCGAAATATTTGAAGTGTATTGCCTTACCTAATTCGGACGCAATCACGATCGGAAACGCCATATTGAATAATAATATTCCTGAAACAATAATAACTGATAACAATTCCAGTTTCACGTTAAAATGATTTTGGAGTGTTTGTAAAAGATTGAGAATCAGAGATTTCCAGATTACAAAGGACCGAACACTATCGGAAAGTTCTTTGAAAAGCAAAAGCTCATATTTCATTAGAGAACATATAGCAGAATACTTGTTAAAGTCAGATAGAAGGATTCCAAGTTGGGAACAAGGGTTAAAAGAAGCAACAAATTTATATAATAGTAAAATACAGACGTCAGCACAGAAGAATTATTTTCAGGATTTACACGGGGAGAAGGCAGAGCTAATAAGCAAAGAGGTTAATATGGTTAAGACAAGATCAAAGACAAGAGAAATAGCTAAGGAGAGTGAAGAGAACACAGAGTCAGTAGCGAAGGTAGATGACGACATAGCTCAGCAAAACATAGTGGTTCTTACTGACAGAAAGGATATAGAAAGAATATTAAAGGATTTTCATGATTTGCCATTAGGAGGTCATCAAGGAGCACTAAGAACGTTCTTTAGAATAAGACAACAATACAAATGGAAGGGAATGCAAAAAGAAATTAAGGAATATGTAAGAGCATGCCATAAATGTCAAGTAAATAAAAGTTCTAGACTCACCAAAATGCCTATGGTATTGACAGACACACCAACACGTCCGTTTGACAAAGTTTATATGGATATAGTCGGCATATTGCCAGAGACTGTATCTGGTAATAAATACATTTTAACGTTTCAAGATGATTTTTCGAAGTATATGGCATGTGTTGCGATACCAGATGCCGAAGCAAGCACGATATCGAAAGCATTTTTTAACGAAATTATAACTCGCCACAATACACCAAGGGTGTTAATTACAGACAACGGCTCAAATTTTATTTCACGCGTGTCTTCAGATGTATGTAAAATGTTAGGTATTAAAAAGTTACATATTACACCGTATCATCCACAAGCAAATGGTTCCCTAGAGAGAAGTCATAGGCCTTTGGCAGAATATTTGAGAGGTTTTGCAAAAGAAGACGGGTCAAATTGGGATCAGTGGCTGTCGTCCGCTATGCACGTTCACAATAATACACCTCATATGGCAACAAAGCAAACACCATTCAAAACATTATATGGGTTTGACTCAGAAATGCCAACTAATTTAAAGCGAAAGTGTAGTCCGGTGTATAATGCCGAGGATACTTCAAAAGTTATGAAATATCAAATTCAGAGAGCGCACGAACTGGTAAGACAGAACCAGGAGCGTGCAAAAGAAGTATCTAAAAAATATTATGATAATACTTTAAATGCAGTAGAATTTAAAATTGGGGACAGGGTGCTAATGAAGAATCAAGCAAGGAAGAACAAATTTTCACCAATATGGGTAGGACCGTATGAAGTTTTAGCAATAACAACCTCAGCTACTACCGAGATTTCGATAAAGGGGAAAGCAAAGAAAATTCATAACAATTTACTAAAATTGTTTCATGGGAATTAGAAATAGAAAAAGACAGTTAAAGTATTAGAATTTTAAACAAAACGGAAAGTAAAGTGAAAAAGTAAGTAGTATAGGATACATATTAGGAGTGCAATTATGAGGATAAAATAAGTGTTGTGCTATAGAAGATTTATTAAAAGTATGAAAAAAGAAATGATTAAAAAAAAACGGAATTTTAAAAAAAAATAAATATATAAAAAATATTACAAAGAAAAAATTAGGAGAGTAGTGAATAAGAAAGCATATTTGTGGCCAGAATACGGCGATGTGAAATAAATGGAGTAGAGGAAACTACTTACTGAAGGAACAGTTAAGAAAAGGTTATGTAATCAGGACAGTAGAAAGGAATATAAATAAAAAAATAAAAATGAAACAGTTATAGAGCCAAGATATGGCAGGAGGAAAAATAAGAAACGGAGAAAACCTAAAGTTACAGGCAAATGTGTTGGCATCTTCAAAGTGAACAACGTTGTTACAGAAATCCCTCGCAAGGATTAAATTCTAGTACAGCGGATTCTACTTGTAGATCCCAAAATAGTGCCACTTTATTTTAAGTAATTCTGTAAATTTTGTTTTGGATTTAAAATAGTCATTAAAGTAATTAAATGCTATTTTAAAAAAAAAAAACTAATTAATTGAAAATAAAGAAATTTGAAAACGTCCAATAAAGACGCAATAAAACATAATAAGTAAAATGATACAGAAAGTAAAGGAAAAAAATAATGAAAGAGACAAATTATTTTTACTTAAAGAGACAATGATAAAAGGAAAAATAATTTTACAAAGACTTTACAAAGAATTTTAAAATTGGAGCAGTAAATATAAGAACAAAAGAATAAAATAAATAAATAACAAAACTTAAAGGAAACTAAATTCTCACTACGGGAAAATATTAAGTAAAGTTATAAATTAAAGATATTGAATTGGAGAAATAAAAATGAAAAATTATTGTTTTAAAGAACAAACCAAAAGAAAAGCCTATATTGAAATTTCTTACTGTTTATTTATATGTAAATGCGCTTACGCATAAAAACATTGACAAGAAAAAATAAGATTTGCATAAAAGTATAAAAAAAAAAATAAAAATTAAATTGAATTATATCAAAATTGGAAAATACAGATTAATGAAAATAATATGTTAATGTCAAATACAATTGATTCATTGAAAATATGTATGTTAAAAATTGTGTAAATAGGAAGAAAAATAAAAATAAATTTAAAGAGAATTAACGAAGTTAGAAAATTAAAAGGAACTGAAATTCTTGAAGTCGTATGTTGAGTTGATAACAAGGTAAATGTGAAGTAAAGTTGAGATAAAAACAATATCAATAATAAATAAATTTGATAGCAGAAAAATGTATTAAGATATAGAGAAACAGAATACAAATGTTTACAAAATAAATAATACGTTAAGGGTCGAACTTATAAGTTATGGTCACTGAATATTTTAAAATTTGTTGAAAAAAAAACAAACTATGTAAAATGGAAATTAAGAATACAACATTTGAAGAATACGGCTATATCAAGGGTCTTGTATGCATCGACATAGCAGAAACAAAAGAAGCGGAGGTTGAAGCAGGAGCATTCACGAGATATTCAAGTGAAGGAAGTAACGAAGACTTTAAATTATGTCTGAACCAGTAGAGAGAAATCCGTTAGTGAACGTTATTTGAAGTACAAGAAAGAGAATATGAGTTGGAAAGAATTACATCGAAGCAGTAAGGATTTGTGAAACTGATTGCAAAGTTTCTTGACGAACATTAAGACACACAGCAAATTGAAGATGTGTAAAAAGCGCAGACATGGAAACGTTGCATCGCAAATAATAATTTAATAACTGGCCGCAGCTCATTCATTCATCAGATGATTTTCGCAGAAACAAAAGTATGCAAATATGTTACATATTTCTTAATAGTTTGAAATTTTGTTACTTTTAACATTTTTCTTAAATTTATGCTGGCAATTTTTCTTGTGGAGCATATGGCGAAGGAAGAAAATAATAGCCTTAACGATAACGTATTGGCCGCATCATCAACGAAATTAATTATAATGAAGTCTATAACACTACGAGGTTGTTCAACAATAGATTGGGTGAATTAGGATATTTTGTTTATACATCCGATATCAATAGAGTAGCTGAAGGATTTGTTGAACCTGATAGGCTTTAACGCAAAAAGTTCGGAGCTTGTATATGAAAACAAAAAGTTAAAGCCTGTTTACACAACTTGGTACCATGAAATTAGATAAGACAACCATTGAGTCACCATCAGTAGCTGTAGCACCAGAAGCGGAACAAAGATAAAAGATACCTAGTGGAGCTTAAGCAGAACGAATCAATGAGGACCAGATGTCACCGATGTTTACAAGACATAGGGAACTAGTAAGATTTGATTGGTTTTCAAATAAGATTTTACATTTAACAATTATTTAAGATATCAAAAGTAAAACGAAAACATAAACATTCACAAGAACTGTACAGGACAAAATGTATTTATAACAAATAAAAATTTAAGTTAGTCAAATTTGGAACTGATAATGTATTGTCATGTAACGTTATGTAATTTAATGTAATGTACAAAAGCACTGAATAAGAAAAAATTTGTTTATAGTCAGTTTCACAGAAGAAGAAAAAAAAGTAATTGAAAACGTTATTTTCTTGGTCAAAGGGGGAGGAATGTTGTGACTAATTAGTCACAAATGTTAATAATTAACTTAAAACAGTTATGATTGCAATGAACACTGATCTGCCTCAATGGAAAGTGAGTAATCAGCATTCATTGCAATGCAAAAGTCAAGCTCATGGTTAATAAGCGACTAAATAGTTGAGTAAAGAATATGCGTATAAAGAAAGTCAGCTTGCTATTTTAGCTGCGCTTCTGTTTACATGACTTGACTACTGTTTTACTAAAGTGCAGCCGTTGCAATTTTGGACTTTGGCTCATTAAGCGGGAGGTAAATATTTGAATTGATATTTTATTGTTGTGACCAACATGGTAATGAAATCTGAGCCAAAGTTCCCATGGCTGGGCGGTCGAGTATGAGTGTTTGTATGTTTGTTTTAGAATAGTAGCGGCAGCACTAAATATGTATGTGCATGCAAATAGCATGAATAATTGTTTTGTTTTTAAGAATAAGAATACTATTTTGTTATATAAAATAATAACAATGAGATTGTCTAGGTTAAGAATTTTACTCTAAGTTTGTTTATATTTTAAGGTTAAGTTATTGAGCCAAATAAAATCTCGGCCAAGAATGGAAAATTGTAACTTAGAGTTAAGAAAATGAAGAAGAAGAAAGCGAGATCAGATTTGTTATAAATATCTGATCTCTGCTAATAAAGAAGAGAGTTGTAAAAATAATATAGAGTGACGAGAGTGGCTCTAAAAATAAAGTGAAGTCTTCAATTAAAAGTAAAACTAAATAAAGATTTTTTTCAATTAAAGGAACAGGGTGAAAATGAACAATTTTGGTAAGTATTCTTTCGGTGTGGGAACCACTAAAAATTCCCATTAACTTAAACCTATCGCGGCAACCTCACGGCTGCCTACTGAATGGCATAAACCACCATGCCTACCAAACAAAGAGGTGGTTAATATTATAATAAAATTTAGGGAGAGTGTCGCTCTGCGACGAATAGGACTTACGTGTATCCTCAGCGGTGGATACAACAAAATGGCGCAGCCGGTAGGATCCTTCTGTCCGCAGGGACAGCAAGGATGTTAGGATCCTTATTGTTGCAGGAACAATAAGGACAATTTTGGTTTGTTTAATTTTATAAAGTTTTAGAGAAGGACAATTTTCGTTAGATCCTTCTGTTACAGGAACAGCAGGTGTTTTAAAAAAAAATGGATATAAAAAAGTAATTGCTAGGATCCTTGCTGTTATAGGAACAGTAAGGACATTGGTTCTTTTGCAAAGATTCAAAGTGATCGGTGAGACCTTGTTGTTACAGGAACAAAGAGCATATTTGGAAAGATTTTTTTTTATGGATAGGTCTTTATTGATAGGTCTTTATTGTTACAGGAACAATAAAGAAAATTTTTTGTTAGGACATTTAAAAAAAAAATGTTTGTTTTTAATGTTTTAAATAATAAGAAATTATTTATACCTATAAATTATGGAATTACACTGTATATTGAAAAAAAAATTTTTTTTTTTGTTGTGCAAAATGATAGTTTTTGGCCTAAAATCTGTGGGATTTTTATCTGCAGACTGCTGGAAATATATTATTGATGGCGGATTCATCTTTTAACACCTCTCGGAAAGAGGATGGCAGGAATATTTGTCTTTTGTATATAAAGGTTTAAGCTTCGTTTGAACCCTCTTTAGGAATTCAATTTTTGGTAAAAAATTTTTTTTTAGATAACACATATTGTCAACAACAACTTTTTGTATCCACTAAGTGACAATCATGAGGACTGTACTAGGAGAATTTTCGAAGACTATCCTGGCAAACCAAACCTGGAAGCAGATTTTATGGGAAAATAGAAAAGGAACTAAATCACCGTGGAAGATTTATCAACAGAGAAGATAACCAGTCAGCTTCAAGGATGTCTAAAGCGGCATGAATTTTAAAATTTGTTATAAAATATACAAAATAAAAAAAAGAATCTTTTATATAGTAAAGAATATTTGTATTACAAAAGTCAACTAATTTATGGTTAATATGTGGAAAAAACCTTAAATAAATGGGAATTAAACAAAAAATATAAAAATGTGTTTTGTAAACTTTAGATTTGTATTTTTTCATGTACCTCATGGCAGGAGGAGAATTCATATTTTCATTGAGTGTTTATTTTATTTATCACACGGAGTGTTAGAGTAAATTTGCAGGAAGCAAGTCAGAAGATAGACCAGGATTGGATTGAAGAAACGGACTGGTTAAACGAACAATTATGAATGTAAACGACATAGCGAAAACGGTGAATAATTTGGTGCCATTGTTTTCGGGTACCGAGTCACCGGCAGAAGTATATAGGTTTATTCAGGGATGTGACCTGGCTGCGAGAGCAGTTAAGAAAGTAGATATCCCAATTTTCACAGAGTGCATAAAACTCCGGTTGCACCGGGACGCTTTCGAATTATGTAAGAGCCGACAATTTGACAAAGTAGAGGATATTTACATATTGATTAAGTCAAATTATCTGAGGGCAACTAAATACGATTCAATAAATATTGCATTATCTAGGTGTGAACAAGAGCCCGGGGAAAGAATAATTGCGTTTGCACGAAGGCTAGGTTCAATAGAAGCTAGAAGGAGAGACTGTATAGGGGAGGACAAATCACTCCTCAAACAATTAAATATCTCCGTAGTTACAGCATTTAAAGTCGGTATATTGGATCCTGAGATAAGGACAGTAGTGTTATCATTGTCAGGGAATGACCTATCAGAGTTGGTAAAAAGGGCTTCAGATTTAGAATATATGTTGAAGGACAAAAGCAGGAATGGGTCAGGACGACATTCACAGCGTCAAACTTGCACGATTCAAGAAAGTGACGAAGAACACAGATGGAATAGAAGAGTAAATCAGGGTTTAAGAATAAGAGATGTAACACCAGTAGATAGGTTCGAAGACGAAAAGCAGGACCAATATAAAATGAACATCAAGTGTTCATTCTGCAACAGACAAGGACACACAAGAGATGAGTGTCTTTCGAGAAAAAAATTCTCCGTATTGCGAAACATGTCAGAAGTATGGTCATGAAAATTGTTGGATGAGTGCACCCTCATTCGCACCAAGGGGACAGCAGAAATATTTTAGACAATTTGCTAGTAGACAGCAGGAAAACAGGAACATATTTAACGATCGATTGAGGTTTAGGGCAAATAATTTTGGTAATGAACTGCAAGTGAGACAGCAAGAGGTACACTGTATGTGGTGTGACAAGGTGGGTCATGTGCAGGATGAGTGTTATAGGAGGAACAACTGGGAAAATCGGCAGGGAAACTTTCAGGGGACCAGCCAAGGCCAATGAGCTCGGAACCCCGAAATAAGAGCGATATAAGGCCATCAAAGATAGTAACGGATAATTCTACGTCTAGAAAGATTGTGAATATCCGTACATCTAAGCCAATAGAAAGGATAGTAACAGATAATTCTACGTCTGAAGAGATTGTGAGTATATGTACATCCAAGCCAGTGGAAAGTTCAGTAACAGATCATTTAGTAGTAACTGAGAATTTGACACCCGAAAGGATTGTAAATTTCTGTACACCTCATTCAAGAAGGAATGTAGAAAACATAAGCCCAGAATCGAAGGAAACAGTTGAGTCGTTGCAGGCGACATCAAAAAAGGTTATAGAGACACTCGGGGAAATAAAAGAAAAATTCGATGTGGTATTCGAAAAATTAAATGGAAATATGAGAAAAGAAAAATTCGGTGTGGTAGCAGGAAAGTTAAATGAAAATGTAAGAAAGCAAAAAGTCAATGAAGTAGCAGGAAAATTAAATGGAAATATGATAAAAGAAAAATCTGATGTGGTATTCGAGAAATTAAATGAAAATATGATAGAAGAAAAATTCAATGTGGTAGCGGGAAGATTAAATGAAAAAGTAACACAAGAGAAATGCAATGTGGGATTAGAAAAATTAAATGAAAATATAACAAATGATGGTTGGCATAAAAATATGACGGTGTTGTAAAAGAAAAAGGGTGAATGTTTTGGAATCTCCAAAGTAAATGATGTGTTTATAGAAATTCCTTGCAAGAATGCTATAAATGGTAAACTCGTTCTTCTTGTAGATTCCGGAGCGGATACGAGTTTAGTGAAACAAAACGCATTACAAACAATTGAAGACAGGGGAAAAGAAATAAGAAATTTGTGTGGAGCATTCGGGGGTTTCGTGAAAACACTTGGGTCAGTGAAGATAGAACATGACGAGGTTAATAATCTTAGTTTTAAGTTGCACGTAGTGGCACTAGAACAAGGACTGCCTTCAGATGGCATATTACGCCGGGATAATTTGTGGAATAAATCTATCATAAATACGATAGATAAAACAGTAACTATATATGACAAAGAAGGAGGTAATATAAAATTACTATTGAAACAAATGAATGAGTTAAGCTCAATTAATTACAGTGAGGAAATGGAAATAAAAGTTAGGACCATACGAACAGTAAGAATTAAAGTAGGGACAAAGATTCCGGTGGTAGTGGTATATAAACAGGAGATAGTGCCAGGGGTTTATTTAGGAGAAAGTTTAAGGAAGGTAGAGAACGATACCGCATATGTATCAATTTTGAATTCAAATAATGAGGATGTTATCTTGCCGAGGTACTATAAACCGAAATTTTCCAATTATAACACATTTAAAATGAAGTCAGGCTCAATGTATGGAGTAAACAAGTGTAAGGTAAAAAAAAGGATAATAAATTAACACAGACAATTAAATTAGTTGAAAATTTGAACTTAGAGGAAAGGTCTGCAATCGAGAATTTAATAACGGCATACCATGATATTTTTCTATTGGAAGGAGATAAATTAACATATACTCCAGTGATAGAACACGACATTCAGGTTCAAGCAAATCAGCCTCCAATAAATCAAAAACAGTATATTACCTCAAACACATAGAGAAGAAATTCAAAAACAGGTAGAACAACTTTTAGAAGACGACATTATTAGACCGAGCAAATCACCGTGGAATTCGCCATTGCTGTTAGTACCAAAGAAAGCAGGAAGCGATGGTAAGAAAAAGTGGAGATTAGTCATAGATTTCAGAAAGGTAAATGACGCAACAATTAAGCAAGTTTTTCCAATACCAAGGATTGATGAAATATTAGATCAATTAGGGCACTGTAGATATTTTTCAACATTAGATTTGGCAAGTGGGTACCATCAGGTTCTCATGAGTAAAGAAGACAGAAAGAAAACAGCATTTATTACAGCATTTGGTCATTATGAATTCAATAGAATGCCATTTGGACTCAGCGATTGATGAATAATATGTTGACAGGATTACAAGGAATAGATTGTTTCGTATATTTAGATGATGTGGTAAAATATGGCAAAAATTTACAGCAACATGGGGAAAGATTAGCACAAGTATTCCAGAGACTTAGGGAAAATTGCTTAAAATTGAATACGGAATACGGAATTAAAATTGAATTCGGAATTAGGGGCGTTACCAGATCCACAGAAATAAAAATGCGTGATGGATATTCCAATACCGAGAAATAGGAAAGAGGTTCAAGCATTTTTAGGACTAGCCAATTATTACAGGAAATTCATAGAGAATATGCCACAAATGGCATCACCCATAAATAATTTATTAAGGAAGGACAGTAAGTTCCAATGGTCATATAAGTGTCAGGAAGCATTTGAAAAAATAAAGGAAGCGGTGACTTCATCACCCATTTTAGCATATCCCGATTTTAGCAAGCCGTTTTTACTAACTACAGATGCGAGTGGTGAAGCATTAGGAGCAGTATTGTCACAGGGTGAAGTAGGAGGAGATCGACCAATTGCATTTGCAAGCAGGTCATTAAACAGCGCAGAAAAAAGGTATTCGACAATAAAAAAGAGTTTTTGGCAATTGTTTGGGCGACAAAAAATTTTGGAGCATATTTGTTAGGAAGGCCGTTCAAGATATATACAGATCACCAACCATTGAGAGGAATAGCGAATCTGAAGGACCAAACGTCGAGATTAGCAAGGTTTAGACATAAAATGTCAGAGTATGATTTTGAAATAATTTATAAACCATGGAAAAAGAATTTAAACGCCGACGCCTTGAGTAGAATACCGCGTGGAAGCGAAGAAGTCGCACTAGTACAAACGCAGGAGAAGATAGTAGGAGTGGAGAGGCCATTTACAAATTCATATATTGATCTGATTGGTATACTACCAGAAACGTGTTTAGGGAATAAATACATCTTGATACTCCAAGACGAATCCTCGAAATATTTGAAGTGTATTGCCTTACCTAATTCGGACGCAATCACGATCGGAAACGCCATATTGAATAATAATATTCCTGAAACAATAATAACTGATAACAATTCCAGTTTCACGTTAAAATGATTTTGGAGTGTTTGTAAAAGATTGAGAATCAGAGATTTCCAGATTACAAAGGACCGAACACTATCGGAAAGTTCTTTGAAAAGCAAAAGCTCATATTTCATTAGAGAACATATAGCAGAATACTTGTTAAAGTCAGATAGAAGGATTCCAAGTTGGGAACAAGGGTTAAAAGAAGCAACAAATTTATATAATAGTAAAATACAGACGTCAGCACAGAAGAATTATTTTCAGGATTTACACGGGGAGAAGGCAGAGCTAATAAGCAAAGAGGTTAATATGGTTAAGACAAGATCAAAGACAAGAGAAATAGCTAAGGAGAGTGAAGAGAACACAGAGTCAGTAGCGAAGGTAGATGACGACATAGCTCAGCAAAACATAGTGGTTCTTACTGACAGAAAGGATATAGAAAGAATATTAAAGGATTTTCATGATTTGCCATTAGGAGGTCATCAAGGAGCACTAAGAACGTTCTTTAGAATAAGACAACAATACAAATGGAAGGGAATGCAAAAAGAAATTAAGGAATATGTAAGAGCATGCCATAAATGTCAAGTAAATAAAAGTTCTAGACTCACCAAAATGCCTATGGTATTGACAGACACACCAACACGTCCGTTTGACAAAGTTTATATGGATATAGTCGGCATATTGCCAGAGACTGTATCTGGTAATAAATACATTTTAACGTTTCAAGATGATTTTTCGAAGTATATGGCATGTGTTGCGATACCAGATGCCGAAGCAAGCACGATATCGAAAGCATTTTTTAACGAAATTATAACTCGCCACAATACACCAAGGGTGTTAATTACAGACAACGGCTCAAATTTTATTTCACGCGTGTCTTCAGATGTATGTAAAATGTTAGGTATTAAAAAGTTACATATTACACCGTATCATCCACAAGCAAATGGTTCCCTAGAGAGAAGTCATAGGCCTTTGGCAGAATATTTGAGAGGTTTTGCAAAAGAAGACGGGTCAAATTGGGATCAGTGGCTGTCGTCCGCTATGCACGTTCACAATAATACACCTCATATGGCAACAAAGCAAACACCATTCAAAACATTATATGGGTTTGACTCAGAAATGCCAACTAATTTAAAGCGAAAGTGTAGTCCGGTGTATAATGCCGAGGATACTTCAAAAGTTATGAAATATCAAATTCAGAGAGCGCACGAACTGGTAAGACAGAACCAGGAGCGTGCAAAAGAAGTATCTAAAAAATATTATGATAATACTTTAAATGCAGTAGAATTTAAAATTGGGGACAGGGTGCTAATGAAGAATCAAGCAAGGAAGAACAAATTTTCACCAATATGGGTAGGACCGTATGAAGTTTTAGCAATAACAACCTCAGCTACTACCGAGATTTCGATAAAGGGGAAAGCAAAGAAAATTCATAACAATTTACTAAAATTGTTTCATGGGAATTAGAAATAGAAAAAGACAGTTAAAGTATTAGAATTTTAAACAAAACGGAAAGTAAAGTGAAAAAGTAAGTAGTATAGGATACATATTAGGAGTGCAATTATGAGGATAAAATAAGTGTTGTGCTATAGAAGATTTATTAAAAGTATGAAAAAAGAAATGATTAAAAAAAAACGGAATTTTAAAAAAAAATAAATATATAAAAAATATTACAAAGAAAAAATTAGGAGAGTAGTGAATAAGAAAGCATATTTGTGGCCAGAATACGGCGATGTGAAATAAATGGAGTAGAGGAAACTACTTACTGAAGGAACAGTTAAGAAAAGGTTATGTAATCAGGACAGTAGAAAGGAATATAAATAAAAAAATAAAAATGAAACAGTTATAGAGCCAAGATATGGCAGGAGGAAAAATAAGAAACGGAGAAAACCTAAAGTTACAGGCAAATGTGTTGGCATCTTCAAAGTGAACAACGTTGTTACAGAAATCCCTCGCAAGGATTAAATTCTAGTACAGCGGATTCTACTTGTAGATCCCAAAATAGTGCCACTTTATTTTAAGTAATTCTGTAAATTTTGTTTTGGATTTAAAATAGTCATTAAAGTAATTAAATGCTATTTTAAAAAAAAAAAACTAATTAATTGAAAATAAAGAAATTTGAAAACGTCCAATAAAGACGCAATAAAACATAATAAGTAAAATGATACAGAAAGTAAAGGAAAAAAATAATGAAAGAGACAAATTATTTTTACTTAAAGAGACAATGATAAAAGGAAAAATAATTTTACAAAGACTTTACAAAGAATTTTAAAATTGGAGCAGTAAATATAAGAACAAAAGAATAAAATAAATAAATAACAAAACTTAAAGGAAACTAAATTCTCACTACGGGAAAATATTAAGTAAAGTTATAAATTAAAGATATTGAATTGGAGAAATAAAAATGAAAAATTATTGTTTTAAAGAACAAACCAAAAGAAAAGCCTATATTGAAATTTCTTACTGTTTATTTATATGTAAATGCGCTTACGCATAAAAACATTGACAAGAAAAAATAAGATTTGCATAAAAGTATAAAAAAAAAAATAAAAATTAAATTGAATTATATCAAAATTGGAAAATACAGATTAATGAAAATAATATGTTAATGTCAAATACAATTGATTCATTGAAAATATGTATGTTAAAAATTGTGTAAATAGGAAGAAAAATAAAAATAAATTTAAAGAGAATTAACGAAGTTAGAAAATTAAAAGGAACTGAAATTCTTGAAGTCGTATGTTGAGTTGATAACAAGGTAAATGTGAAGTAAAGTTGAGATAAAAACAATATCAATAATAAATAAATTTGATAGCAGAAAAATGTATTAAGATATAGAGAAACAGAATACAAATGTTTACAAAATAAATAATACGTTAAGGGTCGAACTTATAAGTTATGGTCACTGAATATTTTAAAATTTGTTGAAAAAAAAACAAACTATGTAAAATGGAAATTAAGAATACAACATTTGAAGAATACGGCTATATCAAGGGTCTTGTATGCATCGACATAGCAGAAACAAAAGAAGCGGAGGTTGAAGCAGGAGCATTCACGAGATATTCAAGTGAAGGAAGTAACGAAGACTTTAAATTATGTCTGAACCAGTAGAGAGAAATCCGTTAGTGAACGTTATTTGAAGTACAAGAAAGAGAATATGAGTTGGAAAGAATTACATCGAAGCAGTAAGGATTTGTGAAACTGATTGCAAAGTTTCTTGACGAACATTAAGACACACAGCAAATTGAAGATGTGTAAAAAGCGCAGACATGGAAACGTTGCATCGCAAATAATAATTTAATAACTGGCCGCAGCTCATTCATTCATCAGATGATTTTCGCAGAAACAAAAGTATGCAAATATGTTACATATTTCTTAATAGTTTGAAATTTTGTTACTTTTAACATTTTTCTTAAATTTATGCTGGCAATTTTTCTTGTGGAGCATATGGCGAAGGAAGAAAATAATAGCCTTAACGATAACGTATTGGCCGCATCATCAACGAAATTAATTATAATGAAGTCTATAACACTACGAGGTTGTTCAACAATAGATTGGGTGAATTAGGATATTTTGTTTATACATCCGATATCAATAGAGTAGCTGAAGGATTTGTTGAACCTGATAGGCTTTAACGCAAAAAGTTCGGAGCTTGTATATGAAAACAAAAAGTTAAAGCCTGTTTACACAACTTGGTACCATGAAATTAGATAAGACAACCATTGAGTCACCATCAGTAGCTGTAGCACCAGAAGCGGAACAAAGATAAAAGATACCTAGTGGAGCTTAAGCAGAACGAATCAATGAGGACCAGATGTCACCGATGTTTACAAGACATAGGGAACTAGTAAGATTTGATTGGTTTTCAAATAAGATTTTACATTTAACAATTATTTAAGATATCAAAAGTAAAACGAAAACATAAACATTCACAAGAACTGTACAGGACAAAATGTATTTATAACAAATAAAAATTTAAGTTAGTCAAATTTGGAACTGATAATGTATTGTCATGTAACGTTATGTAATTTAATGTAATGTACAAAAGCACTGAATAAGAAAAAATTTGTTTATAGTCAGTTTCACAGAAGAAGAAAAAAAAGTAATTGAAAACGTTATTTTCTTGGTCAAAGGGGGAGGAATGTTGTGACTAATTAGTCACAAATGTTAATAATTAACTTAAAACAGTTATGATTGCAATGAACACTGATCTGCCTCAATGGAAAGTGAGTAATCAGCATTCATTGCAATGCAAAAGTCAAGCTCATGGTTAATAAGCGACTAAATAGTTGAGTAAAGAATATGCGTATAAAGAAAGTCAGCTTGCTATTTTAGCTGCGCTTCTGTTTACATGACTTGACTACTGTTTTACTAAAGTGCAGCCGTTGCAATTTTGGACTTTGGCTCATTAAGCGGGAGGTAAATATTTGAATTGATATTTTATTGTTGTGACCAACATGGTAATGAAATCTGAGCCAAAGTTCCCATGGCTGGGCGGTCGAGTATGAGTGTTTGTATGTTTGTTTTAGAATAGTAGCGGCAGCACTAAATATGTATGTACATGCAAATAGCATGAATAATTGTTTTGTTTTTAAGAATAAGAATACTATTTTGTTATATAAAATAATAACAATGAGATTGTCTAGGTTAAGAATTTTACTCTAAGTTTGTTTATATTTTAAGGTTAAGTTATTGAGCCAAATAAAATCTCGGCCAAGAATGGAAAATTGTAACTTAGAGTTAAGAAAATGAAGAAGAAGAAACCGAGATCAGATTTGTTATAAATATCTGATCTCTACTAATAAAGAAGAGAGTTGTAAAAATAATATAGAGTGACGAGAGTGGCTCTAAAAATAAAGTGAAGTCTTCAATTAAAAGAAAAACTAAATAAAGATTTTTTCAATTAAAGGAACAGGGTGAAAATGGACAATTTTGGTAAGTATTCTTTCGGTTTGGGAACCACTAAAAACCCCCATTAACTTAAACCTATCGCGGCAACCTCACGGCTGCCTACTGAATGGCATAAACCACCATGCCTACCAAACAAAGAGTTGGTTAATATGTAACGGGGATCCCGTACAAGTTTGCACCCCGCACACTACGCCACTGCCTTACTACACCACTGTGCGCTTAACTCAACCAACAGCCATACCCACCCACACACACACACACACACACACACACACACACACACACACACACCCAACACATTCAACGTAGCCAACAGCCGAGTCTACGTAAACCACACGCAACGGCCAGACACGCTATAATTCCCAGAAGGTTTAAAGCAGCATATGGATAAGTAGGGCGCATTGTGACAGACTTCGGCACGGCTCGAGAGCGTAGTGCTTTGTTCCGTCGCTTACTTGTTGAAAACGATAACAAGTCCGTTGCTTCAAAACGAGCTATCGCAAGGTGGCTCGTATTAATACATTTAGTTGTTTAAGTATTATATTAAGTAGTTAGTGACTCATCACGTTTGCTTCGGCATATCGAGAGTCTCGTTTTTTTTTTTTACTTATTTAGCGACTCATCACATTTGCTTCGGCATATCGGGAGTCTCGTCTTTTTTTTTATTACTTATTAAGTAGTTAGTGACTCATCACGTTTGCTTCGGCATATCGGGAGTCTCGTCTTTTTTTTTATTACTTATTAAGTAGTCAGTGACTCATCACATTTGCTTCGGCATATCGGGAGTCTCGTTTTTTTTAATTATTTAGCGACTCATCACGTTTGCTTCGGCATATCGGGAGTCTCGTCTTTTTTTTTACTTATTTAGCGACTCATCACGTTTGCTTCGGCATATCGGGAGTCTCGTCTTTTTTTTATTACTTATTAAGTAGTTAGTGGCTCATCACGTTTGCTTCGGCATATCGGGAGTCTCGTTTTTTTAAATTATTTAGCGACTCATCATGTTTGCTTCGGCATATCGGGAGTCTCGTCTTTTTTCTTACTTATTAAGTAGTTAGTGACTCATCACGTTTGCTTCGGCATATCGGGAGTCTCGTTTTTTTAATTATTTAGCGACTCATCACGTTTGCTTCGGCATATCGGGAGTCTCGTCTCTTTTTTTTTCTTATTTAGCGACTCATCACGTTTGCCTCGGCATATCGGGAGTCTCGTGGAATTCTAGTATTTTGTGGTTATTACACTATTGTTAAAACGTATACCAAGGCGCTTCACGCCATATACAGACATTTTGTAAAGATATATATATTATTATACAAATTGTATACAATAATACAAACTATTAAATAACGTAGCGTAGTCGGGTCTTGCCGAAGTCATTGTCACACCGAACATCACCGAACATCACCGAACTTCAGCGAACACCGAACATCACCGAACTTCACCGAACACCGAATATAATCGAACCAGCGTCGGCAGATTCACTCACGACTGTATATTTATCGTTCGTATTCCTGAAATATTGTGTATTGTAAGAAAGACTTACTCATATGATTACGCTAAGAGAAAAATATATATAATATTATATACACTGCTGAAAATTTAAGATTTAACAATAAAGCAGAAAAATACCATCTGAGCACTAAAATCAACAATTCTTCTTATTTATTTTGGACAAAAGTTTGAGGGTCTTTTGTTTGACCCTGGAGCCGCTGAGTATATCTCAGCCTTTGAACAAAACCCCCTTACAAATATTATAATAAAATGAAGAGAGTGTCGCTCGGCGACGAATAGGACTTACGCGTATCCTCAGCGGCGGATACAACATAACACTACCTGGACTAATTCTACTATGGCAGCAAGCAACCAGCAATAAGTTTATCTGCTGACAAATCGTTCCTTCATAAAGAAATCATGAAGAAATCATGAACTGATTTTCTGTCAATGTGTATGTAGATCTGTAGCTGAACTAAAATACATTTAGAACAACCAATTACCAAGCAAATATACTACAACGATGAACAGAGAAGAGCAGTATCACATCGGTTGCGCAACGTTAGAGGGGATGAATCGATTTGGCGGCGGAAAATAAACAGCACTTTGCTTGCTATGTTTTTTGTTTGCCTGGTAGCAAGATCTCAAGTGCAAGCATTAAAAACAAATATCAAAAATTTTAAATTTAGTTTATTTTTGCTTACAGCTAGCTCTAAATATACATTGAAAAAACAGTAACATTCAATAGCTGCATTTCCGTGGTCGTTGATCTAGAGCGCGGCTCTATTTTATTCACAAAACAAAAACAAAAATTAAAACCAGCTCGATTTTAGCTCTATTTCTGATCTTAAAAGCTGCCAAGTTTCAAGCATTTTTTATCAAAACGAACATAGTTGGCAAATCTAAATAACTATTCATTTTCTTATTTTGACGTTTCACCGCTCAATGGGCGTTTTGGTATTGTTGTTTTCTTTTGTTATTGTTCTTAAAACAGCTGATTCAAGACTGTGATGACGAATTGATATGAAGTTGAACTATCGTTGTTTTACTGAGATTTGATCTGTTCTAGTGCCACGGGAATGCAGCTAATGTTTCGCAGCGGAGCAAAGGGAGGGGAAAGAACGATGCGTCAGCAAAGGAACTTTTTTTTTTTATTTTTTTTTTTTTTTTTTTTTTTTTTTTTTTTATTTATTTAATTCATCTACTGGGCTTAACCCTTACAGATATAACTTAACCTAATTAACTATTAAAATTTAACAATGCATAATTCATTAATATGCTATTTACGATTTCATTGACTCAATCATTTATAATATTATAGAGATCGTTCAAAAATATTTGTCTGTCTAAATCAAAATTCACATGACTGTTGATTGAATTGAACAGAGTTTGACATCTGGATATTGCTTCATTCAAACCATAGTTAGAACTATGGGATTGTGGTAAAAATAAATTTCTAATTCGCAGAGTTTTCTGCGGCGCATAAAAATTGATAAGAGCTAACAATTCAGGTGAATCAATTTTATTGTCTAGAATATCTTTGATAAAAACAATGCTCTGTGCCTTTCTTCGTTGTTTTAAACTGATTAAACTTAACAGTTCGCAGCGCGGTTCGTATTAGGGCATATTCTCACCAGAAAAACTGCGACGAAGTGCAAATTTGGTAAAACGCTTTTGTATTTTTTCAATTCTTTTTACCGCTATCTCATAGAAGGGATACCAAATAATGTTGGCATACTCTAGAGTCGGTCTTACTAATGCGACAAATAAAGATTTTAAGGTATTTTGATCAATAAATTCCTTCGAGTTCCTGATGACAAAACCAAGAAGAGAATTCGCCTTAGAAACCATATATTCTAAATGCGCATCAAAGGATAGTTTAGAGTCTACAAGGACGCCTAAGTCTTTTACGACGCTTTCTCTTTGAAAAAAGCAATTTAAGTCGTAGTTGTAGTCATGAATGATATACGATTGTTTACGCGAGCAAGTTAGGATTTTACATTTGTTAAAATTGAGATGTAAGTCGTTTTGGTTGCACCACGTTTTTAAAGAGTTTATGTCTTCTTGAAAGAGGCAACAGTCATGTGAATTCTTTACCGTTGCAAACAATTTTAGGTCGTCGGCATATAGCAAAAAATTACATGATTTAAAGATACAAGTAATATCGTTAACAAATAATAAAAAAAGCAAAGGCCCTAGGTGACTTCCCTGAGGGACGCCGGAGTTTGTTGTTATGGTTCTGGAATAACTTTCCTTCACCTTAATCAAGAGTTTTCTATTGTAGAGATAGGACTTAATCCAAATAAGTAAGTTGGAGTGAATGCCCAGCTTTTCAAGTTTTTTTAATAATAGCGTGTGGTTAAGGCTGTCAAACGCTTTAACAAAATCGGTATATAAGACGTCTACCTGAGACCCACCTTCAATAGCACATAATGTATAATTTGAAAACGACGCTAAGTTCGTGGTAACGGACCTGCCAGGAAAAAAACCATGCTGCTTCGTTGATATAATATATTTAAATTCGTAAAAAAGCCGTTTGTTCACAATTTTATCAAGCAATTTTGGTATTGCTGAGAGTTTGAGAATGGGCCTGTAATTAGTAACAAGCCCTCTCTGACCCGATTTATGAATGGGGGAAATAAATGATATTTTCCAGTCATCCAGAAAAATACCTGATATTATTGATTTATTAAATACTAAGGTTAGGCATTTCAAAAGAGAAAATGCACAATTCTTTAGAAAAACCGGGGGCAAAAGGTCATAGCCTGCACCTTTATTGCAATCTAGATCTTTAATCGCGTTTAAAACCTCGTCCTCAGTAATAGTTATATTACCGACACTAACTGAACTCGGTATGTTTAAAAAATCGTATCTGTTACTTGTAGTGCAAAAGCCATCGAAAATAGATCCAAAGAAATCTGCGAAGAGTTCACAGATTTCCTGATTATTGCTGGCGATTCGATCTTGATATTCCATCGTATTTGGTATACCGGACGACTTTCGTTTTGAGTTAACAAAAACCCAAAAGGATTTAGAATTAGATTTAATATTGCTTTCTATATTAAAAAGATACTGTTTGTAGAGAAAATTCGAAAGGAATTCGAATTCTCTTCTACGAAGAAGAAACATGTTTTTATCTTCCGATAGATTTGTTTTCTTGAACCTTTTATGGGCTTTATTTCTTACATTTTTTAAATGAAGAAGCCTCTTATTGTACCAAGGAAGATTAAATTGGCGACATTCTTTTTTAACTGGCACATAAAGACGAAGAGCTTCATTAATATATAATTTAAATGTTGAGTACATTGTGTAAATATCTTGCGTTTCAAAAGCTGACTCCCAGTTTATCGAAAAGAAATAATTGTTTATAGCCTCGTAGTTGGCTTTGCGAAAATTATAAGAAAGCTCAGAATTAAGGTCAGATAAACTGTTAAGTTTATAGAAATAAAAATTGAGCATAAGAGCTTTATGGTGTACTGATTCCGTGGTAAGGGGCATGTTGCTTGTATTAATCTTGACACGAGAATCGTGGTTGACGAAGACCAAGTCTAAAATCCGATTTATATCATTTTTAAAATTATTGATTTGAAAAAGATTTAGAGCGTACAGCGTGTCGCAAAAAAGGCTCTCGACTTCTTTCTTCACGTTAAAAGGGAGGTGCATTTGATCGTCAATGCTAAATATCCACTCCAAGTCACCTAGATTGAAGTCACCTAGAACACAAGGGGTTTGCTGATCATTTAATGAATTTACAATATGACTATTTATTGAACTTATTGATGGTTGCTTGCTTATGTCTTCTAAGTTTCCTATCTTGTTATTTTTGCTGTCTGTATTGATGACGAGAGTTACTCGGAAAAAGACAATGACGCAAACCAAAGATTTACCCTCTACAAAAATCGTTCAACGCGCCTAAAGAGGTTTTAACTTCAAAAACCAATGAATTGTGCATAAAGATTTTTTCGACATGAAATTGAGTTAAGCAAAATTACGAGAGGTAAGTAATTTTGCTTTTCATTAATAAGCTGTGAATTTCATGTTTTGCAACAAATGTAGCAAATTATAACAAAATGACCGTTCACAACTGATAGGAAATTTGTACAATTTTTACAAAAGCACACATTTCCTAAATTCACGAGATTATGTATTACTCTACTAAAAGAACAAGCACCTTAAGGTCCGTGCTTTTGTTAGATTGTTGTTGTTTCTAAGAATGATCAATATCAGATCAATAACATAAAATCCGTGGTCACAGGGAAGAATGACTAAACTCAAGCTGTCGTAGAAAAGCGATACACCATTTTCTTTATTGCCAATCTTCTGAAGTATGCAGGAAAAAACTATTTGCACATAATAGAATATCACTTATGCCTGCACTTATTTCGTTTGTAATGGTTCATATATTTCAGGAAAAAGGTCGGAGTTAGTGCAATAAAAATATCGTTTTTTTCGATACTTTGAGTTTAATCATTATTCCTTGTGACCATAGAAATAGTCATTTAAATGATTGCACATTACAAAAATAAAGTTGAATGTTTTGCAATTAAAGCTAATATCATATACATATAACATTTACATACCTACTTATGTAGCTACGTTTAATAAAAATAAAATTGCATTTTTTTCGGAAAAATTCAATGTGCAGTTGTGATGCTTTTTTGAAAAAAAAAAAACGGATCATATATCTTTAAATTATGCATCAAGTTTTTGCCGTAAAATTCCTCAAAATATAAAATTTACATAATCAAAAATTTCTTCTTCATGCTCTTGTAACGTGGGGTAATGCGAGTTGAAGTTATCAAATTTTCGAAAAAATTTTAATTAAAATTTCACTTGCAGTTTTTAAAAAAAATATACTAAAGAAAATGCAATTTTTTTCATAGCATTAGTTGGAAAATTTTATTAGCTTTTAAATAAGCATAAATTGATAAAAATTGTTTCATTGGTTTAATAGTTATATGCAAAATACTGAAAAAGAAATTTATGGTTTTTTCGAAAAAACGAATTTTAAGCCAAAAAGCCTTTAAGCCGTTTGCGCGACTATTTACCTTTAGGTAATAGTTATAAAGTGTTATAAACCAAAATTCATGTTTTTAAGAATAGAATCAGAAATTAACGTGTCCCAGGAACTTTTCGAAAAAGTCAAAAAAAATGGGACGGTCTGTGCATACTTTCAGGCTAACAGTTTGAGAGATATTGGACACGGAGCAGCGTTCTTTCCTTTTATATATTAAGATTATTATGCTTACCTTTGTTGAAAAATATTACAAATTGTGACTATGGGGACAGGTCTTTGTGACTTGCGGGACAAGGAAAAATATTTCTTAATAATAATTTATTTACATCAGCTTTATTATTGTTTTAAGCCCAATTAATGTAGTAATGTATTTGTATATTTTTCTGTAACACATACAAAATAAATCAGAAGCTACGAAAAAAATTACCTCTAACTTTATTATTTAAAGAAAATATTGACTTTTTCTACAGATTGGTAAAATTTATCTCGCAACAGTTTTGTAATAGGATATAAGACACATCCATCTCTTATTTGGCGAAAAACTCTGTCTTATTACCCGAAGTCGATCTTAAAAAAGATTTATCATATCGTCTTCCTCTTTTGTATTTTGAGATTTTCTTTAAATAGCACGCTTTGAGAGTAACTTGCAGTGCCTGAATTGGCATATCTGAATTGGCATATTGGCATATATGTATCTGATTAATATAGTTATCTCTTTGTGATTTAAAATATTAGTGTCTCTGTAAGTGTGGATTTTTATAGCCATTTTATACTCAATTTAGACATAAAGAAGCTTTAACTTATTTTCGATCAGAAAAGTAAATTCAACTATACACAACGGCACTACAATAAAATCAGGCCGATCGAGCAAAATTGTACAAGATTGATACACAGTTAAAAACCTTGGACTAAATTTAAAACCTTCATTTAGTTTAGGTGCTTTTTAGTCCAAAAAGTTTTAATTTAAAACTTCAAGAAAGTTTCAGTAAAATGTAAGACTTTTTTAGTTTAAATCGTAGTCTTAAAAAGTTTAACTTGCCCGAATCACTTTACTTTTCGTATAGAAAGAGCTGCCAAGTTGCATTTAAAAAAATTTTTTTTCTGAAATCTTTTATAAATACCAGTTACTCTGCGCTTTTTTGTACGCTTTTTTCTCTGTATTTAATAATTTCAACTTCTTCACATAATTTGGTATGAGGAATCTCGTGGTGACATTTGCTTTACCAGTGTACCAAATATTTTAGAAGAAATTTTTTTTAAAAACACATATATAGTCAGAATCATAAATTACTCAAGATATTCACTCATTTTCATGTTGATACCCAGTAGCGGATGAAATATATTCCGAATATATGAAGCATCAATTACCTTGTAATGACCACTACTTCTGACTATATTACCTTACTATGCATAAAAGGTCTTACATTTAACATTGAATGAGACAGGAGGTAAGTGATCGCCTCCCTTCAGCATTACCTAGAAGTTATGGAGTAACATACTACTTGTATTAAGTTATAAAAATCACTTCATTACTTTTCCTTGTATGCTACATTACAGGTAATGAGGTATGAGTTAATTACTTCTGCTATATGCAGACGCATTACTTTTTGAAAAAAGTAATACTTCCTTACCTGGTAATTTATTCTGTATTAGTTCCATGGTAGCCACTGGCAAATCCGCTGCTGGGTAACTCTTGAACCATTAGTAATTTTCATGTTGGTTTCTTCAGCAATGTTCTTTCTATAATTATGGCCAACACCTTTGGTGAACAAATAAATATGAAAAAATCGCTTCCAGTTGGTCTTATCGAGTGAGTCTTACAAAAAGTCTAGCATAAAGTCAACATAGTTTGCAACGAAAAAAGTAGATAAACATAGCGTATGAGTAGCATTAATTGCTTTAAAGCGTTGGAAGCGGGCAAGATATATATGGCTTGTCAAAGGTTTAATGACAATTTTAAAAGATTTTTTTCATATATAGTTCAGCCAAGTTGTTGAAAAGAATGATAGGAATAACTTTGCTGAATAAACAAAAATGAAATTTTTAATGGTTCGAGAGTTATCAACATGATAGTGAATGTATATCTTCAGTAATATAAATAAATTTTTGTTCTAAAGTCTTCGGTAAACTGGCAAAACGGATGTTACCATGAGAATTCTCATATTAAAATAAGTGAAAAACGTTGAAATTATTAAATACAGATTTACGAGCCGCACAGTGTTATTAACTTTAAACTAGATAATACCCAGCATCATAAAATAAAAAAATGTCACGAATTTTCCTAAAATAACGTTACATTGGCTATAAAATTTTATTATTTTCAGATATTAAAGCTGCTTCAGACTATCTGAGAAATCATACATAAAAGTACGATACACGATTTTATGAACACAATTTTATTTGCTATATGACTTCTCTAACTTTCATATTCTTTCTATTCCATTTCTATTAGAGAAAACAGATAAAAATGTTGTTTATTTAATTTCAAAGACTGCTCCTTAAAGCTCTTGTGTTTTATTTTTTTTAACCGCTAAACTAGAATTGTTTAAACCATGATTAGGCTTAAAATAAGTCATTTTCTTTTATCAGTATACATTTTAAGTACTGTGTGCCAATTTTCTCTGAAAGTCTGATAGTGCAAATACATTTATCATAAAATGCTAAATTATTAAGTTGCTAAATTAGCTTTTATATTTTCGTGATTTGCGTCTGATTTAGTCCATTCTCGAACTTGATCGGCGTGTTGAAGCATAAAGTTTATGTTTAAAAATGCACTTCTCTTACATTCGCTTCATTCACTAAACTCAGACAGACATACGGACGGACATAGATATATCAATCGAATATTCGATCTTAATTAAGAATATAAAAATCATTAAATTACTTAAAGTTTTATTTTTAAACATTATTTAAAAAAAAGTAGTGGTAACTCTTTAACTCAGATCATTAATAATTTGAAATCTTAAAACTTAAAGTTTTATTTTTAAACTTTATTTAAAAAAAGTGATGGTATCTTTTTAATTCAGCTCATTAATAATTTGAAATCTTAAAACTTAAAGTTTTATTTTCTAAACTTTATTTAAAAAAAGTGATGGTCTCAGCTCAATTATAATTTGAAATTTAGCAACCAGATGTAAAATCAGTTGAATTTATTTGTGAATGTAAAACAAAAAAGAAAAATGTTTGTAAAGGCGGTGATTTCAAATTTTAAAGATTGAACCTGAGGAGGACATTTTGGTAAAAAGTAAGTAAATAAAAAAAAAGTTGATAAATAAAAGAGGAATGATAAATTTTCCCTTGTCAGGCGATAAGGTTGTCAAACTCTATCCTATGCTTTATTTTTTTTAGTTTTAAGTAGATTTGATTGCAAAGAATTTTAAGAAAGTGCCCTAAGGGATGCGGATGGTGCAAACATTTCCCTTGAAGAACTAACCGAAATAATACAGCAAAACAAATCCTGCAATAGCTTTATTTTTAATGTTGTATCGCTGAATGCAAGTAAGCTTTTGTACGTAATTTTAATTATTTATGTTTTTGAATATTAACAACGATTACAGAAGCAATTGGTGAAAATTCATCGAACGATGAATTTTCTAATGTAAGGATAAATTCGCAGGTAAATAAATAAGATTCGTTTTATTTACTTTTCTTAAAAAAAATTTCTTTCTTTTCTTTTTACTTTTCTTTAAAATTTAGAAAAACTTTTACTTTTCCTGTGGTTTACTTATTTAAGGAATTGGGAAACTATATACGGAATGGAGGCTTTTATTACATATTTCAGGAATATCAAGATAAGCAAACCTTCTCAGATACAAATTGGCGCCATTTGGTTAACGAATCTGTAAACTATCTTCGTAAAATCTATCCAAGAAAGGAAGAGAATGAACTATTGGCAAAAGCGATAATAACTCTGTTCTCAACTTATAAGGTTTGTAACAGCAAAATAGGAGGCTAAGTAAGCACAGTTTTTGCTACCCAGTAGCCAAAGAGCAGCAAAGTGATTGGTCTAGTTGGTGAGATGTGTTACCCGTAAAATGGTTTCTGGTTTTTGATATGCCCTACCACCTCATTGCTGCTTGGTCACTGATTTGGGTACACTCATCATATAAAATTCATTTTTATACAATTGAAGTTCATGAAATTTTTGCAATATTCATATAGGAATCATTTTATAATCCCGTTAATAATGCTGGATATATTGTATCAAGGTTGAAGAATATCAACTACAAACGACGCAAAATTAGATTTGGCAACAGCAATGAAGGAAATTATGAAAGCGTACTAAACTCTACCAGTGAGAAGGAAAAAGATGAGTTAGATGCAGCAGACATAGAATTTTTTCAAAACTGTCTAGCAAGCCACCAAAAATTAGAAATCAAGCTCAGACTTCTGAAAACACAAGCAGTGCTTAAGTTATTTACTCTAAAAAGTACTGATATTTTAACGATATTTCCTGTTTTCTTGTATGATCCATCATTGGTAACTTAATTTTATATATTTTGTCTGTTGTGATCACTGTGCATTTTTTTTATAAATCAACTATGTTTTTGAACTACGATATGGTGATAAATCCAACAGTTTATTATCAAACTGGTGCAAATACGCCACTTTCGCAGAAGAAGTTTTTAGAGAGTGCATTATCCTCAAAGATTTTGATTTATCAGTTGAGAAAAGATAAAAATAAATAGCTTCAAATTAGTTGTTTATTTTACGTTCTCATAGGTTGGAATTCTGAAGTGAAGCCATTTTTTGTGTTTTATGCAGTGATGTTCCTCGACGTGTCGTTTTTAATTGTCGACATTTTGGTGTCGATAATGTAAAAAGTGTCGACAATGTAGACAATGTCGAGAATTGTGTAAACAATGTCAACAAAATGCAACACTGCGAAAATGCAAGTTCTATTTAGATTATGCTGATTCCTAAATTCTTTTGAAAATTCGTTTAATTAACACAAACTAACAAATTTTACAATTAAACAAACAAAAACCATGCCAAGAAGGCGTAAAAATAAGGAATACTCCGTACTTGGACTCAATTTAATTAAAAATCACAATACACATGCAGCCTCTTACATTAGTTATCTACACGTCGTTAAAAGCAATTGTCTACACGACATTGTCGACACCGTCGACAATAGTATTGTCGACATCATGTTCTCTACGCCGCACATCGCTGGTTTTATGAAGTTATTGCATTTTGTAACCTTAAAACAGCGAGCACGAGCTAGATTTCATACTACTGTTAGCAAATTTATTTATTTTGCAGAGGTGATTTAGAGTCTTAGATTTCAGTAGGCGCCAAAATGCAAAAAATTGTCTGAGATCTCCACGTCCCACTATACTTTTCTTATGGACTTTGGCCTGCTGTACACGAATATTGCAATAATAAATTTTTTTATGAATAGGCTTTTGAGATATGACCTTTTGAAAATATTTCCCCTTTTTCCAGGATAAATATTAACATTTCTCGAGAACGGGTTGACCAATTTCAAAAAATACCAAATTAAAGATAGTTAAATTATTCACAACTACTTTCAACAAACTTTGTCATTTGGCCCAGCTCTTTTGACGCTATCGGAAGAAACTCTAGATTTAAAAAAAAAAATCAAGTCGAATAATATTTCAATAAATAAAATAAATAGAAATTACAAAAAACTTCTCTGTTTATCATTTTGTACGTGAGGATAGTTTTTTGAAAAAAGAACGCAGTACTTTTGAAGAAAATTAATGGTGGAATAATGAAGTTATGGACCATTGAGTGAAGGTACCCAAATTCTACTTTTTTATGCTTTTTCCATTTGATGTCTTTTAATTTAATGTAAACACATCTGAATTTAATTTTTAATTAAAAACTTTAATTTTAAATGTAGATAATACCTATCTCTTAAAAAAGCGGAATATAAAGAAAAATAGAAATAAAAAAAGGTTGTTAAGTTTACAAACGTGAAATAATAGGTGGACACTGAAAGAACCCGGTTTCTGCTCAGAATGGCAATCAAAAGACTGTGACGGGTATGACCTTACAATTCTGAGCTTTTGAAGAATTATATCTTTCAGAACATATTGTGCAACATTTTTCTAAGAGCGCAAGCAATAATTTTGGTGTAAAATATTCTTTGGAATCTTTTTGACTGTTTTTAATACTTACTGTCTAGAAAATACAGTTTTTTTCTTAAAATAAACGTTTAGGAAAATGTGACGGGTGTGACCAAGAATGCAAATTGAAAAGTTTGAAGTGATATAACTGTTTTTTGACTTTGTTTATAAAGATAAAAATTAAAAATAGTAAGATATTTACTAATTCGCTATTCGTACTAATCTAAAAACAAACATACATACAAAACTTACATACATAACAACATGAGCATGCAATAAAAAATGAAAAGACAGATATCAAAAACTCAAGATGAATTTTTACATAAAACTAAGAGTATTTTCTCCTTATATTTTCGTCGTTTTTGTTCTCTATTTTTCCCTTTGCTTACAAAAAAATTCAAGAAGGCAATGTCTTTAATTTTAGGTGAATTTTTTTCGCTGTGTGTACTTGTGGCCCACTTAAAAATTATTTTATTATAAGCTGGAATTTTTGGAAGATGTTTATTAGAAAAAGAAACAATTGAAAACTTGTTCGGGAAGTAAGTTATAAATTTTTAACTTTAATCATAAGGCACATCCTACCAATGGTTCACCCTTCACATTTATAAAGTTCTTAAACAAATACATACCTGGAGGTGAAAATTATTTAACATCCATGACATATCAAGCTTGGTGTCCAAAGCCGATTTATAGCTTCAGGTGCTATTCCAAAATACTCTTCATACATTTTTCGAAGCGAATCCGTAAATATATATTTTTTTTAATCAGGTATATACCGCACACATAAAAAAAACTGTCTGGATCATTTTTGCACGAAAATAGTCTTGATCTCCTGCTCATTTCACTAGTTTTATTCACAAAAATTAACAAATTTAATTAGACCCTGTACAAATATGTGCGCGCTTACAACCGAGCCGGGAGAAAATATTTAAAAAGATGCACTTACTGTGATATAGAATAGAGAACTGTACACGGTGGCATTTTTTTGACCATTGCAAATGATTTTGACCATTGCATTGAACCATTGCGAATGGCTCCAAATTTCCAGGAAGTTACGTTCTGGGGTCGCCAACCAAGCATGTAGTGCATTTTAGTAATTCTCAAAAGCACAGCTCTTCAATAGTAGTTAGCTATTCAAATAGTTTTTTCAATAGTTTTGTTGTTGGCTGTACCAAAGTGTAAGCAACAACACGGGCACGGATTCAGGGGCACGGGGACATGATTCCCGCTAGAGATTTTGCTTGTTTTAACTGAAATTCATTAATAATACGTTTGTATGTACTATACTCCGACCCATTCAAACCTTGGGCGGGAGGTGGGCGTGTCTGTTTCAGATTAAAAAAAATTAATACATAAATGAATAAATTTAATAATAATTGGGTTCATTGAATTTGAAATATGTGCTTATTGAATAAAAAAATATAATGCGGCACAAAATCGAAAAAAGCACGTAAAATGCATGAAAATTTAAAATTTTGGTACCTTCACTCAATGATCCATAACTTCATTTTTTCATCATGAATTTTCTTCAAAAGTACTGCCTTCCTTTCTTCAAAAAACTATCTTCACGTACAAAAGGATAAACTGAGTAGTTTTTGAAATTTCGATTTTTTTTGTTTATTAAAACATTATTCGACTTGATTTTTTTAAAAAAAAAATCTGTAATTTCTTCCTATAGCGTCAAAACTACAGGAGCCAAATGACAAAATTTGTTCAAAGTAGTTGTTAGTAATTTAATTATCTTTAGTTTGGTGTTACATTTTTTGAAATTGATCAATCCGTTGTTGGGAAAGGTTGATATTTATGACACTTTATCCTGGAAAAGAGGGAACAATTTTCAAAAGGTCATATCTCAAAAACTTTTCCATAGAAAATTTTTTTATTGCGATATTCGTGTTTAGCAGACCAATGACCATAAGAAAAGTATAGTGGCATGTGGATCTCAAAAATTGTGGTGCCTAGTGTTTTCTTTGGGTGGTAGTTATTTTAAATAAATATTACTTAGGTAAATAAATCAATTAAAAAATTTACCACTACGTCAACACACCCAACAATAATTCTGGTAGGACCTAAGAAATTATTCTTAGGTCCTTCTTGCAGAACATAACTTTGTGGCAACTTTTGATACTTATTTTAAGTTATTTTATATATTAAACATTAAGTTCGATCTTCCACTAAATATATTTTTAACGTTTTTTGAAAGGTTTACATTTAATATAAACTGAAGTTCAGAGGCTTATCTCCACCAAATAAAAATTGAGACAAAATTTCAAAATAATTTTAATTCATGCAGTCAAAATAAAAATAAAAATATTACTTTTAAGCAACCATATATATACTATTATATTAGCGATTCCAACGACATGTACTTGCTTGTAATAAATATTCCTGATTAAATATGTATTAGAATTAACAAAAACAATAAAATATAAAAAAAACTAGCCCTTGCTTTTTATTTCCACTGGTTTAAAGTGTAGCCCTAAATTGGTTTAAAAATTAGACTTTCCGAGGAACTAAACTTGAAACCATAAAACAATTAAGCTTCGTAAAAACGATTTTTAAAACTAAAAATGACTAACAAATTTCATTTAAACGTCGGGAAGACTAAGTCTTAGTCCCATAGTCATTTAGTTTTGTCGTATATATAGTCCAAAAAAATTTTTAATATAGTCCAAGATTTTTAACTGTAGTCGTGCCCTTCGTAATATTGCTCGATCATGGATGCTGTGATTCGGCCCCAGGCTGTTCAACATGACTACTGGGACACATTACAAAACAGTCTCGAAAGCATTATATGATCCCATTAATTATTAAAAGAAGTTTAAATAGTAGGGTACGGTGGGGTGAAGGGTTTCATCTCTGAAATTTTGACAGCGCGCTTACATAAAACTAAGTACCATACCGTCACGTGTTGCTTTCATTGCCGCACAGTTTTTCATAATATAGCTTAGCGTTCAGACGTACATTATGTTGCTCGTCCAAAACAGTGATAAACATTTTTTTTCCAAAAGTTGTTTTGATCGAGTGAATTTATTGTGTTTTATGCCCATTACTCAACACAAATTCATGGTAAATATATCAGTCGTGTTGGTTTAATGTTGTTCTTAAAAACTATGAAGTGTTTGCGAAATATCTATCGAGGGGTTGTGTGACGCCAGCCGTGTTTTCAAAATTAAACGTTTAATCCACAACAAATCCGTTGTAATTCGTATTTAGTGTTTTTGTGTGTGTTTATTGCATTTTTATTGGTTTTTTGGCATTTTTCAATTCATTTCAACAAATGCGACCAGAGCTGCCAGTTCTTTGATACTCCTACCCGCCATTTGTCGGTAACTAAACCGCCAAAAACCGCCAAAAATTTTTTTCTTAAAATATTTAAAAAAAATAAATACAACCATAATATTTACATAACGTTATAAATTTATTTTATTTATGTGTACATATTTACAGAAACTCCAGCTTAAAGCTTTTATTTGATGTATTTAAATATATTATATTCTTAGCAATATGTGAACATAAAAAATCGTATCAAAACTGAACCAAGATCCACGACTGGAATATTTAAAAAATTTAAAAAAAACAATATAGTAATGGGTGAAAACCACGTATACAGCTCAATTCTGAATACTTTTTTCCGGGGAATCGGAAAAGGAAGTTTTTATTTTTTAGATAGCAGATAAAGACATCACTTTTTTCACACTTAATTTGCATTAAAAATTACCAAAATGTTCTTGAACTTTATCTTAAATATGAAATTTCCCTTTTCCGATTCCCCGAGAAAAATTATTCAGAAACGTGATGATTGGGAATACAAAATCCAAAAAATATTTCTGGTTTTTAACAAATTGTAAGCATTCTTCAAACTTCCAATCCTTCATAGATTTCAAGTTCATAATCTTCTAGTTTTGGTCACTTAATTTAAGACTTAAAACGTTTAAACATTTGTTGGCTCAAAACTTTCGCAGGATATATTAAAATTATTCAAATAAAAGCACAGCTGGCATTTTCCCAGTCTTTTCTATATATTCCTTCCTTATTTTTTGGCATGTTAGCCAAACTGAACAAGTTTAAACAATATCAGCTGTAAAAAGTGATTTTATGTTTTATGTTGTGGTAGCACTGTGCTCATCGAATTAAATGTTAGAGGTGGGAAAAATTTTTGTTATGTAAAAAATGTTGTATAACGCAAAAAAGCATTTGATCTTCTCTTTAGGGAATCTCGCCAAAATATCGCAAAAAAAATGTTGAAACTGCCACTTTTTCGTCAACTCGCCAAATCAAAAATCTTCTCGCCAAAGCGGTCGCTTAAGCCGCCAGTTTGGCGAGATATCGCCATATCTGGCAGCTCTAAATGCGACAGGCAATATAACTTGAAATGCGTCGACATGGGCAACCGTGGCTTTTACACCTGTCGAAACTGCGACTCTGACCTAGATATTAGCGATGAATAATAAATTTGGATTCGATGTCTTTTATTCAGCATTTTCTTGCTGACTTAGGAGCCTGCCCGATGCCATTAAACCGATTTAGGTTTATGTTTATACATGAAAACGGAAAGATTCTTTTGGTGAAATGCTTAATTAGCCATTTTTCAAAAATCGAAAAACGAATATTTTCGAAGTATCCCCATAATTTTTTGCCGAAATTGAAAATGTTCTAAAACGAGCGCATAGAAATTAAGAAAAAAGTCCATTCTTGCGATTTAACCCTAGTGCCATTTAAAAATTATAATTTTTGGGGGTGCTGTGAGCCTCCAAAAAAAGCGAAATGCTGCACCCCGCCGCACCCTACACCACATGTTTATTATTACTTCTAGCAAGAATTGAATTTATTAAGTTGTTTTTCAGGTTAAGAAACAACATTAATATATTTTTGCGTGACTACTGTTACATGCGACGTGCATCTTTTCAAAGAAGAAAATCACAAAAACCTACATATCTTTCCGCTTTATTTCTATATAAAAATTCGTTTTTTTCAAGCTTTCTATGGAAGACACCTACCAGGTTTATAAAGTTAACAGAATGGCCAAAAACAGTGTTGCAAACATAATCAACATTTTACTCGTTAGCAACTCTGTATGAAACAAAAGCTACCATATACAAAAAAGGATATTTGGGGCATATTTTAAAATCTTTTTCAACAGACTTTTGTTATAAATTTTTACCAAAATAAAGCGAATTAAAGAAAAACCAAAATTAATCTCATTTTCCTCTTTTACTTGGAATGTCGTTTAAGTAATTCTTGATAAATGTTTAGTTATAATTACCAAATTATATCTGGAGTCAGCTTATGATTTAATCGCATATGACTTGAATTAAGTCAATAAAGACGTTATATATCAGGGTAAATTTGTAGTTAGAGTAAACAACATTTGGTTCCCATAGCATTCATATCAAAAAGTGTCTTTAAGGCTACCATCTAGCTGGTGGCAGCAATGTGGAAAACGATGTTTGTTTTCCCAATGAGATGCATTAAGTTTTTGGCGCTAAAGTCAAGCTCTGAAATGGAAAAATTCTAAATTCTTCTTCTAATTAATAGTAAACATTTACTTAAAATCAAACGTTAGCGTACGTCACCCAGATAAAAAAATTTTTTCTTCAACACACTGGGATTTTCCCCTTTAAAGAGCAAATACTATTTTGGTTTTCTTTTAAATAAATGGTTGCTATGTCTCTCAATATTTTAAGAGAATTTTTCTGAAGTTTGAGCTTGAGGGAATGAAAAGAGCAATTCTTATTTTGTATATAATAAGGACAAATTTTAAAAATATAATACCACTGGTGATTTTTTTAAAAATTTGATTAAAGATGCTAACAGATAAAAGTCAATTGCAGGAATGCTTTCCACTGCGTGTATAAGTTTATAACCAAATATTTATTTCGACATAAGCAAGTACGTAGTTTCCTTACTACCCAGTAGTGCAAGTTTTAAAGACATCTCATACACAATTTTTCTTCATCTTTGACGAAACATGCTAATTCTACCATACATTTATTTGACGAAAATCTCATATAAAAACGAAAAATTTGTGCACGAATATAATGCAGAAACGTTACGATTTTTCGTGTACGGATATAATATCGAAGCGTCGAGGAAGTTAAATGTGAACAAAATATTTTTTTCAATACATATCTTATCGTTTATACGGTCCAGTAGACCTGGCGTAAAATTTTTTTTCGGAATTTTGATTGCGGGTAGCGGCTAAGTATGCCATTTGATCAAAATCAACGTCTTTAATCCTCAGGTCTTTGACAAAATCAATGTCTTTAATCCTCAGGTCGATCGGAGTGTGACAAACCGTGCCACAATGAGCTCGAAATTGGAAATATAGAACACAAAAAATTTTTTGTTTCTTGTTTTCTGCATTTTACCAGTTTATATTCTCATAAAAACATTTTATATTGAACTTGTTTGTACATAATAGGAATTAAGTAGCCGAAATAGTCAAGAACTTTGAATTCAGTTAAGAAATAACAAGAAAACAATTATTTTTTAACTCATATAAAATATATGTTATTAGAAATATGACTTTTTTAAAGCAAAATTTAACCTTTTAATACATACTAGAGTTCGCCAGTGGTCGAAATTCGACATTTTTACTGTGACCTTAAACCTACACTGGGATATTAAATCGCTATCGTTCTCAGATGAGCATAGAAAGAAATAAAAAACGACCCAATTTCTATTTTCAGTTGGCCGCTCGGTGTTAACTAAATCTCTGCAAAGAACCATCCAAGTACACCAGTTGTGTGTTGTTATTTTTTCTTATATCTACTTGTATCCAGTGTGACCAGAGTGGAATATTATATTCCACTTTGGCATATTTTAGCTTCGGGAAGCATATTTTTTTTTATAAAAATATGCAGCATAAAAAGTGGAATATTTTTCGTATGATTATATTTTTCAAAATACACAAAAATTGCAATAAAAAACTGTCTATTTGGTTAATAAATGGTTGTTTTTTGGCTATCGACATTTTTTTTATCTCTTTTAAACACCTTGTAAAACGCAATATAAGGAATTAATTTTGTGGTTAACTTCTTCGTTGTCAATTTTATTGCAATTCATTTAATAACTTCACGCAGCTTAAAAAGTGAAGTAAATTTGCTTATATGTTTGTTTGGTTAGATTTTTTTATGGATTATGTTACAGCAGTAAGTAATTTACTTAATTTACTTTTACTGATTTTAAAAATACAATATGTACTTTACTGAAGGTTCGATCACAATAATTGTAAGTATTGTAAATTTTGCAAAAATTTATCACAATGCACCACATCGTGAATACCACTATTATTGCTCACAATAGCTATTTCTTTTAAATATTTTAAAATGTTGATTCAAAACAATAAAGCAGAAAAAAAAGTTATTGATCAAAGTTCGGAATCTGAAGATTTATAAAAATTTGTGCTTTTCTCGCTTAGCTTACCATTTAGCAATTCTGAGGTTGAGAAAATTTTTAGTTATATGAATCTTTCTTATTTAAACCAAAATTCGAAATAGAATGCAAGAAAATCTCTTAAATAATTTGTTGAATGTAAATACATGGCTGCATGTTCAAAAATAGTGTTCAAATGCCTATCAAATACCAGATAGCTTAATAAAAAAATTTAGAAATGCGAATTTCTATGACAATAATACAAGCAACAATTTAAGAATTGACCTCAAAGATGTGCCTGAATTTTAGTTTTGTACATTGTATATCGTTACTTAAAATTCAAAAAACCATAACAATGTTTATAATTTTTTATAGGAGAAGAAAATAAATTTAAGTGCGATAGTAATCAAATAAATAAATGTTTTTAAACTTGCTTCTGTTTTTTTATATACCTATTTAGACTTATTTAGCTATGTATCTTTGAAATTGAAAGTGGAATATTTTTGTGGAATATAAAAATTGAAAGTGGAATATTTAGCATATTTTTTTTTAACAAAAAGCATATTTTTTCAAAAATCTTCTGGTCACACTACTTGCATCTGTTTCGCTCTCTAAGCATTGAGTATGCATGGAATATTTCTCTTTTAGATAACGATGGAATAGGTATGAGAGAGTGAAATTACCAAGTATCAAAAATACTATTTTGAGCACATACAGAACAAACAGATATATCGATAATACTGTTATCTTTATTTGGAACATCTGGAGTATGTGACGTAGCAAGCATAAAGAATAAAGAGCAAAAGAGAAAAAACAACAAAAAAAAAAAGAAACAGTTAATATTAGTACAATGCATTTAAGTACTTTTTATGTTTTAAATTTGCCAAAAATACGAAAAACGTCCATTCACAGAAAGACACTCACCATTACTTTATTTTAGTAGAAAAGAAATAGAAAAACACAACGTCAATACAAAGAGAACGATCTGGAATATTCATATTGAATGGATATATCCATTTAAAAAAGGGTTATAACAGATACTCCACTTAGTGGAACAGATGAAGAGAAAAAAAGCTTACACTATAATGAGAGCCAGAGAAAGAGATGATAAGCTCTCTGCTCGTTCCAAAGCATATAAGCATATGTTCTGTTCTACTCCTTGTTGTATTTGTACTAATATTATCAGGTTTTTACTTGTTATATCTCTTTGTACAAGTAGAACGGATGGTTCGCTGCAGACCTTTAGTGTTAACCACCGACTTTACATACAAAAATACGTTATACTGAGAAAAGCTACAGTTTTTGAGATATCGTCATAAATTCGATGTCAAATTTTTAACAAATTTCACCATCTCAATATACTATATTCGCACATGTTACTTAAAAAAATGCTTATTGTAGGGTATCCGTAAACGGAGAAAACTGTTTGCAAAATTTGTATTGAGGTCAAGCAAAACTTGCGCTTGAATCTCAGCCACTTCAAAATTATGGTAGATTTCAGCAAAAACTAATCAAAATTATTATAGTTATCTTAAGTTATCAAAAACTGCAAAAGGAAATTTCTACTTAATTCAAGCAAATATTTGCTAAGTTATTATAAATTTGAATAGCAAATTTTGATTAGTTTTTGTTGAAATCTAGCATATTTTTGAAGTGAAATAATTATTAACATTAAATTAAATTGAAAATTTTGATACTATCCGGAGACTTGAACCTCGGCCGAGTGAGTGTAAGTGCATATGGGCTTATCCAAGAATGAAAGAAACAAGACTACGACATCGACGTCACCGGAGCCAATTGAATGTTGCCATCTCTATGTTTTTCCTTATTACTTTACTTACTTACTTAGTTGGCGCTACAACCGTATGTTGGTCTTGGCCTCATCTAAGAGTTTGCGCCAGCCATTTCTGTCTTTCGCTTGCTGGCGCCAGTTGGAAATTCCAAGCTTCGTCAGGTTGTCCTCTACTTGGTCTTTCCAACGAATATGCGGTCGTCCTCTTCTGCGTTGACCGCCGCTGGGTACCGAATCGAATGTTTTCTTCACTGGAGCATCGTCTTTCATGCGCTGAACATGACCAAGCCAGCGATGCCGCTCGATTTTAATGCGCTTGACTATGTCGATGTCAGCGTACAGCTCATACAGTCCATCATTCCACCGTATTCGGTACTCGCCATTGACGCAGATTGGTCCGTAGATCTTACGAAGAATCTTTCTCTCGAATGCTCCTAAAGTCTTTTCATCTAAACTGCTCAGCGTCGAGGTTTGTGATGCATAAAGTAGGACGGGCATAATGAGCGATTTATAGAGCGTGATTTTCGTTCGTCGAAAGAGGGCTCTGCTTCTCAATTGCCTACTGAGCCCAAAGTAACACCTGTTGGCAAGAGTTATTCTTCGTTTGATCTCAATGCTGATGTCGTTGGTTGAATTAATGCTGGATCACAGATAAACGAAGTTCTTCACAACCTCGAATGAGGTATTGTCAACGGTAACGTGGGTTCCAAGACGCTGGAACTGTTTGTTTGTTGACACCAAGTATTTCGTCTTATCTGCATTCACTGACAGACCCATTCGACTTGACTCTCTTTCTAATCTGGAAAATGCTGCACTGACTTCGCAGCATTTCCTTATGTTTTTCCTTATTAGCAATCTCTTTTTAGCCAATAGGAACAGTTGGCTCCAATAACGTTATCTAGCGGTAAAACATGCGGATGTCGTAATCTTTTTTATACCATTCTTCCAATCTTATCCATTCGATCATCGCAGTTGTTAACTAATCGTCGACTAATTTTCTTCATTAAAAATAAACGTGTGCTCGTGTCTTTAAAAGAAATTTGATTGAATTTTTAAAATATATTATTGGATTTCATAATAACTTAGCAAATATTTGCTTGAGCCTAGTAAAAATGTGCTATTTGAGTTTATAAAAACTAAGAAAATATTTGCTTGAATTTTATATAATTTTGCTTTTTCCTAAATACATTAGGAGTGATCTCAATTTAGCAATCTTTTTCTAAAATCACAGCGTGATTGAGCAACGTTTTGCTGATTTGCTTTTAATTATCTCCTTGTAAGAGATAGCGAAAAATGTCTGCAATATTTTTTGTTCTTTTTCAGCAATGTCTAAGATTTCTTCTTACACCGTATTCTTCCATCTCTTTTATTATCTACTAATTAAATACTTTGGGCGATTGCTTCACCAGATCCATTTTCCACTATAGGAATCGCAATTAATTTTTCTACAATATCAGATGTGTGGACAAGAGCTAAACGTTCAATCTTATCTCTATCAGAAATTGCAGAATGTATCGAACCTCCAGAACTTCCGCCTCCAATTGAATCCATCGGAAGGGTCACTTCATCTCATACTAAATCACTATTATTATCGCTGCCATCAAATTCAACGTTTGTTACAGCGAATTCTATTATCAAAAATGTTACATTGCCAATATATTGAACATTTTAAATCAAATCCTAAGGTTTTATTTGCTTGACACTTTTCTTTCCTAAAAAAACTGAAGTACTTTTCTTTAGACAGCAATTTTGCACTTGTTGTTTTTTCAGATTTTCCGATCAAAAACACATTTTCGTCTGAAAAATTTTGGACTACTTTCTTCAATATTTGAAACTTTGATTTAATTGGCACGACTTGGCACACTTCGATCGATTGGAAAAATTATGACATTAATTTTAACACCAAACCTCACATTATTACTGCTACCCATAATTAGAAATAAAAAAAAAAAAAATTTCATACAACGCTGCGCCAGGTCTAGTGTCCAGTGTAAGAGTACGAATATTTATTGAGGTGCAAGAAAAGATCGAGATAAGCAGAAAATCGTATGGGTGAAGGGTGCTTTATTTTCATACCTTTAGGAGTTACGGGGTTGCTTAAAAATAAGTGAAAATCGGGACACTCCATAGCTCGGCTCCAGATCGTCTGAAAAAAAAGATGAATTCAAAAACAGAGCCTTGAATGCACATCTTTTACCAAAATGGAATAAAAACATTTAAAATAAAGAAAATTATGAAGTGTGGGAAAAAAGTTGAAAAATTTATGATATTCTTTACTATATTGTTGCGTGTAAAAGCTAGAAAAATTTTCCAAAGACGCTTATTTCGGTAAAAGATGTGTAGAATTACAATACAAATAGATTTAAAAAAAAAAATAAAATTGGTCCATTTTTTTGTTTGCAGTAGTGCGGCCTGTTTGAAAAATTATGTTTCGAGAAAAACGCGTTTAAAGTTACTCTGCTTAGTTAAAGGTAATCTGGCGCACCGGGTTTTAAGCGCTAGAGAATCTATATTATAAGCGGGATTGATTTATAAAATTTTTTGACATATTTGTGAATAGTTGTAAATCAATAATCAAATGTAAAAAATTAGATTTTAAAAAAATTATTTGCTTAAACCAACCTTTACATATTTTGGAATCGGGCCATTGAGGTATTGTAGCTTCAAAGTTTGAAGTCGCGACTCGAAAACACATTTTCCTTTTTTAAAGCTATAATTTTTTTCTTGCTCGCAGACATTGCATCAGCTTTTAGGCGGGATTTGACAGAATGCTCTTCTTCCATGAAACAGATTCACTTATGGTTACACACATCTTTTCTTCGCAAATTTCCGACTATTATTTTTCATCAACTCAATAGGTGATTAAATTAAAGAAATCTCGGGAAAACCAAAACAACAATTGCACTAAAGCTTTCGTAAATTTTAGCATTTCGAAAATTTCAGCATTGAAGTGAATACCTTAGTGTTATTTGTTTTTATCAAAATGAACTGTTTTCATAATATTTATAAATTTATTGTAATATTCAATTAAAAAAAGTCAATAAGTAAGTTCATTAAAATTTTTTTTCGAGGAATTTTGAAAACCACTCCGGGGAAAACCATAAAATGATTTTGTTTATGAAAACCATAAATGAAGGCTTTTTTAATTTGTAATTTTTACATATCTAAATGACAAAACATTTGATCAGCTTCGTTTCATTAACTTTAATTTAATTATTAAATTAAGTTGACAATATTAATAGACTTGCTACAAATTTAGGTAAATATTACCAAGTATAGTCGTAGCTCGTTAAGCTCGTTTATGTTGTGTCAAAGGTATTAGGGTAAAAGGGGGATCACGTTTTCGATAAACTATTTTAATCCTAGAGAAGGCGCGCCTAACAGAGTAACATGGATTTTCACAGGTGAGCATTTTGCTCACTCTAGTAATTAGTGTAATTTTTAAGTATTATATTAATATTGTATTAATATTGCCAAATTGTTCTTGTGACAAAAGTTAATTTGTTTAGAAAATTCAAGTTAAAAACATGTATTAATACATTGAACAAAAACATAACAAAGTATTTCATATTCGTCCTACAGTTAAGTAACAAAAAAATATTTATTACAACATAAATTAATTTAAAACGAGAAATAAGTTTTCGATGAAATCATTATTGACGTGAGTTTCAAGGCAAGTTGGAGACAGAAACTTTAAGTGTTCATAACAGAGTAATTTGCTAAGAAAATAACAACCCTTTTCGGAGCGCCGTTTTGAATTCTGGGACACAATTCACACAAGCCGCTATTTTCAGTCTGGTTGCATAGATCGATTGATGATGCAATACGCAGCATAGTTTTCTATTATGCATCAGGTGCTAATGAAAAATACTAACGTCGTTTACGTAAACCTCCTGCCTACAGCTCCGATTATGCACAGTGGCAGATTTAGAAATTGCACAGGGAGAAAATACTAAATTAACATATTAGTTTTTTTATTTATAATATTTATCAATATATGTAGTAGATACACTTATTTTGAAAAATGACATTAAATTTTTTGTCTAATTTTCGTCTTTTTTATGGTCTAATACTTAATTTGTAAATTAACATATTTGAATTTTGATTTAAGTATTTGTTATGAAAAAGTTTGGCAAACATACCTTTTAATATATTAGTTTTATTTAATTTTAATAAAAAAAGGACCAAAACCAATATTAATTGTGTAAAGCTTTATCGAATGCTTTTTCAATATCTAGAGAAACGGCGACCGTACATTTTTGAATTTGAAGGTTATTGATGACATCATTTTGGAATTTATGTAAAGCATGAGAAGTAGAGTGGCCAGGCTTAAAACCAAATTGGTTACGTGAAATATAATTGATATTCAAACTAATATCCATTTTTGATCGAATGACTCGTTCGTATAGTGTACCTAAGTTGGACAATAAAGAAATCGGTCTAAAATTACAGAGATTATATCTTCCAGTTTTCTTTTGAATTGGAATAATTTTAGCAATTTTCCAATAATTTGGAAAGCAACCATTATTGTTGCAGTTATTAAATATAATAGCTAAGAATTTAAATGCTAAAATGGGAAATTTCTTAATAATGGAATTCGAAAATGAGTCAGGACTTGCAGATTTTTTTGAATTTAGACTTTTGGAAAGGATAGCCAATTTATCAGGGGATGTAAAATGAACACCGTCTAAATTTCGTAATGAAGAAAAATTTTCAGAAAATGTATTTATTGAATGGGGAAATGACGACAAAGTGTTATTTATTGAAGATTCGATGTTACATTATCACACCTTATTGGGATATTTTCTTGATACATTTCAGTTAAATGTTCTCGGAAGCCTTCTACTTTATAATTATCTTTAACGATTATATTGACATTAACTTAAATTTTTGAACACGATTTAGATTTATTGTAACCAATCATTTTGTATATTTGTTTGTATGTCGTAGGACCAGGTTTAATTTTACTTACTCGCTCATTAAACTCTTCAGCTTGATAAATTTTGACTTGGTCTCTGATAATTTTATTTAAACATTGAATTTGAGTAGAAAGTAATTGGTACTCCGCACTTCTTTTATTAAAATTTCTATGAAAAATACGTTTTAATTTTCTTCGCCACGAATATTTCTTTCTTAATAGACTTTTAATATTTTCAGGGATTAAAAAGACTTTATTTTTAAATTCAAATTTTTCTGTATGTAACGCTGTAATTGTGTTTATTGTGTTAGTGAAAGTATCTGTGTGTGTGTGTCTATTTCCTCGTTATTTAAATATCTTTCCGAACTTGGTAAACTGTTGCAAAAAATATCATGTAAATTTGATTCAAAATCATCTCAAATAGTACTTTTGAAGGAAACAAAAGAGCGAGGTGGGTTAATTCAATTGAAATCAATTTTAAGTTTTAAAGGAAAGTGATCAGAAAATGAGGCTAAGCTCGAAATTGAAAAATTTTTGGTAATGTGGTCTGTAATATTTAAGCTAATAAGAATGGTCTAAAAAAGATGAGCCGCTGGGATAAGAGGGAGTTACATCACAAACTCTACTAGAATCTAATGAATACGTTTGAAGCCAGTTGAATAAAATTTTTTCATTAGCATTATTGATGAGATCACCCCAATTTGCTTTTTTGGCGTTAAGATCACCAACAATAAAAGAACCATCAAAGTTTTTTGAAAAGTCGTTAAGTTTTTCTAAGCTTTCTAATAATTTTGTAGAAGTAAAGTTATAAAAATATAAATGCTTCCTAGCAAAAATGTTTTTAAATTTCCATTAACAGACAATTTTAACTCCATAAAACATTGTGGAAAACTAACAACTGAAATATATAATGGTAAATATTTAAAATTTTTCTTAATCACAATACCAAAACCTTGTGTCGAATAATATCTTATAAAATTATAATCCTCTAATATGATGTTATTGCAATGTAAATGAGTCTCTTGACTAAACGCAATATCAATCTTATGTAAATATAAAATTTTTAAAAGATCGATTCTTCAACTTTTAAATTTCATTCTTGTTTGCTTGTTGTAAATTTAAGAATTTATGGCCCATATTCTTTGACTACTTCTTTTAATAAAGCTGAATACTTGGCTTTTGCTTTATTTATCGAAATCGATCTAAAATTTTTACAAATTGCTTAACTTTGTCTTCAAGCGTTATTATAACAGGATCTCCAAAATATTTTGCAACGTTTAAAAAGTCATCAATAAATGAAGGCCTATATTTATTTGTTTTTTCAGTTTCCACAGGTGTAATTTGGGAGTATAAGTTACGCAAAAGACTTGTCTGGTGTTACAAAATCGTTTCTGTAAATAGTTGTGTTTAAAGCATCTACTGCTTTAAGCCTTTTCTCTTTAGCGGTGTCTAATAATTGTTTCTTTTTTAGTAAGTAAGCTTTAAGAGCTGGGCATCCCATATAATTAGCAGGATGCCCTGGCTTAATACAATGGACACAAAAGGGTGTTGTCGATCCATCTTTACTTAAAGAACGATTTCCTGCCTCGTAATCTTTATTACATTTTACACTATTGTAATTTTTTTTTCAAAGATACGTATACCAGTCCTATACGCATGCACGATTTACATTCTAGATTCTGCCCGGATCAACCGGTACAGACAGAATGCACCTACGTATTAAAACATACCCCTTATTGGCAATTAGGATTTTCCACTAAGCACATTAATTGGCTTTTCAGCGGAATTTAAAGATTGAATATATATAAAAAGCGTGTTTAAGTATATTTGATTCCATATAAAAAAGCAACATCGAATTAAAAAATACTGATTATGAAACAGAACAATCTCAATTACTAATATTACATTGTTATAAAACTGCATTGGGTATAATAGGATGAGGTTAAATTGATTTAATTATTTAAATGTAATATAATTTTTCGTTTAAGACGTCTACCGAATCAGATAAAATAATCATGTTGAAGTTATTATTGAAATCACTGAACATACATCATAAAGGTTCACAAAGAGCGTAATTAGAATTGCACTGACTCAACTTCAAAAACAGAAAATTTCTAGTTCCTCTCCTTGGGATGTTAAAGTTTAGAGGTGAGATGAGATATTCCGAATTGATCCCACCACGAAGTAATTTATACAGAAACGTGACATTAAGCATCATTCTTCTGCTTCTTAGAGAAGGAAGTAAAATAATCTTAAGGCATATTTCAAATCAATGGAAGCATAGTATTGGGATATTGACGTAAAGCAAAAAGTAAAAACTGTTTTCGAACGGATTCTATGGCGTCGATGTAGACATTATATTATGGGTTCCATATAACAGATGCATATTCTAGAATTGGCCTTACGAAAGAGGTATATAATAAATTAGTAGTAAAGGGATCACAGAATTCTTTAGCCCATCTTAAAATGAAACACAGGAATCCTCTTGCCTTATTTATGACCATATTAACGTGGAGATTGAAGCAAAGTTTTGAATCCATAATAACACCAAGATCGAGAAAACTGTAAACTATTTCTAAGTTAGTGTTATTTATAATGTAATTTATGTTATTAGCAGATCTCCACGAGAATGTCATTTGCTTACGTTTTAAGGTTAAGATTTAATTCATTTAACCTACACCAGTCCACTACTCTATTTAGATCAGATTGTAAAAGATATCGTACTTCGGGTGATTTGTAACAAAGAAAAAGTTTCACGTCGTCAGTGTACATTAAGACGTTACAGTGTTTTATTACCGAAGGAAGATCATTAATGAATAGTAAAAACAAAACCGGTCCAAGATGACTGCCCTGAGGAACGCCAGAAGTGACCGAAATACTTTTTGAAAGAGAATTCTTATAAAAAACCTTTTGAGTACGTCTAGATAAATACGAATTTATCCAATTTGATAATGTGACTGGAAATCCAATAAGTTGGAGTTTTTTCAAAAGAAGATTTTGATTAACACTGTCGAAAGCTTTGCTAAAGTCCGTATAAATAACATCAGTCCGCAGGCCCAAAGTAAAATCATTTATAACATGCGTAGTAAACTCTAAGTGGTTTGAAGTAGTGGACCTACCCTTCAGAAAACCATGTTGACAGACAGAAATGGTGGAAGACACGGAGTGGGTTAATTGATCAGTTATGATTTTCTCAAATAACTTATGGATTGCACTAAATTTTGCAATACCTCGATAGTTAGAAACATCTATCTTGGAGCCAGATTTATGAAGGGGTATAATATAAGAATCCTTCCATATAATAGGAAAATAACCACTATGCAAGGAAATATTAAAAATGTTTGCTAAAGGAGTACACAGGCTTGTAGCACATTGCTTTAAAATACAGCTTGGAATTTCATCAGGGCCGGTCGTAAAAGAGAAATTTTACTCATAACCATATTTGGGTCAATTACAGGAGTTTCAAAAAAGTTAACTGGCGGGAGAAAAGGATACACCGCGCTAGTATTAAATGGTATATCGGAGTTAGTTGATTTAAAGAAGTTTGCAAACATGTTAGAAATTACATTGTCACAAGATGATTCTTCCTGATTGAATTTCATAAGGGGTGGAAAGCTGGAAGCCTTACGTTTTGAGTTAACAAAGCTATAGAAAACTTTTTGATTATCTTTAAATTGAGATTTTATGTTAATTATTTAAGCAGAATAGCATTATTTATTTAATAGTTGATATCTATAACGACAAGAAGAATAGAAAGCAAATTCGAAACTAGAACCAGATATTTAATATTTTTTAAATAAACGAATTTTTAAATTTTTTAGTGCCTTTAGATCATTTGTTAGCCAGGGTGGATTTAAAGGATTGGAGCAACATCTTTTTTTTTGACGGACAATAAGAAACACCTTTACAGAGTATCATTTAGAAACTGTACCGAAGATTCGACGTCATAATATGAATATGATGTTACGCTAGTTAAAATTGCAGACCAATCAGTCTGCGAAAGTAAGGAATTAAGTTTTACATAGTCCGTTTTTTTAAAATTATTAACTTTTTTATTTCGCGCATCAGCAGTTACTTTATTTTCTTTTTCATGGGAGAGTAAAACTGTTATTTCAAGAGTTAGATGATGTACATCTTCTGGAAGAGATACGGGATTCGAACAATGGAGATTAGCAGTAGTGCATCTATCCACAAATACAAGGTTTAGGATTCTGTGGTTTATATTTAAAATATCATTGACTTGTTGAAGACACAGATCAGATAGCTTATCTAAGAAATCAAGTGTAAGAAATGAAGAATCGTTAGACGATCTCTTAGTCACAAAAGGTAGGTTAAAATCACCCAGCGCAATAAGAACGTCTTTATTTTTTAACAAATTATAAAATTTTTCTATGGCGTGTATATGTTTTAAATAAATTGATTTGAATAAATTGAGCTATCAAAACAACACCACCAATCTTATCATGACGATCTTTGAGAAAAATTTGATATTTATTGCACATTATTTCAGAATTTAAGATATTAGAGCGAAGCCAAGTCTCTGTAAAAATTATAATGTTATATTCGAAATCAAAACTGTTAATGAAAATATCGGAAAGTTTGGAGTTAAGACCTCTGACATTTTGGTAATAATCAATTCAAATGGTTATTGTTCACGTTTGTTAAAAATATATGCTTATAAAATAAATAAATATATACATAAAATAAAAAGACAGCGTTATCTACCATAAACCGGACCTACAAGTACCATCGTCTAACCTAAACATCTTTAATGCTCTGTTTTTTCAAATATACGCTATAGCACCTTAACATAAGCTAAGTTATGATCCAATTATGTTCGCGTAACGCAAGGCAAGGTGGCCATAGCAAATGTCAAGTGAATTTCTGTTGTATGGGATTTGTGTATATGTGGTTGTGCACCACGTAACGAAGCTTAGAAAAACATTGATAAAAACAGAATCCTATCTCACAACCTTAAGATAAACGCATAATAAATAAAAAGTTGAATTTAATTTTTAACTTACGTCTTTCTACGGTCTTGTGACAGAAAGTGTTGTCGCTTTGCCACCATTGTGGTACATCTACCACTTCTCTGGATTTTACCACTTTTACCACTGTTTTTTGGAATTCTCCAATTTGTTGGTCCTTATGCAAAAAAAAATTTCAGGTATTTTAATTTATTGGAGAATTACACTCCAAATTTAGATCTAACTTAATATTATAACAAATATAAACACTACAATATAACTTAATTGTTTATTATTTTAAGCTAGCTGTTTTAAATGATATGAATGGTTTGTGTTATGCTAGTTTCTTTTTATATTATTAGGTTTATTCTGGTGATTGACAATTGATGCATTAGATGCAAAAAGAGCGTATGAGAAAAAACTGTTCCGAAAAAACCGAGTCTAAAGTTTGTAAGAGCACGTAAACTATTCTATTATATAAATAGTTAAACTTTGCTGATTTCCTTTTTTTTTAAATGAACTCTGATGTTTTTTCAGTGAGTGATCAAATTTATTTATTTTATAATTTTTAAAGATATATATTAAAATTAGTTATTTTAAAAAGTCATGTTGGATGCCCTTTTTGCATAAAACACCTTTTATCGCTCCGATTTTGATAAAATTTGATATTAATGCATATCTTTGATATAGCAAAAAGTTTTGTTCAAGTCATTTGTGATATTAGAGTTATCGATATGGGTGCTATTTGAAAAATGTTCTGCAGCTCACTTTGAGCCCTATATTAGTCATAAGTAATAATACAGAGCTCGATAAAAAAGTTCAAACACATTATTATTAAAGTGATTAATAAGATTGTTATTTGTATGGATTCATTGCATTTTTTAAAATTGATGGAACGAATAATTTATTTAATACGGATGAGTCAAAATTCGAAAATGGAGTAACGGGAGCGGGAATATATCGCTCATTTCGAGCAAGACTGTCACAACTCAAAATTTAGTATTTTTCAGGAGAGCCGTATGAAATTTTGAAATGACGTCACAACCATTAATTGTGAAGGTAGACAGAAAATTGTTAAAAATATTTGTAGTCCATTATATTTTCTACCAAAAATATCAAAAAATTTTCATTTCGCGTCAATAGCTAATTTTTAAGCAATATTTTTGCAAGTGTCTGTTTGAGTTGTGACATTATTACTGCAAAAAAGCATTTTAAAAAGTGTTTCATTTTGAGTTGTGACGATTTTGCTACAATATGATAACATACTTTTGACTTAGAGAGATGTCATGTTTTGAGTTGGTACTTTATTACTACAAAAAATATTAGGTTACTTGCTTGGATTTTTATTTAAAAAATGGTTTATGGTATAATAAGTCGTTATTGTTGAAAAATTATGCAGAAATTTAAAATAAATTTTGGTGTATAAAGAAATGAAACGTTATTGATACAAAAAAGGGAAGAAATCGCTAAAAGTCAAAACGACACAAGTATCTGTAAAACCGTAAATTTACAGCGAATCGGTCTGGAATTCACTCAAATTGAAGATATGATAACAATGCAGGCTCAGTGAATAAAGGCCTAACGAACTAACGCCTAAAAAAAAAATGAAATAATGCCTAAAAATTGCAACAAAAAATTATATAGGAATTAGGCGGTTGTTCATTATGAAAGAATGTCTAATATTTTAGGCATTCCTTCATTAAAATTGTTGGGTGATTTTTCATAATGAAAGAAAGCCTAAGAATCAAAAATGAAAAAACGCCTAATTAGATATTTATTCATTTTTGATTGTTAGGCGTTCTTTCATTAATGTTAGGCGATTTTTCATTTTGCTAAAAGTGTGATTTTTATTACTATTATGCGTGAATTCATTGAAAACTAACAGTTGTATTTACGGTTAGACAAATGTTTTTGCAATTTGTTATCAGTTGTCGTCATTCGTTAAACTTCTATCACTACGAGCAAGTCATTCATAAGTGTTGGACATTAAAAATTATATTATAATTAAAAATGGATTACGAAATTATTTCTGGCAAGAGGATTAATTCAAAATTACTTTATGTAATATCAGAAAAACAATTATATAAATTTAAAACATTAATAAGAAATAAAAAGTATTATGTATGTTTAAATAAAAAATGCAAGGCAAAGGTTGAATTAGTGAATGACGTGTGTCAAAAACCAAAAAAAAATCATTGAACATAATCATGGTGAATCGGAAAACCTGGCAAATGAATTAAAGTGTGTAAATAAAATTAAAAGTGAATGTTTGAATTCGTCCTCAGTTTTAAGTGATATGAATGCGCTAAGTACAATCAAAAAAAGTTTCTACGATGTTTGTGCAAGGTGACACTATATTTATTTAGTTTGATAATATCTAAATTTAATTAAATGCGATTCTTTATTCACTGAGCCAACAATGCATATTTCTGTATATTTAACTCAAAAAGCCCAAATTTTGAGTTGTGACGGTCGGCTCAGTGAATAAAGGCCTAACGAACTAATGCCTAATTTTTCAAAATGAAAGAATGCCTAAACAATAACGCCTAAGAAGAAAGTGAAAGAACGTCTAACTTTAAAAATGAAGGAAAGTCTAATTTTAAAAATGAAAGAAAGTCTAAATTGTTAGGGTTTCTTTCATTATGAATTAACACCTAATGAAAGAAAACCTAACAACTGGAATTAAAATGCTGAAAATATATTTTGAAAGGAAAAAATGTATTTTTAAATTATATTTAACTATAAGTTATGTAAATACAGTTAAATTTTCAACAACTATAGCTCTACATAGCGGACATTTGAAAAAATTTTCACCTGCGTTAGCTTTTAGTTCATTACAACAGTTCAAGCAAATTTTTAAATGCCGACATGGCAAAAGTAATATATTTGGCTTTGAAACCAAACACACTATGCACATCGCAGTATCAGTTTCGCCAAAATAATGACTTGGTATGTTTGGATCAACAGTATCGTCGCCATCATCATTTTCATCTTCGCTATCATTATCGTCCTCGTTATCACTGTTATGCCCATTTGTTTCAAATATGTCCTCATCTGGTTCTAGGTCAACACAAATTTTACTTTTTCCGAAAACCATTCTTTGCATAAATTCTTTGGGAGTAATTTTTCCCTCCAAGAGTTTATGACTGGCTTCTTCAATGTAACTTGATTTTTGCTCATAGACGGTCTTCTTTTTTTTTGAAGTGCCATGGGATCCGCCACTGCATATAAGAAGCTCAAAATCTTTACTCTTATTAAACTCTTCATCAATAAGAGCTTTAACAAATTTGAAAAAATTTCCATTTTTTTGAATGATGCGGCCAATAACGCCGTTATAAGCCTCGACAGCTGATGTAGTCCGTGTTCTTTTTAAGAAAACCGAAAATACTTCGGGTGTCACCTTAAAAAAAAAACAAACAATAACAAATTAAAAATCAATTACTTTTATAACTTTAAAAACTAATAATTTTCTATTTAACGGAATGTTTACAAGGTAGTGTATGCATTTTGTAAAAGGGAAAATCAATTGTTTTTATAATTTTAAAAACTAATAATTTTCCCTTTTACAGAATGTTTACAAGATAGTGTATGCATTTTGTAAAAGGGAAAATCAATTGCTTTTATAATTTTAAAAACTAATAATTTTCCCTTTTACAGAATGTTTACAAGATAGTGTATGCATTTTGTAAAAGGGAAAATTAATACCATTATTTTAACATTTTATAAAAGGGAACTTACCTTTCGTAACCATTGCTTTTCATAATAAATCATGAATGGTGTAAATAATTCTTGCATATTTGTATTCATCAATTCTTTTTTTATGTTCCCAAAAACCGCATTTATTTGTGTAGCTGGTAACAGGGGTAGAGCAAGGATTTTATGGTATATCGTAGAGGCATTTTGATTGTTTCTTATTGAAGATGCCAATTGTTTCCACTTATACGAAATATTTCTCCTTATTGCTTGGCAATAATGAAACCAACAACCATAGATTTCACCATAGGCGAGTTTTTTTCTTATTGCCACTTGAAGACCGACTTCGAAATCAGTTAAAAAACTTTTGGCGCTGAATTTAAATACATTTTCATTAATGTATGAAAATATATCTTCATAGTTTTTTTGCGATTTCTTATCCATAAGTATAAAAAATAATGGAAAGATCTGAAAAAAAAAAGAATACAAATAACAATAGAATTTTATTTATAATGTAAAATGTCTATAATTTATATTTTATTTTATACCTTTCCGAAGTATTCAATATGAATTATTAAAAGCTGCTTGAAACAGCCATTTGGAACAACTGAAAATGTTCCATCTACTATATATGTCCTATTCATAGGAAGAATATTTTCTTCAATTTGTAGCATAATTTTCTTTGAAGCAAATATGCAAAATGAGCCGTTATTCCCTTGGATGCAAGCAATAAAAAAATTGATGTTTCGGATCTCCATGCTTCGTTAAACCAAAGTTCGTATAAATGGATTCCAACTGAAATGCCTCCACTACCTCTTGCGCACATGTCGGAGATTTCACAAATGTTTTTGCTACTAATAATTGTAAACCTCTTTGCATCCTGTGAAAATCTAATTGTTTAGATTCCTCGGGGTTGCTGCAATAATATCGCATTTAATTAAATTTAGATATTATCAAACTAAATAAATATAGTCTCACCTTGCACAAACATCGTAGAAACTTTTTTTGATTGTACTTAGCGCATTCATATCACTTAAAACTGAGGACGAATTCAAACATTCACTTTTAATTTTATTTACACACTTTAATTCATTTGCCAGGTTTTCCGATTCACCATGATTATGTTCAATGATTTTTTTTGGTTTTTGACACACGTCATTCACTAATTCAACCTTTGCCTTGCATTTTTTATTTCAACATACATAATACTTTTTATTTCTTATTAATGTTTTAAATTTATACAATTGTTTTTCTGATATTACATAAAGTAATTTTGAATTAATCCTCTTGCCAGAAATAATTTCGTAATCCATTTTTAATTAAAATATAATTTTTAATGTCCAACACTTATGAATGACTTGCTCGTAGTGATAGAAGTTTAACGAATGACGACAACTGATAACAAATTGCAAAAACATTTGTCTAACCGTAAATACAACTGTTAGTTTTCAATGAATTCACGCATAATAGTAATAAAAATCACACTTTTAGCAAAATGAAAAATCGCCTAACATTAATGAAAGAACGCCTAACAATCAAAAATGAATAAATATCTAATTAGGCGTTTTTTCATTTTTGATTCTTAGGCTTTCTTTCATTATGAAAAATCACCTAACAATTTTAATGAAGGAATGCCTAAAATATTAGACATTCTTTCATAATGAACAACCGCCTAATTCCTATATAATTTTTTGTTGCAATTTTTAGGCATTATTTCATTTTTTTTAGGCGTTAGTTCGTTAGGCCTTTATTCACTGAGCCGTGACGGTCTTGCACGAAATGAGCGATATGGTCTCAAGTTCCAAAAAGCTCTTCCAATGGGATACACGCTGACAATTTTCCAGGCGGAGGTGTATGCCATTGAAGTTTGTGTCAGAGAATGTCTCTGCAGGAATTCAAAGGGGGCTCACATCTACATAATTTCAGGTAGTCAAGCGGCTTTAAAAGCCCTTCAAGGCTACGAACTTGAATCAAGACTAGTATCCAGCTGCGTAGAGCTATTAAATACGCTGGGACAAAGCAACAAAATAGAAATAAGGTGGGTTCCAGGTCATGAAGGATTCGAGGGCAACGAAAGGGCGGACTGCCTGGCCAAAAGAGGAGCGTCTCGAACTCTTATAGGACTTGAACCATTCTGAACCTTAGCAAAAGGCAACATTCTAGAAAAAATTAGAATATGGGGAGATAAAAAATTTCAGTGCCACTGGAACAACACCAATGGACAAAGGCAATCTAATAAATTTTTATCTCCAAGCAAAGCAAAATCCAAAGATTTACTCAAGCTTACCCAAGCAGACCTTAGAATTCTCACCAGTTTCTTCACAGGTCACTGCTCACTCAGATACCATCTTAAAAAGATGGGTCTTTCTGAATCAGACGTCTGCAGACTATGCGAGGAGGAAGAAGAAACCCCCGAACATATTCTATGTGAATGTCCGACAACCCATAGCCTAAGACGCCTCCGTTTTGGAGGGGAAGTAGTGCCCCCATCCACAATTTGGAACACCAAGCCAGAGACAGTGCTAAAATATATAAACAGCTTAAATCTGGAATGTAAATTAAGGGCATGCACAATAGATCCTATGGGTCGCGGTGCACATGGGCCCACTATAAACTAACTAACTAACTAACTATTTAATACATATTTTTCACAACAAAAGTGTTACAAATGAATGCAGTGTTTCAGTTTAGAAAAAGTTAATGATGTTTTGTCCAATACATCTTTTGTGTTAGGAAAATACGGATTGGCTCGAGAAATTTGTTGCAAAACCGCGGATTATTTGAATCTTATTCGTCACATGAATGGGCTGACTCGCTTCCATCGTCTATTTCTTTTTCAAACGAGAATATATTTTTGAGCCAATCTGCATTTTCCAGTCGCATGCATTAGACATCCTTAATTTTTAGTTTTTCTTATATTTTGTTACCACTTCTAATTTTTTATTTTTTTTACCACCTTTTTTTTATTTTAAGAAACAAAATCTTTCGATATAACCTATGTATTGTCCGACGACATCTTTACAATTAAAAATATTTTGAGTTTTACTGCCAGACCCAAATCTCTAAAACATACTTTTAAAAAAATAACATCCACACAAGTACTATTTTTAAAGATTGCTACTCCTTTTAAATTATATTGACCAAATATCAAACTATATCTTGACTACTTTCATTTACGTATATGTAACCGTTTTCTTTCTCATGCACACATTACATAATTCATATAAAGTCGATGTCTTCATAAAAATAATTTCGACTTTTTGATGTAAGAATTTTCTGACTCGGGTCCCCCATTTTCCGAATCTGATTTTATATCAACAACAATTCATTCAAATCAAATTTTTATCAATAGGCGGGGAGCCACCAATCCTGAAAGCTCTGTGATCGCGGATTTGAAAATTGTTGATAAAAATGAAAAATTTACACTCAGGGATATAATATGAGCTTAGTCGGCGTGAATTTAATTAGCCGAAAGTATGATTACATAAGTTGTATATTATTAAATGGCTGTAATGTTTTACCGTCATCGCAGATTTTGATCAATCTTAAGTGAATTTGTGCGAAATTCCATACAGATTTAGAAAAAATCCTGCAGACCGATATTTTCTAGACGGAAAGGTCAGGCATACCTATTTCAATGGTGTGATTCGGAGTAAAATTTTTCTGTCTCACGGAAACTTTTTTTTTTTTATTTCACGCACAAATATCTTGGTATGTGTGCTTAGAAACTGCCGGAAGTATCGCGCATACCAGTTCTTATTACTTAATTGAGATTCCTACTTTTACACATTGTACTTTGTTTAGGACATTTTCCTTAGAGTAAATATATTTTTTTTTCTGCGGCTTTTTTCTAAATCTGTATGCAATTTTGCACAAATTCACTTAAAATTGATCAAAATCCGCGATGACGGCAAAACATGACGGCCATTAATAATATACAACTTATCTAATCATATTTTCGGCTAATTAAATTCACGCCGACCAAGCTCATATTATTCCTCTGTGTGTAAATTTTTCATTATCATTAAAAATGTTCAAATCCGCGATCACAGAGCTTTCAGGATTGGTGGCTCCAGGTCTACAATTTTCCTTCCTATTAAATACATTTTTTCGGGTTTTTATTGGTATATTTTATATATTTCTGGGTTCGATAGAAATCAAACTCGTCTTACTCATATATAGTTGCACTCCTAGCAACTAATAATTGGCCATAGCATATGAAAAACAGTTGAGTGCAGAAATGGCGTCAGGCTCATAAAATGACAATAAAGTTCTTCGTATCGATGTGAAATTTGGCAGAACATTATGTTATGATAATATAATCATTATATGCTATTCATGCAAAAAGGGTGTGAAATTCTCACACGCCCTTTGTAGTGATTATTGTAAAGATTTATATTTTAAAATGTAAACAAAAGCTCATTACTTGGCAAAACTGTCAACATCAGAAAAAATATTAACAACAAATAATTTTGCGAAAGCATTTTGAATGTTTCCAACTCCATGGAACAAAAAAATACCACACAAAAGACTAGCTTGTCAATAAATTTACAGTTGTCAGTCATCGTAATAAGGCTAAAAAATCAAATATTTAATAGTTAATTGCATGTAAAGCGTAATCATTTGTGCAGTATTATTGTTACTAAGATAACGTTCAATTCAAAAATTATATGTTAACTACAGGGTCCGCCATCTAACGTTTTTTTTTTCAACTAGTGCTTATTTCGTGAATGGTAACACTTAGCTCATGTCTGATTTGACAGATAATTAGTTTTATCCTTCCGCTGAACGAATATGGTTGTGTATACGCTTGAACAACGCTGGGAAATATTGCGACATTACTTTGAAAATCATGGTAATGTTGCAGAATGTGTGCAAAAATTGCGTACGGATTTTGGAAGAAGAGAAGCACCGTCAGCTCCGTATGTTCGATATCTTGTGAAAAAAGTGAAAGAAACTGACGTCCTCATCGATAAACCAAAGCGTGAAAAGCCAAAAGCAATGCGTACACCCGAGAATATTGCTGCTGTGGCAGAAAGTGTGCGTTTAGCGCCATCAACATCAATTCACCGTCGTTCTCAACAATTAAACATTTCGGAGACATCATTGAGACAAATTTTGCGTAAAGACCATGGTTTGACGCCATACAAAGTCCAATTGGTTCAGGAGTTGAACTGACCATCCAATGCGTTTTCGCTTCGCTAAGTGGGCCTGCGATCGACTTACAGAAGATGCCGATTTTGCCAAAAAAATCATCTTTTCAGATGAAGCTCATTTTGATCTTGGTGGGTATGTAAACAAGCAAAATTGTCGCATTTGGGGCACAGAAAACCCGCACGCATACATTGAAAAGCCGCTGCACCCAAAACGAGTCACTGTTTGGTGCGGATTTTGGTCCAGAGGCATAATTGGGCCATTTTTCTACGAAAATGAGCAAGGAGTGGCCGTTACAGTCAATGGCGATCGTTATCGGGCCATGATGAACGAATTTTTCTTCACAAAAATTGAAGAGGAGGATATTGGCAACATTTGGTTTCAACAGGACGGCGCTACGTGCCACACAGCCGAAGCTACACTCGATGTTTTGCGCCCTGTTTTTGAAGATCGCACTATCAGCCGCAGAGCTGATGTCGTTTGGCCACCTCGGAGCTGCGATTTGACACCGTTGGACTTTTATTTGTGGGGTGCCCTCAAAGATAAGTGTTACGCCGACAAGCCAGAGACAATTGACGCTTTAAAGGACAATATTCGTGAAGCCATTGGTGGAATACAGCTGCACACAATCGATAATGTGCTTAAAAATTGGACCGATCGTGTAGGCTACTACTGTAGGAAGGATTGTACTTTCAAATAAAAAAAGAAATTTGAGAAAATATCTAGTAATTTTTTTTTATAGAATTTTCAAAAAAAAAAAGAAGTTATTTGGAGGACCCTATATATATTTACTTAAAATATATTGTTTTAAAAACGCTATTTATTATAAAATATATTACTGTTTTATGACTTAATTTTTTTATTTTAATAATACTTAGAGGTTAAAACCAAAAAATATTGGCTTTGGAAATTGTTTAGAACATTTCAATAATAGGAACAGCACTTATTTTCAAAATTTTTATTGCGGATTATATTGATTTTGACTTGTTAAATTCAATTCTCAAAATTTCAGGGCACTCGGATTTGACGTAAGAGTTAAAAGCCTCTAAAGTTGGAAAAAATTACCTAGAAATGCAACTAAATAATTTTTCAGTTTTCCATAAAAACTAAGCTTTATGGGTATTAATTTTCGCAAAACCGCGCGATTTTAAGTATAAAAAGAGTTATATCTAAAAAATTTATGCATAAATTTTTATGTTTGATGAAATAGATACACGCATTACCTTTGTTTTGGTAGCCATAAAGCTTAGTTTTGTTGGAAAACTGAAAAAACAGCAAGATTTTTAGGCCATTTTTTTCAATATTGCAGACCTATAATTTCTAAACCAATTGCGAGTGGCCTAACATTTTTTCAGATTTGAATTAAGGAAGCCAAAATCTAAATATTCCACAAAAAAAAAGTATAGCAGTGAGAGGACTGCCGATCGAAGCGAAAACCTAAATATAAAATATAAATGGAAGACGTTGTCCTGCCACGGACCGCCTTACTGCTATATAAGAATTTTCATGCTAATAGGGGGTTTCGGACTATGCTACATGTAGGATGGATTTGTCAGGTCGGACGGACATGTAGGATGTGCGAAAGCTCATACTGCAGCCCGTCCTACATGTAGGATGAAATCAAAAAGTTTTAAAAGTTCCGCTCTGATCTTGTTCTTCTCTGTGCGTCCTTGTTTGTAGATTTCCTTGGTAATTGTTGTTGGCGCAGTAAGCCGGAATTTTTTTGTAGGTGTTGTGAATTCTAATCGTGTAGCTACAGTTGGCATATGAAATTAGAATTATTATTGTTAAGAGCTTATAACAATTTATTAAATTTTTTATATATTACTGAAACTATTTCTTTTAAAGCAAAAGTGTTACCATATCAAAAATACATATAATTAAAGTAATTTATTTAAATTATTTCATTATTGATTAATATTAATTAAAGCTTATTTATATCAATTTATATCATAACACTAACACAATATACATGTTCACCATATCTATGTTCCGTTGTGTATCAAAAATAGAATATTCTAAAATTAAGAAATATCTATAGCTTATATATTATATATAATCCATATAAGAAATTAAGCTAAACAGTTTTAAAAAAAATGCTTAGGATAAGCAGACCTTAGTTATTCAATTACTTCTGAAAATATTAATTATTTTGCAGGTTTAATACGTTTACAGGTATATACGATATATATAGCATAGTATAGTATATATATATATATATATGTAAATATGTAAATATTAAATATTTGTTTATATAGTTCATATATATGAACAATTTAGCTCATTGAGGAAATTTTGAGGAAATTTAAAGAATATTTATGTATATTTATATAATAACAATTACGTATTAAACCTGCAAAATAATTAATATTTTCATAAGTAATTGAATAACTAAGGTCTGCTTATCCTAAGCATTTTTTTTATACATTGGTAAATAAAGAGTATATATAATATTGGTAAATCTATTTGTTTTTAGTAAAAAAGTTACAGTATCGGCAATACATATATATACAGTGACACATATTCGTATAAACGCACTCTTAATTTTAAATTTGCTACCTTCTCTCTCTTTTATTAATGCATTACTCAAAACAAATTCCAACTCATATTGTTTACTAAACTAACGGAAATTTGTACTGAGTGCAAAAACCTGTTTTTGTTGTTGTTGTTTTATATAAATCATTTCAGTTTAAATATTTTACTTAAAACAAGTACATATTCGTTTAAACGCATCAACTTAATTTTCAATAGGAATGGGTATTTATTTAATTTTCAATAATTAATTGGTCCACCATTTTTATTTATAACTTCAAATATACGATTCGGCATCGACTTCACTAAATTTTCCAGCAACTGACGATCTAAATCTTCCCAAGCTTTTTGTGATGGCCAACTTGAGCTCTAGCACGGTTTTGTAAAGGTGTCCTTGGGCTTTTTGTCCATAGATTTTGCGTGATATGCATCCCCAAAGATTCTCCACCGGATTCAAATCGGGACTGCATGCATGCCATTTCATAAGTGGGATGTTGTGCTCTTCAAACTACTTTAATGCCTCTTTAGAAATGTGAATGGCAGCATTATCCTGTTGAAAAATACTGTCTTCATCCATTTTATCATCCAAAAATGAAATGAGAGCATCATCCAACAATTCCGTGTATTTTTTAGAATTCATTTTGGGCGGCACAAAGCAGATATTTGCTTTACCTCTAGATGAAAATGCCGCCCACACCATAACGCTGCCACCACCAAAGTTTCTTTTTGACATACGTACGTCATTGTTTCGCAAATCATGCCAATAACAGCTGTAAGAGTCTGGGCCATCTAAGTTAAATTTTTTTTCGTCGGAAAACACAACATTGTCCCACTCAGTTGACCATTGCATGTGTTTTTGGGCGAAGTCTAAGCGCGCCTTTTTGTGATGCGGCTTCAACACAGGCTTGCTCACCGGTTTTTTCCATTTAACGTTATCTGAGTTACGTAAAATGTGTGCAATGTGCCTCGTTGTCACTGGAAGATCTAATTTTTCTTTTATTTGAGTTGAGTTCAAAAAACTTGTGGTGGCTTCCTTCCTAATTTGATTAACTTGGCGAATACTCAGTTTTCGATTGCCTATCGTGGATTTTTTTACTCCATAATTAACACCGTTTTTTAAAAAAGAGCGGACGACTGCTCTTCCTAGTCTCCGCCCAATTTCCCGAAGAATAACCCTCTTTATGGTACAGGTTGATTTGGACTTTTTCTGTGTCATTGAGGTATTTTCCCTTTGGCATTTTGATAAAATCTTAAAAAAATATCATTAAGAAAATATTTTTACATTTAAATTAAACAAAACTTACCAATTGTTAATTAAATACAAGCAAATACTTATTTCTTTAAACCACTAATATATTTTCGACCTCCTTATTCAGGTGCGTTTAAAGGAATGTGTACTTGTTTTTAGTAAAATATTTAAACTGAACTGATTTATATAAAACAACAACAACGAAAACAGCTTTTTGCACTCAGTACAAATTTCCGTTAGTTTAGTGAACAATATGAGTTTGAATTTGTTTTGAATAATGCATTAATAAAAGAGAGAGAAGGTAGCAAATTTAAAATTAAGAGTGCGTTTATACGAATATGTGTCACTGTATATAAATATATATAAAACACTCATATATATATATATATATATATATATGTATTTCCGATACGGTAACTTTTTACTAAAAACAAATAGATTTACCAATATTATATATACTCTTTAATTCATATGTATAAACTGTTTTCTAAATTAGTTCGGTGTCATATGCTGACTGTAGCTACAAATAAAAGTCCACAAAAAATTAAAGCTTACTGTACAACAATAACTACTTAGTAAATTTACAACAACAACGCAAAGAAAATTACAAGATCCCAGCGGTTGCGCAGCGTTAGAAGGGATGAGCCGAATTGGCGGCGTAAAATATACAGCACTTTGCATGCTATATTTTCTGTTTGCCTGCTGTTTCGTTAGTTTTTTTTTAATTTTTTAACAGTTTTTTAAGTTTACAATATTACAAGTTTACGAAATATGTTGCAAGTACAAGCTCTCGAATTAAATATGTTGCAAATTGATAAAATGCAAATAAAATAAAATATTTGCGCTAAAACACGACCGAAATGTCAAAATTTGTAATTGCCAAAATTTCATCGTCTATTTGACACAGCAAAAAAGACAAATTTATTTCAACACACACAAATTTTATTCAACTTGATATTTTCTATCCTACCACGACTGATTGACACACAGCCATAGTTGACAATTCTGAATATAAAATGCCGCAGTGGTGAAAATAAAAAGCCACTGACAAATACAACAAGTATGAAAATTCTCAAACTTTGTTTGACGATATGTTATAAAATAAGAGCATGCATGTAATTATTTGAATGTTTAACATATGTCTTTATCACAACTTTAAGATTTAAATGTTAAAACACTCAATCCATACATTATTTTCCTTGTTTGCAAACGAAGTTCCAGCAGAAAAAAGAAGAAAAAAAGGAAGATGGATCCATTTTTAAATCTCACCATGAATAGCAGTTGTTTGAGTAAACGCAAATTTTTCAAAAATGTTGACAAATACAACAACTGAAGAAATTGCCAAACTTTAAAGGCATATATATATATATATAAATATAAACCGAATTAATAATAAGTTTTGGTTGCAAACATCTTATTGCAACCTAATTTAAGTACTTATATACCAACAAACAGATTATATGCATTAATTTCAGGAGTTGCCAAGTGATTTCTTTGTGAGCTTGGGGCCGAATGACGAATTCCTTGGAAAAATACGATGATGCAAACGAATGATTTACCCTCTACCAAAATCGTTCAACGCGCCTAAAGAAGTTTTCACTTCAAAAATATAATAACAAAGAGAGTTTTCACTATTCTTGATTATTATAAGAAAAGTTGTGTTTCTTATGCTCAATCTACCACTATTTAAAATTTTCATTTGACAACACTGGTGATAGTTGCATTTTAATAACAACAGTTTATGTGCGGTAAACTTGCTGATAAATTGTGTCTTGTAACCCACAATTCTTTTAATATTCTGTCTTTTGTTTTTAGTGTGGTAAATTTACTAATAAATATAAGTTTCCACCAATTAGAAATTGTTTACTTTTTGTAAACAAAAGCAGCTGATTTGAAGTTTGTTAAGTAGATGTACTTCTGCATAATCAACTCGAAATTATCTACGTGCAATCTGCCATTTGCTACATTATTTGAATGTTTACATTATTTCTAGCGTTGCGTTACTCGAACATAGTTCGACCATTAGTCTTAATTTTTGTTTACTGATTTACAGACAGTTGGCCGAATTTCGACCCCGCAGATGATTCTAGTATATAAGTATAATTGGAAAAATCCCAAATCATAAATGTAATGGATGCTAAATGTTATTAGGAGGAAGCATAGGTTTTAATCGTGTTAATTATCTGGGAACGCAGATCAATGGAATCAACTTTACTTAATATGGTATTTCTGTTCTGATAAAAATAAAGAAATGTATTTATTTCTTATTGGGCTTGCTTTATCCTTAAAAATAGTATTCGAGCATTTGACACGCAAACATATTGATAAACGTTCATATATTTAATGTTATTGTTTATTTATCAATGTAAATATTGCATAAAATTTTTTGTTGTATATGAGAAGTAGAAATTTGTGTGACTACAGGTTGTGTGGGTGGTCGATATGGTGTGTCATAAATTATATTAAGGCATAACGAGATAAGGTGTGAAACATTTTGCAACTGACAGCAGAGACAATGTCACCAAAGCAGCAACAACAAATCTTCTATTAATGGAAAATGAATGTAAGTGTGTAAAAAGTCAAGCAAACAAGTACAGGCACACGTTAACGCACACATACCAAAGCATTACAATACAATACATTCGATTATGCGTTCACACACAGCTGCTCTAAGCCAATATTTACGAAAAATTAATTTAAGAAAATATCAATAACACCACATATAAATATAAATGTGTGCTTGTATGACTATTCCCAAACATATTTGAGTTCGGATGTGCGTTTGACGTTTTTCACCGTCTTTAACAAACACTCAGGCACACACTCCCTCCTTCCCATATATCATATTACGCCTAACAAATCAATTTTCTTTTATTTATTTATGCGGCATTGAAAGAAACACTTCTTTATGTTAAATAAAAAAAGTACATATTTAAGAAGGCCATGGCTGGGGATTTTTTTTATGCTTTATAAGTTATGAAAGTACCTGAAAGCCATTCACACCTTTCCAAGCGTGACTCCCGCTCAATAAGTTGTCGCCGTCACTCAACCACACACAATCGGTGGCAATAAGAACTAATTTTATTTTTCCATAAATTACATTTAAATTCACTTGGTGCGCTGAGCAACAATCTTTATCGACACTGCAGAGCATTCCCTCATACTAGATCCCAGTAAGAGCAAGCAGCAGGAGATACTAACGTTAAATATAGGGTCAGAAGTTATTTGTTCCTATGGGTTTCCTTGAATTACGAAATCTGTTTGCCCTTACTTGATTTTAACAAAAACAACTGTAAACTTTGTCTTTGAAGATGGTTTAGTAGTAGTATTTTATGGCAAAATAAAGTTAAGTTTATGGATTTGTAATGTAAAAGCATAGTTTTACAAATGCTGGAAATTGATGAACAGAAGTCAAATTGGAAAGAGATTGTTTGACTGTTTTTACCTGGTACCACCGGCAACACCAATGGCGAAGTCATCGCAAGTTGACTCAAACCTCTACGTGGTGTTCTCTGGTCTATATGATCAGATAAGCTAAAATAGTATAAAGAAAAACTTGCCATCATCCGCATCAAGATAATTTTTCCAAATAAGCCTGATATGTGCGCATGCGCCGACAGAAGAAAAGCACGATGAAACTAAAGAAACTCTACTTCTACGTCTTTCCATGACAAAATAACTCCGTCCATGCATGATGAACCTTTCTCGCTAGTTTGTTGCGAAATGAGGCTTTAAACTAACTCTTGCAATTCAGAAGCAGAGCACTTACTAGACAAATAAAAGTCTATAAATTGCTTATTATGCCCCTCCTTTTATACGCATTATTAAGTTGGGACGCTAAGCAATTCTGATAAAAAGACTTTGTAAGCAGTCGAGAGAAATATCCTTCTGATAAAAAGACTTTGTAAGCATTCGAGAGAAATATCCTTCGTAAGATTGTCGGTCCAATCTGCGTAAATGGCGAGTATCAAATATGATGAAATGAAGCATTGTATGCAGGCCCGTAGAGAGCCAAGTTCAGGCCCGGGGGGTTGCAACATACGGGAGCCCCCGAAAAACGAAAAAATGTAATAAGAAAAGTTTAAACCAGATCAAGCTATTGCGTAGTTTATGCGAAAATAATTATTTAGTCCTTAGTTATTATTTATAGCACAAAGTGATCTTTAAGTCATGCACCATGACAAGTCACACATATCCTATTGTCGTTGTTGTCATATTAATTGTCTCTATCCCTTGATAATATTTTGTGTGACACTCTGAATAATTAAAATTTACTGATGATTCGCATTATTACACAGTACGACAAAATAAAACTTTTTTGAGTACACATGAGAAATGTTAACAGAATATGAAAAAAGGCTTAAAATAAAGAAAAACCATTTTTTCTCCTCTAGATGGCACTTTAATTTTCATGTAAAGTTAAAAAATAACGAAAAATGTAAAGTAAATGTATGTGATATTGAAGCACATTCTACTTTAGTTATTGGATTTCAAATTAACAACATTGTATTTTTAATGAATTTCGTACATTTTTGGTTATTTTTTAACTTTACATGAAAATGAAAGTGCCATCTAGCGGAGAAAAAATTGTTTTTTTAACAAAAAAAATTCAAATTTAATTCCCTTTTCAAAACTGGCTCAAGCATTAAAATCGGTTCATCCATTCTGTTTTTATAGAAATTTTTATAATAGTATTACATTACAAGTGAACCTCCACGGTCCTTCGAAGCTTAAAAATCGATTTTTTCAAAATTCTGACGTGCTACAGCAAAACGCCGAGACACGTATTTCTTTATTTTAAGCCTATTTTCATATTGTGTTAACATTTCTCATGTGTACCATCCACTGTCGTACTGTGTTATGACAATATTTTTATTCTTATTTTTTTATTATGTTTATTAATCGTAAAAATCCGAATTTTGAGAAGTTTAAGAAACTATTGATGCATAAATTTTTGCACAAATTTAAAATGTTTACATATTTGGTAAAATTGTCAATGAGATTTCAAAAGTAAAAAATTTAAACTTGGCTTTTACTCTGAAGAGAATTTAAACAGATATAAAAAATACATAAAGATTATTTTAACAGAAATCCCTCTTTGACCCATTTAGAGTGCCCCAATCGAGTCCAAATGTATAACCGATCCCCACTTACTTTGGAGGGCCGATCCACCCATGTTAGTGGCACACCCCCTGGAGCCCCCCTTGGGGGTTTTTACATGAAGAATTTTTGGCACTTTACATGAAAAAATCAGCCAGGGGTTCCAGGGGGTGTGCCACTGGCATGGGTGGATCGGCCCTCCAAAGTTAGTAAGGGTCGGTCATATATTTGGACAAAAAATAATATGCTTGTATTGGCAGTGTTAAAAATTTCCTAAGTCCCCTGAAAAAGAAGAAAATACACCTTCGAATCGTCGGAAAAATTATATATTATTAAAGTTTTTAAATTTATTAAATATTTAAATAAACCAATTTGACCAAAAAGGTCCAAGCAAAGCAAAACAACGCAATCTTCAAAGAAGTTAAGAAAATAACCTAACTTGTACTTTATCGAAATTAAAATTATGCCGATATTTTTGTAGTATAAATGTATTGGGGTTGGAATTAATTTTAAAGGTTTTTTTTCGGTTTTTGAGCATTTATTTAGAAACAACGGTACAATGTATATTATTCAAAGTATTGTCCATCGTTAGCTTCAACATTTTCCCATCTTTCTGGCAGCATATGGATTCCGCGCCGGAAGAACGATTCGTCTTTTGAGGCAATCCACGAATCGACCCATTTTTTGGTATCCTCGTAAGAAGTGAAGCGCTGCTCAGCCAAGCCATGCGTCATCGATCTGAATAGGTGGTAGTCGGAAGGGGCTATGTCTGGGCTATAAGGCGGGTGGGGTAGCACATCCCAATTCAGCGCCTCCAACGTTTCCTTGACGGTTCTTGCAACATGTGGCCGTGCGTTGTCATGTTGAAAAACCACTTTGTCGTGTCTTTTGGCATATTCCAGCCGTTTAACCTTTAATGCTCGGCTCGATTGCATCAATTGTTGTTGGTAGCGTTCCCCAGTGATGGTTTCGTTAGGTTTTAGCAGCTCATAGTACACGACACCCTTCTGATCCCACCAAATACACAGCATAAGCTTGGCGCCATGAATATTCGGCTTGGCCCTCGATGTTGATGCATGGCCGGGTGGTCCCCACGATTTTTTTTGCTTAGGATTATCGTAATGGATCCACTTTTCATCGCCAGTGACAATACGATGCAAAAAACTCTTCCTTTTATGCCGTTGAAGCAGTTGTTCGCACATGCAAAATCGCCGTTCAACGTCTCTCGGCTTCAACTGGTACGGCACCCAATTTCCTTGCTTTTGAATCATTCCCATGGCCTTCAAGCGTTTGCCGACCGTTGATAAGTCGACTCCCAATGGTTCTGACAATTCTTGAAGGGTTTGACACGGGTCTTCATCGAGCAAAGCCTCCAATTCCTCATCTTCAAACTTTTTCGGCTGGCCCGGACGCTTTTTGTCTTCCGTATCAAAATCACCACTTTTAAACCGACTGAACCAGTACTCACAAGTAGAAATCGATAGAGCATAGTCCCCGTAAGCCTCAGTAAGCGTGCGTTGTGCTTCAACCGCTTTTTTCTTCAAATGGAAGCACAAAAGTAAACCTTCCCGCAAATTGCGTTTTGTTGGAACGAAAGTCGACATGTTCACAGAGAAAAAAATATATGTTGTTTACACTTCAGTGGAATGACACATACTGAAAAATGAAGCTTACACAATGTGCTTTGGAATGAATATAGCACAGGTGTGCCCGATGCGATCTATTGATAGTTACGCCATCTCTTAGAAAACCTTTAAAACTAATTCCAACCCCCAATAACAAAAAATTACGTCTGTATAAACGAAAAGTGGTTTTGTAACGAATTTATTTGATTTTTCGAGGATTTGCTTGTCCGCACAGCACGAGTAGTACAACTCTCGTCGATTTTCGATTCGAGTAACTCGATTTATCAAGCATCTTAAAATTAACGATTAAGTGGTTTTTTTTTCTCGAACATTTCCGATGTTTTTTACTCAAAGTGTGATCGTTGTTTTTATGATTTTTTTCATATTCACTCGCAATTTAACATACTCAGCAGAAATGAAGCCCTTAATAAAACTTAAAGCTGACGTCAATAATGAAACATGCAAGAGTTTTGTTTTTAACCCAAAAAGTTTATATTTGATAAGGTGGATAAGATAAGAAATAAAAGAGAAATTTTGGAATGAATTTTTTAAAAGTTTGCCATTTTGAAAAAAATGTTGCACCTGCAGCCGACACACAATTTTTTAAAGGGAGGTTTAAGGAAAACAATTTTTTTTAAAATTGAATTTTTTAATTGATTATTGTTGTACAACTATTCAAATATATGCAAAACAAAAATTTCAAATCAATCCCGCTTATAATACAGATTCTATAGCACTTAAAACCCGGGGCGCCAGAGTATAGCTTACCAGAGTAACTGTTACTAGTTTTTCTCGAAACATACTTTTTCAAAACGGGCCACACTCCTGCAGACAAACTAATCGACAAATTTATATATATTTTTTTAATCTGCTTGTATTGTAATCTTTTATCAAAATTAGCGTCTTTGGGAAATTTGTCTAGTTCTAACACGCAGCAATATGGTCAAAAATAACGTTAATTTTTTTGATTTGTTTCCACATTTCAAATTTTCTTAATTTTCAATATTTCATATCCATTTTGGTAAATGATGAAAGGTCTAATTTCGAACGCAAAGTTAGAGCACTGTGAATACTGCGGGTAGTTCGAAAAAATTTTTTTTTATACTTATACTTCTTCACTTTGTTAATATTTACAGTACTGTAACCTCGTATAAAACTTTACAAAGTAAGGTTTTATGAGCCGAGAACACTTTTTCTGGGCTCAGATTTTTAAAAAAAACGAACTATTAGAAGGGCTTCAGTAAAATTATGATGAAAATTTTGAAAAAAGCTAAAATTTGGGCGAGTACGTTTTATTTCACAGAGAAAAATATATCCCCAGTATCCTTTTTTTGTACCCTAACAGGTTAAAATTTTGCAAACATAATTTAATCAAATCGGCTTACCCTAACGTACAAAATATAGCATACTCGTAACATAACAACAGTACAGTTTAAAGATTGCTTGTCTAGATATGCGCTGAAAACAACCATTCTTTTTTGTATGTTATATACTATCAGATAAATTTTCTACTGGATATTTCTACTGATGATTGAAAGCACTCTTATACAGTGCGGCCGCAAGATAAATGTATCCAAAAGTTTCCACCTTAGAACAAAAGTATCAACGTATTAAATTCAAAAATTCCCAAGCCACGAGAAAGTTTCATTATAAGTTTTCATATCAGACTCCGGGCCCGGGGGAAACACCCCGCCTTTCCCTCTCGGCGGCCCTGATTGTATGTGCTGTACGCAAACAAAGCTATACTCAAAAGCATAAATATCGATCGGTTACTCTGTCTAGATAATAGGAAGAAGACGCTTGGGAGTAGAAACTATGGGGAAGCTTAGGACATGCAGCCGAAACTTAATTTTTCCAACTAGCGCAAGCGCTAAACAGAAATGACTGGCGCAAAATCTTGAATGAGACCAGAACCGGCGTACGGTTGCAGCACCTTCTAAATAAGTTAGTAAGAAAATAATTAATTAAAATAAACTTACAAATTTCTAAATATGTAACATAGAAAAAAGGATTTTGCATTTTTAACTAAAAATATTAGCTATTTTTTAACAGCCATAATGTGGTAATTTCTTATAATCGAAATCAGCTTTATACCTCGTTTTATTCAGCTCTATCATATCTTTTTCATATCTTTTACGCAAAAGTCACGTTTTATTGCTGAACCACCCTGTTATTTTTAAAATTTAATATGTTTGTATATTCTTGGGCTTTTCTTCAAAAAAATCTTTGTATGCTCCCATTTTGTACGTGTTTCATTTGTTTTGTTTTCATTGAATTTGAATTTTTATTGGCAATATTTTTAAAAAAAATATAAAATAAAATGAAAACGCATTAAAAATGAATTAAGACGCTTTCCGCGATGATGAATAAATACTGTTCAGTGGCAAATATTTTATGTATTTGCTCAGTGTTCAATTCATTTGGGATTAATATGCTTTGCACATTGCCATAGACAACTTATCTGAGTGTTTGTTTTGTGTGTGTTTGTGAGTGTGTTGATATTTCTGGAAATTTCGTTCATGACATAAAATCAAATTAATATTGGTTGTAAAAAGCAACAAAATAATAATATTTTTAATAAAAAGAAATTCAAAACCGAATATAACACAAGGCATTGAAACAGAATCTTAGCAGAATGCATTAAAAACAAAGCTGATTATGACTAAACTGAATGTCTTAAATGGTAAATAGAATTAATGGTAGTTATCCATAAAATAGCTTTTAAAGATTTGTATTAATTTTCTACTAAAATACCTTTCTGCTTGTGCTTCTTTCGTTCTAAGAGAATACGTCTGTGTCAAAAAACTTAAGAGTACCTTAAAAAATTTCTGGGAAAAACATTTCCAGTTTTTTAATGGTAAAATTTTGCAAACTAAAATGGAAAAATATAATGACATATTTGTAATTTCCGACTTTCTATCTTGTGCTGTCTTTGATATAGGATATATATTATTTAATTCCAATGGCTCCAACATCGTTGAAGTATAAGTTGAAAAATATTTTCGTAGCAGCTCTTTTTAAATCAAATGATGATATAACATTCGATTAGGATTAATGTTTCTTCAAATATTAGATATTTTGAAAGATTTAGATGGGAATTGTCAGAACTCAAACAAAGAATGGATTAAAAAAAATATACATATATGTTTTTGTTTGGGATTGATAACTGGATATAATTTGGCTCAAAATAGTATATTAGGATTAGATTTTACAGAGCTTTAAAAACCGAAACAAAATCTACCTTTGAAGAAGATTTTAATGTCACCTTTAACGATGTAGGGCGAAGTGGAATAAGGGAGCAATATATTTTCAATTTTCATATTTTGGAACATTTTTGTGTTGATATACTTCACGACGTTTTTGATTCTTAAATACGACGTAGGCAACATTATTCTTGATCTCATTAGAAATAAAATATTTCATTAAAACTATATTAATCCCCGCAAGCAAAATTGTAATCATAGTGAAATTGAAATTGGAAACATTTCACCACCATTGAAAATGCACCACCCAAAAAATTGTACATATAAAATTTATGGTAGCTTACGTTTGCTAATATTTTGCCTTTACTGATTACTTACTCACTTAGTTGGCGCTACAACCGTATGTCGATCTTGGTCTCATCTAAGAACGTGCGCTAGCCATTTATGTCCCTCCAGTGATGTCAACTGGTACAATAACTGTGGGCGCGTACGGTAATTTACCCATCTGTACAATGTGCGATCCTGGCTTGTACGATCAAATTAAATGTACGGTAATTTAGAATTTGTATTAATTGATTACTTGTTATCATACCTGAAACTTATCTTCATAAAAAAGATATGCTTTTTATGTTTTTTGATCATTTATAAAACTTTAAATTTAACTTTAATTTTTTGGTCAAAAGTAAAAGATAAAAGTTTACTTTTAATTTTTTGATCAAAAATAAATGTTAAAATTTGACTTTAATTATTTGTTTAAATAGAAAAGTTAAAATTTTACTTTTTTACGATCAAAAATAACAGTTAAAATTTTACATATATTTTTTCGATCAAAAGTAAAAGTCATATTTTAATTGCTATATCATTTGTTCCAGTCATGAGAACTGCATAGGGTTTTCTAGTGATGGATGCAATGTAATGTTTGGAAAGAATAATTCTGTTGCACAACGCTTGGCTGATGCATGCCCTGAAATTACATTGCGAAAACAAATATAGCACTTGTTACATCTTTGCGCCAGTGAGTCTTGTATGGATTTTTAAAAACGGTAGGAGACTAAAAGATATTTACTTCTTTAAGCTGAATACACTCAAATAGATATTATTAATTTGAGAAATGGCATTCATTTCTGTAATAAAGAATATACGATATTTTTACTGATACACTAAAATCGAAACATAATTTTTTGAAGCATTACGGCAGAGTTTTTTAGCATTTTTGGTCTTTAATTCATTTTTGGCCTTGTCTAAACATCTTATCATTCAATAAAAAATATGCTATTGTCCTAGCGTTAAAGTACACAATGGTTGTTTTTTAGAATTATTAATAATTTTTTAAAACTTTCACTATTCTTTATGTAAAAAAGACCTTTACTTTACAATTTATTCAAAAACAACACCAATATTAATGCTTTTCAAGTGTTAAGAAAAATGTGATTTTATATATATAAATTATGTAATATTTTTTTAGGTAAAATTTTAATGCATTTAGAAATAGGCGTCTGCTACTCGTTCAATATTAATTGTGATATTTGAATCGCGATTCGAGATCCAGATTTAAAAATTTATAAATTTTTTAAGATATTGAATCACGATCCATCAATATTGTATGCCAAACGTTCAATAAATTTCGCGATACTGGATCGCGTTCAATACATATTAGCAGGCGCCATAGTATTATTAATTAACGATGTATTTTTGTTATGCCAAAAAATATTAATTTGAACTAATTAATATAGAATATATTAAATATCTTCATGTCCATATATGCAAAAAACAATATTAGTAGATTATACTTTAAAATATGTTCTTTGTGTTTTGTTTAAAAATGTGTTTCAACAGGAAATACTGAGGAAAGATTTCTTACATTAAGAAAAAGTTTTATCAACAGTTAGAAAGAGATTTATGTTTATCAAGTAGGAACTTCCTAAAAAATTTACTTAATTAAAGGAAATAATATTTTTCCGTATTTTTCAAAAAGTCAAAGGAATGGCATCTATATGTATCAGCGGTGCTCTGAGAACAACACCGACTGCTGCTTTAGAGACCATACTTCAACTTCTTCCGCTCGACTTGGTTGTCAAGCAAACAGCAGCTTGTTCGGGAAAAACCTGGGAACAGGTCACGCATCTATACTCTACAAATTCAATTTTATTCCTACAAGCCCCTGCTTTTCTTTGATAGAAACTAATTTTTTACAGATGGGTCAAAGTTAACTGACAAGGTCCGGTTCGAGGTCTACTTAAAAGAACTAGGGTATGCCTGGCTCGTAATCTGTTTGATCTCTGTAGTGTTTTTCCAAGCCGAAATGAAGGACAATTAGGAAAGTTGCAACATTCTTCTACGAAAATGTTATCTTAAAATTAGAAATATACATTTTCTCGGACCTCGGACAGCCAGGCCGCGATCAAATGGATTAAACAAGTCAACAATCAGCTCTAAAGCATCCAAAGAATGCCGTGCTGCATTAAGCGAAGTGTCAAACAATTTTAACATCAACTTTATATGGGTAGCATATTACCATGGGTGTCAGGGCATAAGAGCATACAAGGAAACGAAAAAGCAGACGAACTTGATAGAAACGGTACCTCTGTGACATCAGTGGTTCAGAACCCACTGAGCATTTCGTTACCAATTATCTAATTACTGCTCAAAGTAATATAACTATTTTAAGATGGGCTGAACTCTCTACCTGTAGAACAACAAGGCTTATATGGCCGGCTTTAGACCTTAACCCTAGAGTACTAATCTTCGCCTGTGAGGCGCAGAAAATTAGTTATTTCGCCATATTTCACGATCGCTTACAAGTATCACAGCATGCGTTCGTCCCAACTCAGTTTAACTGCATTATTCTGTATCACGAAGAAGCACACCAACGATGAGAAAGACACGAGAAGCAATACTTTCTTCCAAACAAAATTGTATTGCTTCTCGTGTCTTTCTCATCGTTTGTGTGCTTGTTCGTGATACAGAATAATGCACTAAGTTTGCACGAGCTTGGTGGCAAACGGTTTTTCCCCTAGTTTTGCTAGGTGCTGAGTTCTAGATACCAAAGTCGCCTGAGAGGCAATGCTTAGTGTTTTTATTTTTATTTATTTATTTGACACTAGCTGAACCGGTGTGCTTCACTACCCCCCTCGTTATAAAATAAAATTAAAAGTATTAATATATTTTAAAAATTTATTTATTTAATTTAGTTTAATTATTGCAATGCTACTCCCCTTTTTTTGTTGTAAACCAATTAGAATTCAGCACTGAACCGCATGCAATTTGCTTCTTGCTCCCCCTTTTTATTTTTAGACCAATCAAAAAGCTGCAATTACACAATCAGCTCTTTCGCAGTCAGTTGTGGGAGAATGAGAATGGGGTTACCCCACTCTCTATTTTAATTAACACATATTACAAAATCAGCTGTTTTGCAGACAGTTGTGGGAGAAAGAGAATGGGGCTACCCCACTATTTTATTAATATGTATTTTAAATTTGAGGTAAAACCGTTAATAAACGTAGTAAAAAAGTAGGTACAGATGCATGGTGTTAAAAATATTATCATGTAATAAGTATTCCTAAGTCAAAGCTGAACGCTGTGAAAATTTAAGATCGGTTAACAGGTCCTGTCTCCAATATATCGCAAACAAAGGGGCGTGATCCGCCCACTTTTCTTTTGGTACGTATTTCTATTCATACCAATACCATTTATAGCAAATACTGCCGCCGTTGGTCAAAAAATGCCCAAGATATGACGATTTTAAATTTTGTGACGATTTCCAGTAGTTAAGACTATATAACGATTTTTAATTTTCCTAAAAAAGGTCATGGTCCCACTCACTTTTTTCCTGGTACGTATTCCTAATTGTGTCAATACCATATGTACCTAATATCATCGACGCAGGTCAAAAAATGCCCAAAATATGGCGATTTAAAGTTTTAGGTTATAAGGGTGGTGCCACGCCCCTTTGTCCAATAAAAACTTCATATAGCCTATTATTCCTTCCAGAGTCATAGTAAAATGCTATGAAAGTTTCAGGAAGATCGGTCCAAGGGTTTGGCCTCCTATAAAGCACAAACAAGCAAACAGACAGACAGACATTAATTTTTATATATATATATAGATTTTTAACTTATTGTACTTATTGTACTTATTGCACCTTAGTAAGCGCGGAATATCTTGGTTTATCGAATGATGTAAATATTTTGTAAATAAACCGAAAACTCGGATTTTTGAATGCAACATTTCGAAAGTTTTAAAATTATGATATTAGATCATTATTAACATAGGTTTTTTGTAAATATCTTCGGAACCACATAACCGATTTAAGAGTTTGATATCTCGTTTGGAAGAACATGACAACGGCTTTCAAAAATAAAATAAAAGAAAAAAAAGAAAAAAAAATTAATATATGTATATGTCATTGGTGGTACAATATGAAAATTGGATTTTGCCACGCCTCTCCGACTACAGACCGAAAATAAAAAATCATACTTCACAGTGTCACCCGCCTTAATATTCTGTAGATTCCCTGAAAATTTCATCAAAATCGAACCGTTTTGGAGTCCATACGTTACATACATACACACATCCTGTTTTATGTATATAGAAGATTCAATATTAGTATTTTAAGAACATATTCTTTTGAAATACAAGGGTAGTAGCTTAACAGTTATATTATATTTAAATTTAACGATTATGGCATTATAACATTGTAATTTAATTTTAATAATGCATTGCATAACTAAACAGAATTTAGAGAATAATTGAGTATAAGTTATAGGAGGATAAACATATTAATAGAAATATAAACTGATGGAAAAGAGAGAAAAAGAGCACTGAGACATAGAACATAAAGACAGAAGAGAAATATGATTTCTATCAATTTTTGCATACAGCTTTCAAGTGAAGTGGTAAAATAAGGCATGCTTTATGTCACCTTTTCTTTCCAAAGATTTAATAGTGTTTGGTAAACTATTCCATAATCCAATGGTATTAATGAAAAATAACCTAGTAGAGTTTTGGAGTAAAGCAATTTATGTAGTAAAATGCAATTTCTTGAATTAAGATCGTTAATACCCTAGGATGTGCGACTGCCTAGGAGGCGGCAAGTGAACCTACTGGGCCTCGCGAGACCCATAAATCATGGCCAGCTGTCCCTTCGATTTTCGTCCATCTAGATTTCCTATCGCAAGCTGATATTATGTAGAAGTATTGTAAGACACTACATTTGGTGTGGATGTCATTTTTAGGGAGTTTGTTAAGGGGGTGGGGGGCCTAGGATGCCTGAAAGTGTAAAATTAATTTTTTTATGGCACAAGTTGGCTTTTGTCTGATTTATATTTTTTTAAACACAAATTTAAAAATGAAGTATTGATCGTTGAACTGTTTTGCTGGATTTATAACTATTCAGCAGCGTAGCCATGGCACTGACAAATTTTCTGCGTAGTGTCGTGTTCAATGCATATGAATTTTTTGCGCCTCTTTTTGTAGTTCTGAGCATTGCACGACTCGTATTGTTCCAATCCATATAATTCAGGCTAATGCAATTGTGTATGTTATAATAAAGGTAGAAATAGGAATTTATAATATATTTTTTTAATAATTATTGACAAAAACATTGAATTGAAATTTGAACGTTGTCCTATTTTTCATGTGAGAAGTAAAAACCTGGGATGTCAAAACCTTTAGAAATTCACGATGTTTACTCTTGAAAGAGTAGCAACTAAACATCTGGTCCATAGTGCTGAACCTGGTTTATTTAAATTGTAATCCAGAAATTTATAAGGCTGGCTTTTCCGAAAGGCTAGTCTCCTTCATTCTCTAGTTTTTTAGTAGCAAAAAACCTGTCCTCAGTGAGCCGCTGCCGATATGTCAGCAGCCTAAAAAATTGATAAAAATATTAAACTCTTCCCACACTTCGTCACTTATTCCCGACATTTCAAATATAACTTGCAATAAAAAAATAAATATGTAATGTGAACATATGCACAAAAGAGCTTTACACATATAGCGTAATAAAGTCGTCGAACGTGATCGATTGTGTTTAAACATATTTTGTTTAGTAGCATACAGACATTTCCCTTACATTTAACGGACGGGCCTCGTGAGGCCCAGTAGGTTCACTTACGGCCTTAGTATGAAAACAGATCAGTTTGTTCTACGAAGTAATGCAAATTCTTTTTAGTTTGTTTTGTTACGTCTAGAAAACATTAGCGGTAGTTGGCATAAAATATTTTGGCGCTCAGAGCCAAAAAAAAAAATTATTAGATAAAATTATAAGAATTCGCTGAATGGTACAAATTTGGTAGCGCTAACTAAAACTGATAAAGTAGCGAATGCCTTTTAATCGAGCGAACAAATTCTATGCTACATGAACACAACTGTTTGCTTAACTGTCAGATGCTGTTACCGACGCTGTTAAAATAATAAACGCAGAAAGAACGCAGCAAATTTAAGTGAGAAACCTTTGCAATTGAATTAAATTTACATAAAAATTAAATTGAATCTAACTTCTGACGTGTAGAGTAGCAACACATTCAGAGAAAAACATCGTGAACTAAGGTAGCGCTACCATTACAGTTCACAACAGTTGTCTGCACTGAATGCGGCCAATGTCACAGCCAAGTATACTTTTTTGAACGGAGTTATTACATATCGCGCGGAGTGATTAAACGCAACTTGCAACTTATGTTCCAAACGCGAATCAAGTTTACTGTTAATGTCCTCAAAATATGTTATCATGGGCATTATTAAAGGCACCACCAGTTTAAGTCAAACGTCCACAGGAGAAAATAGAGCTGAAATTTTGAGATTACGTACGGTAAAGTAAATGTTGCACGCTACATGTTAAGGATGAATTAATATGATAACCAAGATTCTTAATCCTACTTACGAGTTTGAGTTCGTGGTTTCCTATAAAAAAGTCCGGTAGGTCATCAACTATTATAAATATTAAATCTAAAGAGTGTTTTTTATAGAGTGGTACAAGTTTAAATCATAATAAAACATAGTAGAAAATTTTAAATATCAATGAATCGATTTTTATTGGAAAGAAAATTTAATGACATTATTGTTTAAATATGACTTCGGTCATATCGCCGCCACGGCTGGCGCGTACAAGGCGCAATCTGGAACACCAATTTTTACAAACTTTTCGCAGCATTTGCGGCCGTATCTCGCCGATAACTCTTCGAATGTTGATTTCCACGTGTTCAATTGTTTGTGGTTTATCGACGTAGACAAGTGACTTTACATAACCCCAAAGAAAATAATCCAATAGGGTTAAATCACACGATCTTGGGGGCCAATTGATTGGGCCATTTCGTGAAATTATTTTTTCGTCAAAAGTTTCCTTGAGTAAATCAATTGTAGCGCCCGCTGTGTGGCATGTGGCTCCGTCCTGTTGGAACTACATATCGGCAAGATTAATGCCAGCTAATTGAGGTACGAAAAAACTTCGAATCATGTTTCTATACGTTCACCATTGACAGTAACATTCTGACCATCATCGTTTTTGAAGACATATGGACCAATGACTCCGCCAGCCCATAAAGCGCACCAAACAGTAATTTTTTGTGAATGTAATGGTGTTTCGACAAAAGCTTGTGGATTCTCCTCACTCCAAATACGACAATTCTGTTTATTTACGTACCCATTCAACGAAAAATGGGCTTCATCGGAAAATAAAATTTTCCATGGAAATTCAAATCAATATCAATTTGTGCTTCAGCTCATTCTCCGAATTGGCAGCTCATACGATGGTCGTTTGGCTTTAATTCCTGCACAAGTTAAATCTTGAAAGGTTTTAAGCCAAGATCTTTTTGTAAAATCTTCCATAAAGTGGAAGGACACAACTCCAGTTGCTGAGAACGGCGACGAATTGATTAATTAGGATCATCTTCAATGCTTTCCTGTACAGTGGCTACAGATTCTTCAATGCGCACTGTTCGGCGTCTCACGGGATGCACATTATCATTAACAGTAAATGTGGTCCGAAAACGACCTAATTTTCTTCGAACTAGCAGTTCTAAAGGACGATAGCGTACGATAAGTTTGACGAACAGAATCATTATTTTGATTAAAAATTTCCATAACTTTTACGTGTTGTTCTGGTGTTAGTTGCTTTATAATGAAATGTCAAACTAAACTTAACAAAAAACAACTATCAACTGTTAAATGGGTGGTCAAATACAGCAGTGATGCCATTTCAAAGTTGTATCACTTTATAAAAAACACTATTTACTTATAGGCAGCAAGCACATAAGATAATATGTAAAATAGCTGTAATGTGTATTTTCTTGTATAACAGGTAAACCTATAATTTCTTTTTTATATTTAACTTTAAACAAATATTTTTAAGTTGTGTAAGTTCAAAAAACCAATATAGAATTCAACAGTTTAAAAAAGTTATCTCTGTACATTTGAATGAAACAATTTTTTAACCTCACCGGATTCATATATTTTTGAAAACTTCTCATCAAAACAAATTTTTCTGCATTCTTAGTTTTTTTTCTGCGACATAACTTTTGATTTTGCCCTAGGGTCTTTTTTATTTCATTTCCATCTTATTCTCACAGAATTTTTATTTTAATCTGAAATCGAAAAATTTCCACAATTCCACAGTAATTGAGCTGGGGCCAACGCCGTAGATAGGTTTTTCATACCGTAGATAGGACACACTTAAGCCAATGAGGCCCATTGTGAAACCATGGGGTTAATTTCCGTACTCAATTTCTATTCGAACTAATGTGAGCTGTTTACAAAGCTGTGGATTCTGATGGGTGATGGGGGACGGGGGTTGCTGAAGCAAAAAATATAAAAAATCGATTCAATTGCTTCATTTGCAGCAGGACGACAAGTATTTATTTAAGTACAATAACGAAAACAGACATTTTAAAAAGAAAAACATATACATAAAAAAGAAGTAGTTCCTCAAAATAATCCTTGCTTTATGTTATGATGATTCCCCAAATATTTCGACTCTAACGATAGCCATTCTTGAGCTGCAATGGTTTGAAATAACTTCTAAAAATTTAGTTTTTTGTAAAAATGTTGGCTGGTGTGTTAGTTAGGAAAAGTGAAATGATCTGAAATAATATTTTTGAAAACGCTCTCCCAAACTGCATCAAAAAATTTAAAATTTTTGCATTCGAATTAAAAGTTATGATGTTTTTCGTGCACTTTTTTGATTTTTTCTTAAGTAATTTTCACTAAAGTTGAAAAAACTTAATTATTTCTAATGATATTCTCACTGGTCAGAATTGATGGCCAGAATTGCTTAAACTGAATCAAATTAAAACTAAAATATTAATTATTAAATAAACACCTACTGAAAAGATATTGTAAGATATTAAAAAAAATGTTAGGAAGTTATTTAAATGTTGAAAGTTTTTGTATGGAAATAAAATAAAAAATATTAAAAATATTTTGATGCAGATTGGAAGAGATTTTTCCGGCTTCATATAATTTCTGATAGTTTGTTTCTTAAAACTATTACACCAGCCAATATTTTTACACAAAAATCTATTTTTAGAGGTTATTTTAAACCATCCCAGCTCACGGATGGCTATCTGTAGAGTCGAAATATTTGGGGAATCATCATAACTTAAGCCCAGGTTTATTATGAAGAAAAGACTCGATCAACTTTTTTCTTTTCTATGGAGCATTGGGCGCCTCAATATACATAGTTGTAGATACTTACATAGTTAGTTCATTCATTTTGAAACTGAAATTATGTACAAATGAAATTCACTTTTGCGTTCATTTAATAACACTGTAGGGACGTCAAAAAGACACACGAAGATGCCAAGAACGTAAACTTATTTTTTGGTAGTAGAAATTAGTGGCATCCTCAGTTTTTCCCAATCAGATCAAAATCTCGAGATATATGCGATTGAAATTTAGTCACTTTTAGACCCATTATTAGTTATATTTTCCTTATTTTTGGAGAAAAAATTTTTGACCACCTCCGATTTTGCTTAAACTTTTAGAATTTAATCTACTTATAAAAATACTAATTTGAGTAAAAAATTTTAAGATTTTTTTTAAAGATTTTACGTTTAACATTCAAATTTGATCAAAATGGAGAGGAATGCAAAATTGCTTAACCTTTGAAAAATCATAGATTACTCAAGGCTAACTTGATTTTCACGTTGGAGGTATTTTCGAAAATACAATAAAAAGTAATTGCTAAAATATTATAAAAAATTTTTCAAATGAAAATTTACCTACAGGGTAATTTAACGAACAATGAAGCATTGCTTATCATCGCATCTTCATCATTCTAGTACGTTAGCAACAATACATAGACAAACAATTAAGTAAACCGTTTATATTATATTTAACTTAATGTCTGCTAAACAAACTAAGCATGTTCATTGTACAATGTTCAATTTTTCTTCATGTTATGGTAACTAAATAATTTGGAATATCTGAGCTTTTATTACATATGAGCATTTCCGCCAAAAGGTCTACCACCCCTGAAAAATTAAATGTTACTTAAAATTCGTTTAAGCCTCCATAATAGAGAAAAAAATGTTTAAATTTATATTGTGAGATTACTTAGAACTGTTTTCAATTTGAATTTAAAAAAATGGCAGCAAACATAATGAATGGCAGCAAAAGTTAAAAAATTTTGACAAAAGTTGAAAAATTTTAACAAAAGTTGAAATTTTAAAAATATAATAAATACTCGTATAATACAAAGTTTAATTAAATTTTTTTCAGTTTTCGATTGTAACGGTCCTGAATTACACTTAACATGTTTTTTTAGTTCAATTTAATAAATAAAACTATAAAATATTTACGCTTCTTTGAAGGAAAAATTTTGTCACTTAACGTATATCACGTAACGTATCACACTATGGTTTGTATAAAGCTAATTAAAAAGATTTTTCAACGGCACAGTTATGAATATGTAGCAATATTATTCCAGATTATATTAGAAAACTTTCATAAAAAAACTCGTGCACACTTCGCAGATTTTTCGTTTATATTGATGCAGGTAAAAACCACTTCTATTTTATGTCACGTAACGAATCATTTTTGGTGGCCGAACTTTTGACAACTCTTAGCTTTTACACCTTGTATAGTGCACTCATTAAACTATTGAAAAATCATAATAAGAAAACAGTAAGTTTAATTTTTCTTTGTTTTTCTACTCATTAAAGTCGTCCGACTGTCACGTGCGTAGCTACGGAAATGCCCATATATAAAAAAATATTTAATTGCTAAGGGGGGTTTTGAACCCCCTTAACCCCCATATCTATGGCGTTGGCTGGGGCGTGGGTGTTTTGTTTTTCCTCGCACATTCAGCGTCAACCGCGAATGAAATTGAATTTGTAGAGTATGGATGCGTGACCTGTTCCCGGGTTTTTCGATATTCCAGTTTCTATCAGTCTGACCGCCGAACAAGCTGCTGTTTGCCTGGCAACTGGTTCAAAAATGTGACCTTGTCCAAGATAGCCACCATGTCGTTGCTCCGTATTGAATTTTAGGTCTTATGAACCCTGTATAAAGCCAGGGAATGAGAATAGGGGGGAAAGACTCCGTATTGCCTCTTTTTAGTGACAATGCAATAATAGTGCATTATTCATTATGTGTTTTAGCGATAATGCAGAAATAGTGCATTACTGCCATTACTTTAAGTGAAGAAAAAAATATGAATGCATTACTTTGATAAGAAACTAGTGCAATGCAAGAAATAGTGCACTAAATTAACTATAACGAATGATATTTGAATAAACTCGCATTTGCATTGATTTCGTTTAATTTCGGAAAAATGGTCAATGCAATACCTCAATTAATGCAGTTATCTCAGGTCAGCTGTTAAATTCGTTAGAAATAAAGATTGTTACTGCTGCGTTCATTATAATCGATTCTTCCAGAATACTGCGACATTTTTCTCTGATGATAAGTTTTCATTATATCGTTGGACGCAAATTGCAGTCAATGTGTATAAGCTAATAATCTGAATTTTTTTAAAATAAGTGCACTCTTTCTATGACTAAATCGATTTAACTATTATTTTTACTAGTAAGCATTACCTCTTCAAGCTAAAAAATATTATTCTGGTTTTTTTATCACAAAATAAATTCTAGCATTTGCTATATAAACTTCCAATAGTAAAATGGAGGAAAATACAAATTTATGGGTTATAGATTACTCTCTCGTTAAATTAATTTTAAATCAAACTCTAATGGAAAACAAAACTTGTTTATGTTGGTCATGATTATTTATTAACCATGACTAAGATTATAAAGAATTGTTCTGCCAGATCTAAGTTTACTGCCAGTAAAGAAAATTTACACTTAATCTGTATGTTTAAAGTGGATATATTCGACTCTTTACAATATCAATCCATTTTTTCTATTTTAATAAAAAGTCCACGCTAGGGTTGAAGAAACAATGTAATTTTTACTTTCTGTATGCCTTCATACTATTTTTGTCGTTAACAAGTATTTTAAAACTTTCCATTGATTATATGCATGCTCGTATTTTTGACATATATATATAAACACAATTTCTATGAAAGTGACCTTAAGTAAGTTAAGCGAATTGTGCGACCGTTCTTAGTTATTATCTCAAATTGTATAAGTTGAGCTATATGTGTATGCGTATGTCATGTGTAGCTATAAAATTCCTAATTTTGATTTATATTCCACCATTTTGAATGAGTTTAGAATATGGAATCCATGCTCGGCTGGACAATTTATGCAAAGTTTAAGTGTAGTCTTGTGACTTTATTGCCAAATGTTTCCAAAAGATTAATCTTAAAACCGCGAGACAGTTCTAATTATTTTCGTATATTGTTAGCGTTACATGTCGAGTCATTTTATTATAAACTGTTGTGGGTTTCATATTACAATTTTTAACATTTTGCCTTAGGATAATACATCACGTCAATACATATGTATGTACACAGACACAGTGTCATCATTGCAAACGCACACGGGCTCATCAAACTCCGTAATGAGGTTAATAGTTTATTCATTCATATCATTTCCCATATATCACTTTTAATAACTTTATTACTAGCATGATCCGCACAAACGCTATAACTACCCACTAGGCCTGGAGGTGACAAGCATATCAGCAGTTTCCTTTAGGAACAAAACTCCAGCATTTATTTTTGTTGTTGTGCAAGAAGTTCGATGCATGGAAACCACTCAGCAATAAACGAGAGAACAAAATCAAAAAAACGTGTTATTCCTATGATCGGTTGTTTTTACAAGTGCGCAGTTAAAAAAGTTAAAGGTTATTGTTTTTCAGTTAAGTGGGTAACACTCTAAAAATGAATGGAGTAATACAATCTATAAATTAAATAAATTATTAAAAAAGAAAACAAAGTTTGTTGAGATATCAAATAACATTTCGGATTCTTCGGATAAATATATAACAACTATGTATTATGTTTTAAGTATTTATATTGTAACGGTGCCCCGTACAATAGTTGCACCCCACTCACTACGCCACTGTCTCGCTACACCACTGTGCATAGAGCCAATGTACAAGACATATGACAACCACACAAACACATCATGGTCAAAGCAGGCAACAGCCAATGCATTAAGGCATATGACAACCACACAAACACATCATGGTCAAAGCAGACAACGGCCACTATATCAAAGCATACGACAACCACACAAACGCATTATACCCGAAGCAGACAACAGCCACACGGTAGCGACAAACAAAACAGGCGAATTTAACATCCACATGATGAGTGGCGCTATAATTCACAAGAGGTTTTCAACCGAAGGTATTTAAGAGTGCGCTGTTTAGCTGACTTCGGGACGGCTCGGAAGCGTAGTGCTTTGTACCGTCCGACACTTGTTACGATTTAGAGCCTGAACAGAATCAAAAATCGTTGCGATCGACGATTCGTTGTTGTTGGAAAATACATGCAAAATACGCAGCTCGTTTTCTGCAACGATAAATCGCAGACTTAGAATCTATGCTATTTCAATCGTCGGTCGCAACCAAGAATGATAGAATACAAAGATTGCGCTGAAGACAAAAAAAAAGTGTACAACAAAATTGTCGTTCTGCGCATGTACGTCATAATATCAGTGCTGTTCTGGCAAGCTGTCAATTTGCATACGATTTGTATGTATTATACAAATTGTAGTTTGAATAATTAAAATAAAAGAACTGAGAAGAAATTTATTGAAACGAAAAAAGGTAAATTTATTTATTACTCCTTTGCAAACATTGTTTTCACTTTTATTTTATTGGACAACTCCAATCGCTAATACAAAACACTATATCATTGAATTGCTGATCGTCTTCGATGATGAAAGGATCAACAACTACAAAATATTGATGACTCCGATGAGGATGACGATGACTATCCTTTATCTGAAACAAATGTTGCAAGAAATAATGAAACCGAACAACTCAGAAGCTATTGATTGAATCTAATATTTTTTGATATTTGATATGACCAACTCATTTGATATTTTATTGCAAACACCCGACAATGGTATGAGCGTGGCCACCATAATGCCTAGTTGCAGTCTTGACACCGACAAGCTGCATTCTGATGCCGATTTTTTGCTACTGTTACCGCAATTAGCAACTACACACTTCATTTTTTTAATTTCAAGTTAAAAACTTGCTAATATACGTCGATAAATACAGAATTAAATAAAACACCATCGATCGCAATACGTTTTTCAAAGAAATTAAATATTGTGACGTACTCAACTGAACAGCTGACTGTCAAAATCGATTAGCAGAAGTAACGGACCTGCGCAAAGCGCAATCTCTTATTCTATCATTCTTGGGTCGCAACGATTTTTGATTCTGTTCAGGCTCTTAACGAGTAGTTGTTTTCCGACGAGCTATCGAAAGTGTGCTCGTTACTTATACATTAAGTTTTTAAGCATTATAAGTAGAGTAGAAGGGGGTAATTCTCGGGACGACGAAAGTGTTTGTTTATCGGATCAGAAAAATTATTTGTCTCGCAGGAAAATATACCAGGTAAGTGTTTTCTTTAAGCAAATTTTCCGCCGAAAAAAAAGATGTATTGTGATCGAAAAAATTTTTGTTCTTTACCGATTTGTCGAAGTCAACCTTGAAAACGACCCTTGGGGCAATGTCGTGCATTTGATGTGGGGCAATGTCGTGCACTATACAGAAAAGAAAAGGGAAGGAAACGCGGTCGCCCTAGTGTACCAAGGGAGTCGTGAAGCCATAACAAAACGCTACAGTCAAAATAAAATTTTCCAAAATTTTTTCTCAATGTCAAGCACTTTTTGAAAAAATATTGTTTTTCTTTCCGTGTTTCATATAGCAAATTGCCTATTTTCACTTTTCTTTTCATAAAATTGTATTTTTTGATCATATTTCGGACTTGTGTATATTGCCTTATAATTAACAATAATAAATAAATAAACAATAATGCTATATCTTCTTGAATCGAACCACTACCTATCGTTTTTCACACATACTGATACCTTTACAATACAATGCACTACATTACTCCACAAATTTTGAGGGGGGTATTGTCGTGCACATTTTTTTTTTAATTTCTACTAACACGATTTCATGCTACACGAATATTGTTACACATAAATGTTACCAACCAAATTATCTTTCGATCGGATGCTTACTCGTTGTATTCGCTTGTCATGTACGACTTTACCAGCACTGTAAAGTTGAGTGCACGACATTACCCCCTCTACTCTATTGTAGGTATTTTAAGGTTATTTGTGCGGATTACTACATCGGCTTTAGTCGATCGTTCGTTCATCGCAGTGCTAAAGCGGATTACTACATCGGCTTCGGTCGGTCGTTCATTCGTCTAAAGTGCTCGGTTGAATTACTACATCGGCTTCGGTCGGCCGTTTATTCGTCTAAAGTGCTCGGTTGAATTACTACAGTGGCTATAGCTCGGTCGTTCATCTATTCGAGCATAGATCTTGGTATTTATATAATAGGCTAATTCACGCAACTGTAGATTGTAAAATGCGTAATTAGAATTTGTAATTACTAAATCATACCGCCTTAAAGCGTAGAAGCATTTACCTTTTTTTGTAATAACGTAGAGTTTGCTTATTTGCCGAAAACATCGCAGTCGGGTCCTGCCTAAGCCCAGCCGTCACCGCCTCTTACTTACCGCCGCATCACGCCAAGAATTATACTTCTTCGCATCCCACCGAACCCGAACCGAACCGAACCGACACCAGTATGGGCCAAAGCAGCACTCGTCCGCACGACACAAGCGACAACAACTCTACGAACCAGCGTATTATTATTATTATTGAATTATTGTGTATTGTAATAAAAAGACATAATAAACAGATTTGTATAAATTAAAATTGAATTATACAAATTCTTATTTTAAACTACTTGATTATAAATAAAGCAAACTATTTTAATCGAGGCATCGAAACACCTAGTCTTTTTATTTATTTGGCGAAAGTTCGAGGGTCTTTCGTTTGATCCTGGAGCGGCTGAGGATACCTCAGCCTTTGAAGAAAACCCCCTTACAATATATTGTGAATTTGATTAAATAAACTCGTAATGTTAGCTTTTATGTATCTTGTACTTCTTTAAATTTTATTGTAGAAAATTTGAAATTGAATACAATTGTTGTTATCTTTTTTTTTTCAAATAAAAGCATTTTTTTAAGAAAGTTTAATAAGAGAAAAACGAACTGCTAGCCCAATAGTTTTCTGGAAATACTTTTAAAAATATTTGCAATGGTTGCAAGTCTTTTTTTATCTTATCTCCGGATCTTTCTCTATACATCTCTTATTGAGGGTAGTAAAATTGACACTTATAAATTGCGCTGTGTTGACTGCAAAAGTACTGAATCAAAGTGATTTTCCCAATAACATGCAATGTTAAAAAAGCGTGTGACATCCATGGAGTTAGCGCTTTCGACTAACTTTGAAGGCCTTTCGAAGCCCTTTTTTCCTGGTGGGTAGCAAGACTAATAATGCCAACGAAGATACAGACAGGCACATGTGTGCTGGGATGTAGTTTATGTACGTTTTAATGGTAACAACTTTGAACATCATCGTAAACTGCGATTTATTTTACAATACATGCTTTCGGTTTAATATGGAATTTCATATTTTTTGTCCTTTTTTAGAGGGCGTCTCCGGGCTGAACTTAATTTGGTATATAAGAACTAGGTTCCAATCAGGAAGAACATTCGAGTTGCTCATTGATAATCCTACTGCTGTAACGTCATTGTGTCAAGCAATGTTGTTGTTGTTTTTTACGATAGCTTTTAATGTTTCATAACGGTGAGCTGATGTCCTTAATGTTTTAAGTTTGTATTCTCAGTAAAATTTAAACTTATCACTCAAAAGTTTGAGCAAGCAATGCAACAAATTATTTTATATTGCTTTTGTTGCGGAACGCTTAATTAAGTATGATGTTTTTGGTGGTAAGTGTTACTAACGTTCAAAATGTAACGCAAACAAATAAAAGCTGATTCTAAAGTATTCCAGGTAAATATTTGGGTTGTATGTAAATTTTGAATACTTATATATTTGCATAGTTTTTAATAATAAAAATACAATTTTTTTTATTTTAACAATAAATATTAACTATCTTTTTATTGTTTATTATGGTTGGCTTTATTTGTCTGTGTAGCTATGTCGTGTTTTCTAACAGGAAGTGTTTTCTTGCCGGGAAGTGCATTTGTTAAATTATAATTCTTTACGTTTGAACCAGAGCAAAACAATGTAAAATAAAGTGGCTATTTCAGCCCTTGAAAGGGCGTACAAGTTTTATGTCGACTCCGAATGGATTATGTTCTCGAGAAACTTTACATGGCAATATTTTTACTCTTTGAAGTAGGCTATTGTCTGTAGAGAGCCATTGTCTTTCAATTTAATTAAAAAAAACTTTTGTCTGAGCTGCGGTTTGAATCGCTTTTCTTTAGCTTACGGACCACGCACTCTACCTATAAGACTAAGGCACTGCTATACTATTCATACTATTATTTTCTACTACTATTTTGTACTAAGTATAGAAGGAAAGAGTTCACGATTTAGTGCAAAAGGTCTTGCATGAACGCTTTTGTAAAATATTATTGCATATATATATATTAGGGTGTCCGAAATATATATTTTTTTATTTTGACAGACGTCCGAGGCTTTAATACTTCCATTTGACCTTAGAAACACCCTCTGTGAAGCGCATCTCAATTAGTAAAGGTTTAGAGGCCGCGAATTCATTTTCTAATTTTCCCATACGATTTGTATGGGAAAAAATCAGTTTTTCTGGTAAATTGAATTTAGAGCTATTATCATTTAAGCAAAAAGGTCAGGCGCGTGCGTAGGAGGGTTTTGGGGGCTTAAACCCTCCCCCGAAATGAACGAATTTTAACGAGCACAGAGAGCAACTCTCAGCACAACATGCTGGCCGTTGTGTGTTTATGGCCACGATAAAGATCCTTAGATAACATTGTACATTATAAAAAAATATAAAAAGACTTAATTTAAAACATTTATTGTGGAAAGACTATAATATATATAGAGACTTTAAATTTTTACGTACACTAATGGAAATATGTGTTCAAATTTAATGAAACTGTGTTTATATTAAACGAATTATTTTTCTAAATAGAGCTTGAAACAATTTTATTAAAGTTAAACACATATTTTTGTTAAGTTAAATTAAAAAAAGGTTTTGTTTTCAAAACAATATTTTTTAAAATAATGTTATAGTAAATACTTACAGTTTAGAAACATTTATCTAAAAAAAAAATAAAACAAAATTGTAAAAATTGAAAACTCGAATACCAAATTTTAACTTCATTCGATGAAATTTGCGTTTTATTGCGGCTTAAAACACTGAAATATTTTAAGTATTAATATATTCAGTTGATCTTCAACCGCAGTCGTGAACACATCGTTAATTTATGCTTTCGCTATGTCGTGTATTAGTTGCAATACAATAATTTCAGTTCTAACTGACTCGGAACGGTGGGTACACGTTCCTATGACTTTTATGCTGAACGGTGGTACACGTTCCTATGACTTCTATGCTGAACGGTGGGTACACGTTCCTATTACTTCTATGCTGAACGGTGGGTACACGTTCCTATGACTTCTATGCTGAACGGTGGAGACACGTTCCTATGACTTCTATGCTGAACGGTGGAGACACGTTCCTATAGCTTCTAACTGAACGGTGGGAACACGTTCCTATAACTACTAGCTGAACGGTGGAAACACGTTCCTATGACTTCTAACTACGTTTGAAAGGTGGAAACACTTTCGCTAGCTAGCAGACTGATTTTGGTATGCCAGCGAGTTGCCTTATATATGTTCTCGCTGTGTTCTGTTTCGCCGTTCATGTGTTTTGTTTTCCCTGCCTGTGTGTGTGTGACTGTGAACATGCCTTTGCATGTTTGTATGTGTGTATTTATTATTTATTTACTTATTTATTATTACTACAATGTATTTATAATAATTTGTTATATTTTATACATTTTATGCATATAATATTTTAATATTTACATTATATATAAAATTTAGTTAAACTTATTAAACATATACAATTCATTTACATTTCATTTATCATTACATATCATTATACATATCATTTGTGGGGCACAAATTGTACAACAATTTGTGTCCTCACACCCCCCCTTTTCTTTCCCCGTTGGTGTTGACTTTCGCCTGAGCTCTCTTGTTAATGTCGTCGTTTTCTTCAGACGCACGTTGCTGATGATGCGGCACGTCACAAGTGCCTGCTGTGGTGACGCTGACTGAGGCGTTAGCTGAAGAGTCGACTTCATGCTACAGCTTTTGTGTTTGCAGCTGCTACTGCGCTGCTATGCTGATTTCGATTTAATTTTGCTATTGATTTTGCTGATACAGCGCCGCTATGAATCTGTTTGCTGCTTTTTGGCGACGTTGCTTTGCTGAGCTAGTGGTGTCGCAACTGCTACTATGATGCTTTGCCGACGCTGCTGTTATGGCGCTGCTGTGATGCTTTTTATGACGCTACTGCACTGCTGTATTGTTTTTGATTATGCTACAGCGCTGCTATGATGCTTTGGTGACGCAGTTGCTACTGCATTGCTGTGATACTTTTGATGACGCAGCTGCTACTGCGCTGCCGTGCTGTTTGGTTGACGCAGCTGCTACTGAGCTGCCGTGTTCCTTCGTTTACGCAGCTTTCAATGCGCTGCCGTGCTGCTTTTTCTTACGCTGATTCTAATGTGCTGTCGCGCTGCTTTTGATGACGCAGCTGCTACTGCTCTCCTTTGATGCTTTTGTTGATGCAGCTGCTATTGCGCTGCCGTGTTCTTGTGCTGCTTTTGATGACGCAGGTGCTACTGCGATGGCAGTTTGTGACGCAGATGCTGCTGCGATGGCAGTTGGTGACGTAGGTGCTGCTGCGATGACATTTTGTGACTCTTCCTCCTCTCCATGGTATTCTTTAAGATCGCTTATATGACTGGTGCGTATTTTTGTTGCTGTAGGGCTTTGGATCTGTACGATGACTGGTGCCTATTATGGTATATGGCCCATGATATTTTGGAGAAAGCTTGGATGCAAAATTGTCGACAGCCTTCGAAAGGTGGTGTTCTTTTACAAGAACCTGGTCGCCAATTTGTGGGCTCCATTTGCGTCGGCGCAAATCGCACAATTTTAAAGATTTCTTGTATATGTGATGCTTTCTCGGCAGGTGTCTGACTGATTTGTCCTGTGCCTAGGGTATGTTGATCGTAGAGGGCGTTGGGAAGCCTAGGCTCTCTTCCTTGGATCAAGAAGGCGGGACTGTATCCTGTGGAGTCAGATATGCTGGTGTTGATGGCGAGCGTGACTTCTGGAAGTAGCTCATCCCATGTACGGTGGTCGCTGCCGGTAAGTTGTGCTATTACTCTTTTGATGTTACGATTTGCTCGCTCGGTGGGATTTTCTTGTGGCGTATATGGGGCCGTGAACTGGTGTCTGATACCCATTTCACTCAAGAACTTTTTGAAACTTTTAGACGTGAACTGCGTTCCATTGTCCGTTATAAGAACTTTTGGAATTCCAAAGCGCGCTAAAATACGTTCCCTAAAAGCTTTCTGGAGGGTATCTGTGGTGGCTTTTCGAAGTGGTATTAGCTCGGCCCATTTTGAAAATTTGTCAAAGAAGACTAATAGCATGGAGTTGCCATGTTTTGACCTGGGCAATGGCCCGATGAAATCGGCACATAACATGCCCCATGGCTCTTCGGCGATCTTTGTAAGCATTATCCCTGCGGCCCGCTGCTGGTTTGGCTTGTATGAGGAGCATTTGCGTACATACCGGCTTATGTCGCGAAACATGCCTGGCCAGTAGTACCGGTTGGCTACTCTTGCGATGGTCTTGCGGATGCCCATGTGGCCGGCAGTTGGATCATCGTGATTTTGTTTAATTACCTGGTCTCGCTGGAAACTTGGTACACACATTTTCCAGGGTGCGCAATCGTCGTCATTTGCATTTGGTATATGGCGGTAGAGCATTCCATTTTCTTTGATGTAATCCGGATACTTCTCTGGATTTTGTTGAACTTCAGCTTCTCTCTTTGATAACCATTTCCAAACCTGGGCGTTCTCTGCAGAGGCGGCTGATGTTCAAAGCAGTTTTTCTCGCGGTTGTCGTGATAGCGCGTCGGCTATTACGTTTAATTTTCCCTTCCGGTATTGAATGTCAAATTTATGTTGCTGTAACTCCAGCGCCCACCTGGCTATTCGTCCTGAAGGACTTTCAATGGAATTTAACCATTTCAGGGAAAGGTGGTCGGTGATGACCGTGAATTGGTACCCCTTTAGGTAGGGTCGCATCTTACGGATAGCCCACACGATGGCCAAGCATTCTTTTTCCGTGGCTGAATAATTTTTCTCTGCATTGTTTAGGTGCCGGCTGGCGTATGCGATGACACGTTCTTGGTCCTCATGGTCCTGAGTGAGAACCGCACCTAGGCCGTAATCTTTAGCATCTGTTTGTAGCTTGAACTTCTTGGTGAAATCTGAACATGCTAGCACTGGAGCTTCGGTCAGTCTAGCTTTTAGTGTTTCGAACGCTTGCTGTTGTTCCTCTCCCCATTTCCAGTGCTTACCCTTCTTTAACAATACTGTGAGTGGGTTCACTACGTCTAAAAATTCCGGTACAAAACGTCTATACCATGAGGCTATTCCAAGGCACCTGCGTAGCTGCTTTACGTTGGTTGGTGGTTCAAGTTCTTGAATTGCGGCCACCTTGTCCGGGTCAGTGTGAATACCTTGGTCGCTGACGACGTGTCCTAGATACTTTAGCCTATTTTTAAAGAATTCGCATTTTTCTACGTTTATTTTTAAATTCGCCGCCTGGAGTCGCCGAAATACTTCCTGAAGATGTCGCATGTGTTCCTCTAGCGATGTCCCGATCACTATTATGTCGTCGAGATAGGCAAACGCATGTGGCTCCATGTCGGTCCTATGACCTGGTCTAGTGCACGTTGAAACGTCGCTGGTGCTGAGTGTAGCCCAAATGGCATAACGCGCCACTGGTAGAGCCCTCTTCCTGGGACGGTAAATGCCGTGTACGGCTTACTACTCTCCTCCATAGGAATCTGCCATTATCCATTTTTCAAGTCGAACGTGCTGATATATTTGGCGCTTTTGAGCCTATCCAGGATATGGTGGATTCGCGGCAATGGGTACGCATTGGGGATAGATTTGGCATTGAGTTGCCTGTAGTCTACACAAAGTCTCCACTTTCCATTTTTCTTTTTGACCAGAACAATGGGCGCACTATGTGAGCTGTTCGACGGCTCGATACATCCTTTGTTTATTAATTCATCAATTTCTTTGTTAATAATTCCTTGTACTGCGGGGTTTCTTGAGAAGTACCTTTGCTTGATTGGGTGTCCATCTTTCATGATGATCCGATGCGTGGTGATATGTGACAGTCCGGTAAGATCTTCGAATTTGTTCAGCTCTGCTTTTAAAAACTCTTCGATTTTCGATTCGTCGCTTGGACCTTCCGTACCTAACTTGATTTTCTTGGTGCGTAGCCTCCTTGATGCTTCGTATGGATCACCTGTACTTGATTCCACTTCTTATGCTCGTACGACTTTAGCTGCTTCATGTGACTCAACCGTGCTTGATCTAATTTCTTCTGTTTGTATGACCTTAGTTGCTTCCTGTGGATCACCCGTTTTTGATCCAATTACCTCTGTTCGTACAACCGTACAGAATGCCGTTTCTTGTTCGTTATTACCGTTCGTGTTTTCTTTGAGAGTAATCGCATAGTCTCCGCACTGTAACCTTGTTTCAATTTTGACTAGAAAGTCCATACCTAGAATAAGGTCGTCGATCACGTCATGTAGTATGATTAATTCTGTGTTGCATTGCATTCCTCCGAGTTTTATGTTGATAACGAGTTGCTGAGTAACCTCCTTCGTGGTCCCGTCAGCCATTCGTATTCGTGTAGATATGTTTTAGAGTTTGCCTGATTCCTTTATTTTTCTTTCCATTGATCTGCTGATGAAACTTCGTGTTTCCCCAGTGTCGATCGTCTCCTTAATCGTGTGGTTACCTATTGTGACTACAGCGACCACGTGGTTCCCGTTTTGCATAATGTGGTTTAGTTGCGACGGCGCTGGTTCTGGGTATCCGTTTGTACTCGCCTGGGACGGTACCCTGGGTAGTTTTCCGATGATTGTCTGCAGCAGTTTCTCGTCAAAATCCCTCTTTTCCCGCACTCCCAGCAGAAAATTACAGAAGGATTTCTGCACTCATATTTGTAGTGTCCATCCTGGCCACAATGTCGACATGCCGTCCGTGTATTTATTAGGTACTCAGTTCCTTGTATAATTCTGCGGTGATGCTCTTCTCGCTATCGTGGTATGGTTGGTCTTGTCGGTAGAGGTTCTTTTCGCAGGCTTTCGAAGTATTCAGCGAGGCTCATCAGCTCCTCAAGATTCTCGAAGTCTTTTCTCTTTATATAGAGCTGATAGTCGTGGAGACTGTTTCGATATATGCGCTCTAGCTTGCCTTGCTCGGAGAAATCTGCATGTCGCATTAAATTTTGTAACTCGATAAGGTATTCCTTGAATTTTTCTCTTGGCCGCTGGTGTCGTTGTCTTATTTCATCTTCCAGATGTTCAAAATATTTAGATGGCAGGAAGAACCGTAGAAAGTCCCTCTTATATGCATTCCATTTCTGCCACTGCCGATTATTGTTGCGGAACCATTTCAGCGCGTTTTCTTTTAAAAGTTCGGGCATTGTTCGAGGTAAGAGGCCCTTGTTTAACCCGTATACTTCGGCTAACTCTTCTACTCTTTCAATAAATGCCAGTGGTTCCTTTCCACCATCATATTTTAAGGACCACTTCCTGACCTGGTCTATTACCGTGGAATATGGTATTTGATGCGCTCCTGCGTGTTCCTGGTTGCTCGTATGACATTGTCGGGGGGTTTAAATCTTGTTGACCGCCTGTGTGTGATACCGGCACATTTATTTTTGGTATCTCGGAATTTCTTGCCGGTGATGGTGTCCTCCCGTGTTTTGCCTCTAGTTGTGCAAGGCGTGGTTGCAGCTCCGGTTTCTGCCCTTGATCTGTGATGAAGGTCGCAAAATTCTTCCTTGCTTCTTGCACCGTTCCTGTACTGTCAAACCCAAATTCTTCTGCGTAGCTTTGCAGCTCGTCTTTCCTTAAAAAGTACACCCAGGATGAATTGACCATTTTCTCGTGTGTTGTTTAACGCTGAAGTTTCTTCTTACTTTCTCTTAGCTCTCTGATTGTAGCTTTGTTTTCTGATTTTAGATATGTTCTCTGACTTTCGTGTTTTTTCTTTGTGTTTTCTTTTTAGTGTCCCTGCTCGGGCGCCATTTGTAACGAACCCTTTTTCGTCCGTTACTAGTTTGCTGAGGTAAGCTCAGTGTGTAAACCAAGGGTTCTTACAAAACAATTTATATTCTAACGATTCCAATATTTAAATGAGAAAGCCGGTGTTTTAAGTTTTCAACTGTAATAAAAATCTGGTTTTATTGTTATTTTTCATTAGTATTTTCTTATATTAATTCAATAATTATTTACTTAATTATACTGTAACATATATATATTTATGTTATATATATATATTATAACTTAATATAGATCTTATGTTTAATAGCTTCTGACTTCTATACTGAACGGTGGGTACGCGTTCCTACGACTTCTATGCTGAACGGTGGGTACACGTTCCTATGACTTTTATGCTGAACGGTGGGTACACGTTCCTATGACTTTTATGCTGAACGGTGGGTACACGTTCCTATGACTTCTATGCTGAACGGTGGGTACACGTTCCTATGACTTCTATGCTGAACGGTGGGTACACGTTCCTATGCTGAACGGTGGGTACACGTTCCTATGCTGAACGGTGGAGACACGTTCCTATGACTTCTATGCTGAACGGTGGAGACACGTTCCTATAGCTTCTAACTACGTTTGAAAGGTGGAAACACTTTCGCTAGCTAGTCTCGACATGTGCACGCAGCCGCGCTTGCACCCAGACTGATTTTGGTATGCCAGCGAGTTGCCTTATATATGTTCTCGCTGTGTTCTGTTTCGCCGTTCATGTGTTTTGTTTTCCCTGCCTGTGTGTGTGTGATTGTGAACATGCCTTTGCATGTTTGTATGTGTGTATTTATTATTTATTTACTTATTTATTATTACTACAATGTATTTATAATAATTTGTTATATTTTATAAATTTTATGTATATAATATTTTAATATTTACATTATATATAAAATTTAGTTGAACTTATTAAACATATACAATTCATTTACATTTCATTTATCATTACATATCATTATACATATCATTTGTGGGGCACAAATTGTACAACAATTTGTGTCCTCACACGTGTGGGTTTTGTTATAAGAGCTTGCACCACAAATGTGCCATGATCAGTGAAGAAGTCATAAAATCACTAAAATCAAATAAGAACTTATTCCATAAGTGTGATCACCCGATTTCAGTCTGCCTATCTAAATTAAGTTAGGCATGCAATATTTTAACCTGCTTAAAAGACAATTTCGATGCTAAAAAGCAATGTGATGCTGAACAAAATAATATCGCTGCGATTCGAAATCAACATCTTAATCGAATAGGCAATAATCTTAATGTTGAGCAAACAATCACGCGCTCGAAATCGAAGTCTCCGTCATCCCCCGTGAAAGTGAGTGGCTTTAATAAAAACAATAACAAAGCAAATATCAATGCTCGCGCTAAAGTGCTTAAAAAACCTGCACAGACAATAAATGACAATAAACCTGTTTTGAGTGCTAGTTCTGCTCTAGTTACTTCTTGCTCGTCTTCGGCAGCTTCTTCAATGCAGATTTCATCTGTGCATACAGAGGTCACTGAGCATATAGAAACTGTTGAACTGCATGATAATAGTCAAAACATGAGTGCAATAAAAAATATTGTTAGTGATGCTGTTGGAGTTGATGATCGTGCTGTTGTTGTTGGTGATGTTGTTGCTGTTCGTGCTGATCGGGAATCTGAGATGTTTAATGTGGGCGCTGATGTTGAAGGTGCCATTGCCAATGTGGCTGATGATAATAATGCTGCAAGTAGCTATGCTTCGATATTATTTACGAATAATGCAAATGCAGCTAGTGCCCAAAATCATGCTTCTGATGTCGTAGTTAAAAATGACGTTTTGAAATCATCTAAAAAGAAAATTGTTGTTGGTCAAAGAACAAATACTGAACTGGATGTAATATAACCAATGCACTGGTTTCATCTTTGTTCGTTTAAGTCATCGGTTACCTCTTATGATATTTTAAATTATATTCATAAGCACACTGGTATTGATAAAAACCATTTAGCTTGTCAACCATTAACGAGAAAAGATCTGGCTCAAACTCAAATTGAGAAAATAAACTTTAAGGTCAGAATTTCGGCATCTCTTACGGGTCATATTTTAGATCCAACTCTTTGGCCTACTAATGTTTCTATTAGTAGGTTTGAGTTTTTTCCAAAAAAGGATCTTCGTCGCAATCGGTTATGGTCCTCGATAACCGGTCCTTAAGTTATGGTCCTCGAAATTTGACTACGATATAATTGTTATCATTGAAACATGGCTAAATCCTGAATTTTTTTATGCTGAATTTTTCGACCTAAATTGTTATCAGGTATTTCGGAAGGATAGAGATGCTACTAAGACTTGCTGTACTAGGGGTGGTGGTGTACTAGTTGCTGTGAAACGCTCGTTGTGCTGCTGTGCTTGGCCATTGGAAAATACGGACACTTTACTGGATCAGTTAGTTATGTGTTCAAATTGTTGGATACTTTGAACGGCTGTATTTGGCGGTTTCTTACTTGCCTCCAAATAGTTTGGATACACTTTATGTGTCTCATGTGGACAATATATTGAGCTTAGCATCAAATGTTTCTTATGATAGTCATTTTTGCATTCTTGGTGACTTTAACTCAAACAAAGTATCTTGGAATAACTATTTAACTAATAATACACTAATTCCTACTAATGTGAATTCTACGCATGAAATTTATCTCATTGATTCTTTTTTAAGTCTCGATTTTGTTCAAATTAATGGCTTCTCTAATAAACTAAATATAATATTAGATCTTTTTTTTATAAGTAAAGAGTTTAATTATAATATTGAAATTTGCCATATTCCGGTCTGTGATCCTAATATTCATCATGTGCCTCTGGTGCTTACGATATCATTCTACAAATTCGCTTGTAAATTTAGTAACTCTTTGAACTCAAATATGTATTATAATTTTAGTGAATGCAATTTTGAAGAACTTAATACTGCTATTATTTCGGTGGATTGGGAACATAATTTGAAATACAAAAGCACTTATGATTCTTTTATATTTTTTAAATCAAAATTTCTAGACATCTTTGAAAGAATTATCTCACAATGTCCTTGTAAAATTTTTAAGCTACCGAGGTATACTGGGTTAAAAAAATTTAAAAATCTAAGAAATAAGTTTTTTAATTTATACAAAGCCACAAACAATATTGAATATTTTTTTAAACATCAACATGATTTGAGGAATTCAATTTTTTAAATAAATTCTTATACAAACAATATATTAGCCGCTATGAGTCAAACATTAGGTTGAATCCAAAAAAGTTTTGGACTTTTGTAAATTCAAAAAAATGACATCTGGTTTTCTGTCTACTGTGTGTTATGACGAGGCAAAACAGGCACCAGTTTTGCCGCACATGTTACTACCACAAACAAACACGCAAAAGCACATTAGAAGAGTCAACAATACGACAACAAAACAATAAAACCAAACAGCAACAATAATACGAAGACAGCCAGAACATCAAAACGAAACAACAACAACATGAATATAATTAACAACAACAATCGCTACTTATATACATTACATATATATATATATATATATATCTTTGCACGTTTTCGTATTAAATTAAAATTTGGTAAATAAGTTCGTATGATAACTATAATTAACTTTGAAAAAAATGGGCGTGGTCACACTTCATCTACGCCTACTTTTAAGAAAATATCAAAATACTTGGAAACCATTGGTCCGATTGAGCTCAAATTTTGTAAGTACGCTTTGCTTTGAGTACGAGATGGTTTAAGGGGCAATGCCACACCCCCTTTTACCTCCCACATATAAATAAAAAATTGTTGTTATCGAATAGCTTTAGAGTTATGGGTCGCACAGCTTAAAAATTCGGTATTCGACCACAATTTAGACGTACCGTTTCTGTGATGAAATTTTATGGGAGTGGACAAGGGGGAGGGGCACCTCCCATACAACCCAAATTTGTGATATCGAATAGCTTTGAAGTTATAGGAATTCATCTTTGGAATTCAGTTTTTGACCTCAATTTACACATGCAGTTTCAATGGTTTTATTTTATGGGCGTTGGACAGGGAGGCGTGACATCTCCCTTACAACCCAAATTTGCGATATCGTATTGCTTTGAAGTTAAAGGTTGACAGCGTAAGAATTCGGTATTCGACCTGAATTTATACATGCATTTTCAATACTTACATTTTGTCGTCGTAGGCAGGGTTCGTATTTGCTCACTCATGAAGCTTCATGAATATGAAGGAATTTTTTGCTCAAAAAAAAAACCTACTCATATTCATTTTTGTGAAGAGATGAGCAGATTTTTTTTGTTCATGAACTGAAGAAGAGCAAACTAGTTTGTGAACAAGAACATTTTTTACTCTTTTGAAGAGACTGTTGCTATTCATCTGTTCTTCAATGCTTCACTTGTCGTTCGTTGGCTCTTCATTTGTTCATGAAATTTTCATGAAGTGGTGAAGGCAACGGATGATGCTCTCGTTCGTTTCGTTTAATTTTGTTTTTTAGATACACACAACGTTTGCATGCTGTGTTGTATTGAAGTGAGGCAATGAAATGACTTGAATGTTTGTGTGTATGTATGTTAAGCAGCGTGGAAACAAGAATGCAATAACAGAGCATTGTGGGATTCTATGGAAAGTTTAATAAACAGCCACAGATTTGTTTTTGGTACGCATGCACAGTGGCTCATATGATGGTTGATAGCAAATAAAATTTACCTTTTCGATTTTGGGGGTTACAAATTCCACCTGTAGGGTAAAAAATTTAGAAATATGTAGCCACCTAACAATATGTATTTTGACGTGTTTTAAACGTCAGTTATCAGTGTTAGGAGGTCGCTGATTTCGAATCTGAAGTCAGAATTTTAAAATTCAAGTTAGTTGATAGGGTTCCCACCTTATTTTTTTTAATTTTTACGAATTTGGGGCCGGCAAAAAAAAAAATGGTACACCAAAATTGGGTCGCTGAATCCAAATCCGTCGTCAGAATTTCAAAATTATAAAATTTTGAAATAATAGGGTTGCCACCTAATAATATGTCTTTTTAAGAGTTTTAAACGTCATTTATTAGTGTTAAGGGGTCGCTGATTTCGAGTCTGAAGTCAGAATTTTAAAATTCAAGTTAGTTGATAGGGTTGCCACCTTAATTTTTTTTAGTTTTATAAATTCGGGGCTGGCAAAAAAAAATGGTACACCAAAAATGGGTCGCTGAATCCGAATCCGTCGTCAGAATTTCAAAATTATAAAATTTTGAAATAATAGGGTTGCCACCTAATAATATGTCTTTTTAAGAGTTTTAAACGTCATTTATTAGTGTTAAGGGGTCGCTGAATTCGAATCTAAAGTCAGAATTTTAAAATTCAAGATGGTGGATAGGGTTGCCACCTTTATTTTATGCATTTTTATGAATTCATTTTTATTTTAAAAGTAAAAGCAACTCTATTATTTCAAAATTTTGTAATTTAGATATTCTGACTGCGGATTCGGATTCAGCGACCCTTTTACACTGATAAATGATGTTTAAAACTCTTTAAAATACATATTATTAGGTGGCAACCCTATTATATCAAAATTTTATAATTTTGAAATTCTGACGACGGATTCGGATTCAGCGACCCATTTTTGGTGTACCATTTTTTTTTTGCCAGCCCCGAATTTATAAAACTAAAAAAAATTAAGGTGGCAACCCTATCAACTAACTGGAATTTTAAAATTCTGACTTTAGATTCGAAATCAGCGACCCCTTAACACTAATAAATGACGTTTAAAACTCTTAAAAAGACATATTATTAGGTGGCAACACTATTATTTCAAAATTTTATAATTTTGAAATTCTAACGACGGATTCGGATTCAACGACCCATTTTTGGGGTACCATTTTTTTTTTGCCAGCCCCGAATTTATAAAACTAAAAAAAATTAAGGTGGCAACCCTATCAACTAACTTGAATTTTAAAATTCTGACTTCAGATTCGAAATCAGCGACCTCCTAACACTGATAACTGACGTTTAAAACACGTCAAAATACATATTATTAGGTGGCTACATATTTCTAAATTTTTTACCCTACAGGTGGAATTTGTAACCCCCAAAATCGAAAAGGTAAATTTTATTTGCTATCAACCATCATATGAGCCACTGTGCATGCGTACCAAAAACAAATCTGTGTCTGTTTATTAAACTTTCCATAGAATCCCACAATGCTCTGTTATTGCATTCTTGTTGCCACGCTGCTTAACATACATACACACAAACATTCAAGTCATTTCATTGCCTCGCTTCAATACAACACAGCATGCAAACGTTGTGTGTATCTAAAAAACAAAATTAAACGAAACGAACGAGAGCATCATCCGTTGCCTTCACCACTTCATGAAAATTTCATGAACAAATGAAGAGCCAACGAACGACAAGTGAAGCATTGAAGAACAGATGAATAGCAACAGTCTCTTCAAAAGAGTAAAAAATGTTCTTGTTCACAAACTAGTTTGCTCTTCTTCAGTTCATGAACAAAAAAAATCTGCTCATCTCTTCACAAAAACGAGCTCCTCACTTTGATTTTTCTTCATATTCTTAAATGAATGAATAGAAGCAGAAATGAGCAATTCATGAATGAGCAAATGCGAACCCTGGTCGTAGGGCAAAGGGGAGTGGCACTTCCCATACAACCCAACTTTGTGCTATCAAATAGTTTTAGAGTTATAAGTCGTACAACGCCGAAATTCAGTATTCGACCTCAATATACACATGCAGTTTCATTGATTCAATGTATGTTCATTGGTAAGAGGGGCGTGGCACCTCCCATTTAACGTAAATTTGCGATATTGAATATCAGCGTCAGAATTCAGTATTCGGCCCCAATTTATACATTCAGTTTCATTAATTACATTTTATGGGCGTACGACAAGGGGGCGTGAAACCTCCTATTTAACCCAAATTAGAGATATCAAATAGCATTGGGGTTATAGGTCTCACAGCTTTGGAATTCAGTATTGGACCTCAATGTACACATGCAGTTTCATTGATTACATTTTATGAGCGTTGATCAAGGGGGAGTGGCACCTCCCATACAACGAAAATTTGTGATATCGAATAGCTTTGGAGTTCAAGGTCGCACACCAAAATTTACGCTTGCAGATTTACTGATAAAATTTTTTAGATTTTGTCGGGGGGGGCGTGACACCTCCAATTTAACCCAAATTTGCGATATCGAATAGATTTGGAGTTATAGGTAACTCGGCCTCAAAATTCAGTATTCGACCTCAATGTACTCACGCAGTTTCATTGCTAAAATTTTATGGGCGTAGGGAAAAGGAGAGTGGCACCTCCCATACAATCAAAATTTGTGCTATCGAATAGTTTTGGAGTTATATGTCGCACAGTTTGGAATTCGGTATTCGACCTCCATGTAGACATCCAGTTTAATTGATTACATTCTATTAGCGGTGATGAAGAGGGAGTGCCACTTCCTATACAACCCAAATTTGTCATATCGAATAGCTTTGTGGATATAGGTCGCACAGTCTCAGAATTCAGTATTTGACCTCAATTTAGACAGGCTGTTTAACTGATAACATTTTATGGGCGTTTGAATAGGGAGAGTGGCAGCAACGCGCCGGGTTTCAGCTAGTGTTTAATAAAGAAAATATCCCTTACGTTAACATAGATGAGGCATTAGAATTTGCTGATGTTAAAATAGCAGCAAGTAGAGACAGTTTAATTTATATTATAAGCCTACCAACAACAAATACAGAAAATTGTAAAAAATTAGAAATCAGGCCAATAAGGAAAGGAAAATATATTAACAAAATAGATTTGAAAAAGATTTAAGTATGTTCTAATGAGATATACGGATTAAAAAATGATTGTAAGAATTTTAATAATTTAGCAATATGCGAAAAAAATAAAATAGAAAATATAACGAGTAGTTCATGTATTCCACTATTACTTAAAAGTAAAATGGCAAATTGCACTAAAATAAATAATGATAATATTGAAGAAATAGAAGAAATATTTGATGATATCATACTTTTGAATGATTTTAAGGGAAAAATAAAAATAAACGATGAAAACATTGATCTAAATGGAAGCTATATTATTAAGCATTTTAATCAAACAATTGAGATAAATAACAGAAGATATTTTTCCAAAATTGTTAGTAGTAATAAGCCATTGCCTGCAATGTTACAATTAAATAAAAACGAGAATATTTTAGAAGAAATGTTATCTTTAGAAATGTTGAAAAATCTAAATGTGAATAGTACTAAACATATAGAACTACTTAAAAAGAAAAATGATATATATTTCACTGTAAATGTAATATTTTTAATATCTGGAATCTTAATCGTAATCTTAATTTTTATTAAATTTAGAAAGAATAAAATAATTTTGCAAGAACAAAAAATGCAAATAAACAAGAAATAAACTTAGAAAATATAGATGAACATTTTAAAATATCGAACGAGGACGTCCGAACTTAAGGGCGGAGGAGTTAACGACACTTAAGCCGAATATTGCCAAATATCAAAACTTGCAATTTCAAACGTACATACTTCACAACATCCGTTCCCATAATTTCTGCTGACGCTATGACTAGCGCTTTTCGCAGAAATGGCCTACGTGCAGGTGAACCAACGACAACAACAATAACAGCAGCAGCGACATAACAGCGCAGTTTTAGGCGATAAGTAAATTTAAGCTTAGCTTTTAAGTCAGTCTTTTGTAATCAATAAAATAATAAAGTTGACTTCGGTCTGTAATATTAAAAAAATATTTTTTTCAAGTTTTCTAACACGGAAAACACTAACTTATACAAGATAAGATAATATGCAATAAAGAACGTACAGTAGCTAAAAATAAACTTAGCTCCAAAGATGACAGTTATGTTTTAAGAAAAATAATAAAAAACCCATTTTTATCTGCACCAAAACTAGAGGTAATGTTAAAACTCAATTTGAAAAAGAGTGTGCACTCAGAAACAATTTGAAAAGTTTTGAGAAAAAATTTATTAAATTTAAGAGTAGCACAAAAAAACCTTGTATTAGCAAGAAAAATATAAAAAAACTCCTCAATTTCGTGCGTGAGCAAATAACCAAAGGCTTTTCATTCTGGAGCAAGGTTAAAAGGTTAAAAGAATAAATTGGGAGATTGAGCCCTTTTTAACTATAAACATTTATTAAAAGCTTTGGTTACCGATGAGAGTTAATATAATTTATTCGGCTTAAATGGAAGGCGAAAACCGAATGACGAATTTTGCAACAAAAATTTTAAACATACGTGCACTTAAAAGAAAGTGCGGGTAAATAAGGACAATGACCTGGAACATACGACGTTTTTGGTAAAGAATTGTGTACTTGATATTTGTCCAAATGTCATAAAAACAACCTCACAAGGTCAAGATTTAAATGTTATAGAACATCTATGGGATGAACTTGAACCCAGAGTGCAGTATCAGAGATGGACAACTAAAGATCTATTAAAACGTGAAAAAGTGAAGTGTGAAATCAGATTGGAGCTAATGTTTGTAAAAAATTGGTTGCATCCTTGCCTTAAATGCTGCAGGCAGTCATAAAAGAAAAAGGATTTTCAACAAAATATTAAATTCTTAGATTTAGCATTGAATTCCCTATCCGTCCCACTTTCATTGTGAGCTCGTTTTTAAAGCTTTGGTTTGATTTAATTTTGTTTTACCGTTATGCTCTAATTTTTCAACTATGTTTCTGCTGTTTTATTTGCTCACCAATAAATAACGTTTTGGAAAAAATATTTACTCCAAGTTTCTTCTTATATTTTCATTTCTGAAACCAATGCGAAAGTGCTAAGAAATGCCTGACCGACTTTCATTGTGAGCCACTGAATCTGTGAATACTAGCAAAATACACAAATTTTCACTTGCTACGTTTTTGCGAAAATACACCACTGTATGCCTGTAGCTTATAAATTCTACGCATACGCAAGACTGAATTACAAGCTCAATCAGCTATTTAGCATTTGAATTGTCACATGAAGAAAAATATATGCGACAAAAATTTATAATTTAAATAAATAAAAAAAAGTAAAAGGGATGCTAGCTCAAGAAAGTATGGATGGGGAAAAGAAATTACTTTTAAATTATATGTAAGAAGCTTGTGAGGATGTAAGTCGCTTCCCTCTTTTTTACCCTACACAAATGCCGATTATTTTATTTTATCCCAGTCATGAAGAATTTAATAAATTTTTTATTTTTTTTTCAGATATTTTATTTTTTATTTTTTTCAGATATCCAGATATAAAAGTCTACCGTGACCAAAAAATTAAAACTTTTTATTTTATGATATTATCTAAGAGAAACATTTCAATTTTATTAATTTATCAATTAATTTTATTAATTGTACTGTTTCACAAATGTTGTTTCCTTTTTCGTAAATGTTTCGTAAACTTTTTTGTTTTAGTAAAAATTTAAGGCATTGGCTCAAGATAATAGAAAAATGGTTGAGGCAAAAAAGGACAATATATTAAATTTTTTTGTTGACTACTAAATTACTTTACTTTACTACCTAATTACTTAATTACCCAATTTAAATTTAAGGAAATTGGGGTATAAGCCATAGCTGTTAAATTGCGATTACGATTAGTAATCACTTATAATATATTTTAAAATGAATTGTAATCACAATATATTCCTTGAGGGAGCAGTTTATGACTAGTAATTGATTACGATTACAAATAATAAAAAAATAATTACAATTACTTGAAATTACGAAAATAATAAAAAGAATCAAAAGTAATCAAGAAAAAAAAATCCGACTACTTTTAGAAATTATTTAAATAATCAAAGAGAATTAAAAATAGTTTCTAGAAGGAGTCGGATTATTTTTCTTGATTGCTTCTGATTCTTTTTGATTATTTTCGTAATCTGAAGTAATCGTAATTATCAGATTACGATAACAAACAGAAAAAATCGTACGTAATCAATTAATTCACCTTTTTAAAAAATAATTGAAGTACTAATGATAACACTTAGTAATCATTATTTTACAGCTAATGTGTAAACTAACTAATAATTTATGAAAAAATATATTTTATTTTCTGAAATTTTTGCACTGTTTGTACCCCTTAAGAATTTAAATCTTGCTTGCATTTTTTACGTGTATTTTGTTTTTGTAAAGTGCACAAGTCCTTAACTGCACTGGAAAGTGCACTGAATCGTGAATACCCCAATGGATTTGAACCGAATGGCCCACGCCGCACTGTGTTTCGTTTCATTCAAGTTAGACGGAGAAAATTATTTTGTTGATTTTTTGTTTAGTTTTCCATGATTGAGTTATAGGACAGTTAAAAAAAGTATTTCAGAAATTTTGGACAGGAGGGCGTGGCAGCCCCCATACAACTTAAACACATCTTGCGCTATATCTTCGAAATGAAAAAAGGCAACAACAACGAAATCAAAGATAGAAGCAAACTATATGACTGCTAAACCATTTACAAAATTTAGACGCAATCAGAAAAGTGGGCGTGGCAGACCCCATACAACTTAAACACATTTTGCGCTATATGTATCTTGGAAATAAAAAAGCTACAACAACGAAGTTAAAGGTAGACGCCAATTATATGACTTCCAAGCACGTTACATTCTACACGGTCGAACTGGAAGATACCTGGGATTTTTGCATGATTTAGGTGTAAACGACTCCCAGGTGTGTGACAAATCGTCGTCAAGCTGCCGTTTTGTGTACAACTTCAGTCAAGATCCGGTAGTCTTATTTTTAGAAAATCCATGTTCATTGGCTGCAGGTGCACACCACACGTGCAAGCCATTTTGGTTATTATGAATACTGCCAGGGGGGTCAGAAAAGTAAATTGAAGTAAAGTTGCGGTTTTGTGACACCAGATAGCGTTCATACTAAAATACACAATTGAAGAAATTTAATATCAGGGGTATTCACGATGTTGCGTATTTGACATTACCTTGTGTATTTTAAAAACAAATACAATATATTATCGAATTTAGTGCCGCATTTAAGTTCTGGTTTAGATCTGAGTTTTTTTTTCTACGATAGAGGTTTAAATATCATAAAAACCAGTATTTTCTTAAAATAAGCTTACAATTATTTTAACACTTTTTCAATACCATTTCCAAATCTTCTCCCATGACATAATTCTAAGCAAATGATCGGTTAGTTATTATTTCTTATAAATTTTAGGTTGAGTAGGCATTTTTGTCTTGCTCTATTTACATTAAAAAATGCCTAATGATTGCATTGAAAAAGATACACAATGAAATACTGACGCTTAGTCAGTTTGTCGATAACGTCAATCACTCTGTTGGTCCGGTTGTCGTTAACGTCAGTTGCACTGTTTCGAAAAGACAGTTCTGTTAGCGTAAAATGATGCTTTCATTCGTTTTTTGTTGCTTTATGTTTTGGCCGGCAGTCAATAGGCATGAGCAGTGTTGCCATATGATCCGATATGTCAGATTTGTTACGATTTTCAGTATTGAATCCGATGATCCGATATTTGGCCAAAATGTTACGATTTCAGAAAAAATAGATCTGATATCCGATTTTGCATATATTTTTATTAAAAAGCAATGTATATATGAGTGGTGGCCGTAGATTACAAATAGTGTGCGTGGCTTGTAAGCTAGAAAACCCCGGTACAAACCCCAGCTCAGACAGAATGTTTTTCAATTGAATTAATATTTCTGATCCGCTGCAAACTCTCTGCAGACAATGGTAACCCTCAGAGAGTAAAAATTGCTATGTAAAGTTTCTTGAGAACATAAGCCGTTCAGAGTCAGCATTAAACTCATACGTCCAGTTCTCAATCATTTGTGTTCAAACATATAATTACACGCACAACACAATTGATCAACAAAAGCTAGGTTGAAGACCTGTCAAACCTAAAATTGCCAGTTAATTTATGCTAGTATCGCCTGTTTTCGAAATTCGACCAACTGTCTGTAAAGTAGTGAGCAAAAATGAATAACGTAGCGTATGTTAAGGCACTCTAGTGTTGATTACCTTTATGAACATAAAACCTTTACTACAATCACATAAAAATAAACACAATCCTTGTCATTCTATCAAAACCGCCGAATCGCTTAGCAAACATTTTTTCAACAGAGCTTATATAGCTCCCAAATTAATCTCTAAACTTCTCTAAAAGAGTCTAAATAAGTAAAGTGTATGACCTGGTTCTCTTATTAATCCTATAAAAATTTCATTCAAACATATTCACCCCCTTTCAGACAACTTTTTAGGAGCCCCCCACAAAAAACTCAATAAATGAAGAAAATTGTTGAAAGTAGTTCATAGCTGTAATTACCCTTGAGGTGATTCTTAAATTAGACAAATGTATAAGATACATTTCTTTAAAACACCTATCAGCCCTTAATGGTTTCGCTCAAGATATAGCATTTTTCGGAAAGCAGAATTTAATTTTCTTTCTGGGTTCATGAGATATGGTATTTTTAACATCTAAGCAAAATATTTTTTATTTAACTTTTTGTTAAGACGTTGAATGTTCGTTCATATCTCATGAACCCATTGAATCCCTACCCTTATTTTTATACTGTTTAAAGGGTAATTTTGCTAGCTTTACCTTTTACCTTTAATTTATTTTGTTTTGATTTTATAAAAGATGTTCTTCTAACCCTTACTTTGAAATCAATTACCTTACCAGAAAATATAGAACCCCAACCACCAAAATTTCTAAAATTTTTTTTTAGATTTAAGTCCCTTCAATTACCTTTCCAACGGTTACTGAAAATTCGGTTAAGAAACTCCTTTGTAAATCAAAAAAATATTTGTGTTAAGATGTTAAAATAATCATATCTCATTAGCCCATTTAGTCTCCACCTTAATTTTTATATTGCTAGAAAAGTAATTTTACCAGCTTTAAGGAAAAAATTATTTAAAATTTTAAAAAGGTATTCTTCGAACCCCTACTTTGAAATGATTTACCTTACCACAAGGGATGAAACCCCCACCAACCAAAATTTCCCAAAATTATTTTTAGAATAAAGTCTGTTTAATTACCTTTCCAACGATAGATGTGCAGAAACATGACCCGAAATATGAGCGTTTTTTTTTTTGGCTTCGCCCGTAGGTATGAAATCTTCCAAAGATACGTATGCCCGTCCTATACGCATGCACGATTTACATTCTAAAATATGCCCGAATCAGCCGGGACAGACAGAATGCACCTACGTACTAAAACATACCCCTTATTGGCAATTAGGATTTTCCACTAAGCACATTTATTGGCTTTTCAGCGGAATTTAAAAATTGAATATATATAAAACGCGTATTTAAGTATACTTGATTCTATATAAATAAGCAACATCGAATTAAATAATAGTAATTATCAATTTAAGGTACCCCAAAAAACAATCCAAAACACTAAACTCATTTTAACTGGTTTGCTGCCATTGTCCAACCCAAGGACCTACGTGGAAATGAGATAAATCTCATATCCGCCAAATCAAAATCCCAATTAGTTGGATATGCATTTGGGCCAACGCAGGCATAAACTTGTGTGGAAAAGAGATATACTCTGGCACACCAATCCAGGTGATAGTGTGAGTTCAGTCTAATTTCAAATCAGGAAACCACGTGAGCACGTAAATTCCCATTGGATTTAAAATTAAAATATTGAATAATTAAAAAGTAAGTTTTAAAAACGATTCATATTTGATGGTGCTTACTTTATAAAACATAATATCGAGACAAAAAAGAGAAACAGAACAATCTTAACTACCAATATTACATTGTTATAAAACTGCGTTAGTATAATTGGATGAAGTTAAATTGATTTAATTATTTAAATGTAATATAATTTTCCGTTTTAAGACGTCTACCGAATCAGAAAAATTAATCATGTTGAAGTTATCATTAAAATCACTGCACATACATGGTTCATGAAGAGCGTAATTAGAACTGCACTGACTCAACTTGAAAAACAAAAAATGTCTAGTTCCTCTCCTTGGGATGTTAAATTTTAGAGCTGAGATATTCCTAATTAATCTCGCCACGAAGTAATTTATACAGAAACATGACATTAAGCATCATTCTTCTGCTTCTTAGTAAAAAAATTTTAAGGCGTATTTCATACGATGGAAGCATAATATTGGGGATCCAACGACTATGACATAAAGCAAACAGTAAAAACTGTTTTTGAACGGATTCTATGGCGTCGATGTAGACATTATATTGTGGGTTCCAAACAACTGATGCATATTCAAGAATTGGCTTTACTAGAGAGGTATATAATAATTTAGTAGTAAAGGGATCACTGAATTCTTTAGCCCTTCTTTTAATGGAACCAAGGAATCCTCTTGCCTTATTTATCACCATACTAACGTGGAGATTGAAGCGAAGTTTTGAATCCATAATAACAACAAGATCGAGAAAACTGGAAACTATTTCTAAGTTAGTGTTATTTATAGTGTAATTTATGTTACTAGCAGATCTTCGCGAGTATGCCATTTGCTTACATTTTTTTTAAGTTGAGATTTAATATATTTAAGCTACACCAGTCCACAAGTCTATTTAGATCAGATTGTAAAAGATGTCGTTCTTCGGGTGATTTGTAACATAGAACAAGTTTCACGTCGTCAGCGAACATTAAGACATTACAGTGTCTTATTACCGAAGGAAGATCATTAATGAATAGTAAAAACAAAACTGGTCCAAGGTAACTGCCCTGAGGAACGCCAGAAGTGACCGAAATACTTTTTGAAAGAGAATTCTTATATAAAACCTTTTGAGTACGTCTAGATAAATACGAATTTATCCAATTTAATAATGTGACAGGAAACCCAATAAGGTGGAGTTTTTTCAAAAGAAGATTATGATTAACTCTGTCAAAAGCTTTGCTAAAGTCCGTATAAATAACATCAGTCTGCAGTCCCAAAGTAAAACCATTTATAACACGCGTAGTAAACTCTAAGAGGTTTGCTGTAGTGGACTTACCCTTCAGAAAACCATGTTGAAAGACAGAAATGGTAGAAGACACGGAGTGGGTTAATTATTCAGTTATGATTTTCTCAAATAACGTAGGGATTGCACTAAATTTTGCAATACCTCGATAGTTAGAAACATCTATCTTGGAGCCAGATTTATGAAGGGGTATAATATAAGAATCCTTCCATATAATAGGAAAATAACCACTATGCAAGGAAATATTAAAAATGTTTGCTAAAGGAGTACGTACACAGGTTTGTAGCACATTGCTTTAAATTACAGCTTGGAATTTCATCAGGGCCGGTCGTAAAAGAGAAATTTTACTTATCGAAGATAACACATAACAATATTTGGGTCAATTACAGGAGTTTCAAAAAAGTTCGAATTTTTAAATTTTTTAGTGCCTTTAGATCATTTGTTAGCCAGGGTGGATTTAAAGGATTGGAGCAACATCTTTTTTTTGGACGGACAATAAGAAACACCTTTGCAGAGTATCATTTAGAAACTGTACCGAAGATTCGTCGTCATAATATAAATATGATGTTTCGCTAGTTAAAATTGCAGACCAATCAGTCTGCGAAAGTAAGGAATTAAGTTTTACATAGTCCGTTTTTTTAAAATTATAAACTTTTTTATTTCGCGCACCAGCAGTTACTTTATTTTCTTTTTCATGGGAGAGTAAAACTGTTATTTCAAGAGTTAGATGATGTACATCTTCTGGAAGAGATACGGGATTCGAACAATGGAGATTAGCAGTAGTGCATCTATCCACAAATACAAGGTCTAGGATTCTGAGGCTTATATTTAAAATATCATTGACTTGTTGAAGACACAGATCATACAGCTTATCTAAGAAATCATTTATCTAATCACTATTGGAAACAAGTGTAAGAAATGAAGAATCGTTAGACGATCTCTAAGTCAGAAAAGGTTGGTTAAAATCACCCAGCGCAATAAGAACGTCTTTATTTTTTAACAAATTATAAACTTTTTCTATGGCGTGTACAGGGCTGCCAATATTCGAAGCGCCCATTTTATTTTTAAATAAATCAAAGAAACCACAATTTTTTGTCTGTTCGTCATAAATATCATTTAATTGGGTTCAAGTAAATTTGCTTACATTATTTCTTGAATATGATATCTCGTAAATGGTCGCCATTGGCCTCTACGACATATTGTGCCCGTTTTGCAGCATTTTCCATGGTTTTCTTCAACATTTCGATAGGAATGGCGGTTATTTCTTGACGGATGTTGGTTTTCAGCTCTTCTAGGGTCTTTGGCTTGTTGACGTAAACCTTTGATTTCAAATAACCCCACAAAAAGAAGTCTGGAGGCGTTAAATCTGGTGATCTTGGCGGCCAATCGGAATCACCATTTTTTGACATCAAAAGGCCAGGGAACAATTGCTTCAAAAAATCGATTGTAGTGCGGCTTGTGTGTGATGGCGCGCCGTCTTGTTGAAACCAGTAGTGCCTGATACGCTTTCGACGAACGATTGGCATGAAAAAATTGTTTATCATATCGCGATAACGCTCCTGATTGACAGTAACTCTGTGGCCATTATCATCTTCGAAAAAGAACGGCCCAATGAGCATTTTAGCACAAACGCCGCACCAAACAGTGACTTTTGCATCGTGAAGAGGTTCCTCTTGAATCTCTTGTGGATTTTCAGTGGCATAAATACGGCAATTTTGTTTGTTTACCGTTCCGTTCAACTGAAAATGAGCTTCATCGCTCATTGAGTTGAGTTTTCACTATTGACTTGTTTTGTTGAATGTAAATTTCAACAATTTTAGAGCGTTCGCGTGGCGTGTACTGTTCCATTGTAAACATTTGCTTGGAATGACGCTTCAAACGCGGTATGTTATTAGTCGATTTGGCATCCCTGCGGAAAGTTACAGTGTTGCCAGATGGGCGCTTCGAATATTGACAACCCTGTATATGTTTTAAATAAATTGTTAAGTCACATTTAGGAGGAATGTTAGAGTAGGTAACATAAATAATACTATTCTTTAATTTAACTGCAACACAAATGAACTCAATGTCACTGGTGTCAAGAATTGTCAATTCTTCAGATACAAGCGAGTTTTGAACAGCTATCAAAACACCACCACCGATCTTATCATGACGATCTTTACGAAAAATTTGATATTTGTTGCACATTATTTCAGAATTTAAGATATAAGAGCGAAGCCAAGTCTCTGTAAAAATTATAATGTTATATTCAAAATCAAAACTGTTTATGAAAATATCGGAAAGTTTGGAGTTAAGACCCCTGACATTTTGATACACAAGCTCTAATTTAGACTTGTGGTTTATTAATCGTTTTTTGGATGAGTTTCAGGGCTATTTCGGGGACGCGGCAAATGTCCAACATTTACCGGTCTTGGATTGCTTTTAAATTCAAATTCGCGTACAACTGTGTTAGGCGGCCAAAAGTTTACATCAACAATAGAATTAAATAAATTTTCAGGAACTGTTAATCTAAAAGAAGTAATCGATCTTACATTTGAATATTTGATATTATGAACCGAAAGATGCAAGGAACAATTCAACTTTGATTTAATGAAAAAATCTATATCAACCTCTGTTGTATCCGCAGCTAAGCGAGAAATAAAGATTGATTTAGTTGGTGGAATTGCAATGATTGGCTTAGGTGGAACAGAAACCTGAGAAGTAAGAGGAACAACCTGGGAATCGACCAAAGTTGGTTAAAGAGAAACAGTTTGGGCATAAGACATGACTGGCAATGAAGGTGGAGGTGCCAGCGTTGAAAGTATATGTTAAAGTAAAAAAGTTTGACGAGATTTTTGGAGGAGTTGTAGGGTGTACAAAATTGACAAAAACGTCGAAAATTGAGTTTTACGAAAATCCATATCTCAAACATTTGTATAGTATACAAACGAATGTAAAGTCTGAATAACATTTGGTTTAGAAATGTTTGAGATATGAATTTTCGTAAAACTCAATTTTCGACGTTTTTGTTAATTTTGTGCACCCTGCAACTCCGCCAAAAATCTCGTCAAACTTTTTTACTTTAATATATACTTTCAACGCTCAAATTTCGGGTCATGTTTCTGCACATTGATGGTGCTGTGCCTTTTGAACGATATATACGTTTCATTATCATTTTTCTAAAATAAATATAAAAAAAGCGTACGACAACTTTTGATGTTCATTTATTTATATATAAGATTAACAGCCCTAATCTGGCAAAGTATCAACTGTCACCCAGTATTTTTAATATTTCTATGTGTTTGTTGTATTTTTTTGATTTCAAATCAAAATTTGAAGCTCAAAAATAATAAATTTTGACAAAAATTTTCACCGCTTTTCAGATAGTCATATTTTAATAAAAAAATTTAGTTTTTTGAGCTTCAAATTATGTTTTGATATCAAAAAATTTAAGCAAACGCATAGAAATATTAAATATACTGGGCAACAATCGATATTTTGCCAGAATAGGGCTGTAAGGCCTTTGTTTGATCACATCTTATGATACAACGATAAAGCCTTTAAGCCGCCAAAATTCAAATAACTAGATTTAACTTTTTCCGAAAAATCGTAGAAACTATTGAAGAATATTTAATAAAATATTAAGATAAAAATATTTTTTAAATTTCGCACGACATACCTCTCCCCCTCCCCCTCCCCCGGAATATTTAAACAAAACATATCTACTTCATAATTAAATAAAAATATCAACACTGGCTCAATAAATCAGCGTTCTATTTGCAATAAAAGCGTGCACTTTTATTTATAGCCCCCTTTATTTTGTGTTGTCTCAGCAACGCTGGTTGAATGAGTCCGAAAAGAGAGGAAAAAAACCTACAACAACCACAAAGCTCTGTTTTTTCACTCTCGCGACTCTAAGTAGAGAGAATGTGTGGCTTGGTTCCTTGGTGCTGTTTTTAATTTCTAATTTTTACCTATCTTAATAACAAGACATTTGAATAAAAATTATATTATGCACTTGATATGAACAAGAGCTTTCAAACGATATAAGTTTCATTCAGATGTGTAGTCTATAAGTCGGTAAACAGGGGGATAAAGATATGTGTTTTCGTATTATTATATAGATTTTTAAATGTAAATAGTAATATTTACAAACTTAAAAAGTAATATTTTTACATATGAAATCTTTTTTACTAACGTCTTACATATTGGTAGTTTATTCGTTAATTTACGCGAAGCAAAATCAACGTTTTTGTTGTTTTTCAGAGTTACACAAATCGGACGAGCATCCAACGAGCTGATTGCAAAAGTTACGATATGAAATTTTTTCATGGCAGCACTGGGCATGAGTGCAACAAAAAAAAAAGAATGCAGCTAGGAATGAGTTCAAGAAAATGCGTTTATATCCAATTTTCATTTTCCTCGGATTTTTATTTGGTGGTTGCCCAAAACGATTAAAAAATGAAAATATCAATACAAAAAAAAAAAAAAATACTTGCTGTAACTTTTAATCCAAAAACATATAACAACACTATAAATTTTTTCTTCCTTGTGCATTCCAACTATCATTATCTAAAATTAAAGATGATTAATAAACTAATGTACATATGAAGGGCTTATTGCAAAAACATGATAAGCCACACGAATTCCAAAATTCAAATTCTCTCTCCATTGTATAGCTAGATTCTTTACCAACATCCGCTAAGGAGATTACGGATATTTTTCTATTAATTCCGGACCTACACGTAATAGTTTCTTGGAACAACTCCGTTTTTTTCATACAAATGTAATTTTTTCAAATTTTCAAAGTCAATTATTTCGAAATTTTTTATTGTGTTTTTTAATATATATAATGTTTTTACAATAAGCTCTTCATATATATGTTATGGTATGGTGATATAGAATGATGGACAAATTTAAGTGATTCTTTTTATATAACTAATTTGTAGAAAAAACTTTTTCAATTTTATAAACCTGTAAAAAAACTCAAGGTTTATTAATCCAGGTACTATAAATAAACTGTCAGTCATGGGAATATAATGTCAAACATATAATGTCACGATTACTTTATTGAGGACTACTACACGCAGCTGACAGTGCTTTGCGAAAAATACATGAAGCAGCTTCAGCTAGAAATCCAAACGTTGGAAACAAACAGTGAAGAAGGCTGTGATGATGACAACATTCGGATTCATGAAGAAGGTGCATTAGGCGGAGGCATCTCCAACAATGAGAATCCAACTAATGGCCTGATTGGAAAGGCCCATCGGAAAATGTCCCTTCTAGAGTCAAGGCTCTCGAACATTAGAGTCTTGGAAGGACAATCTTCACGATATTACGACCTGAAAGTGGAATTTGTGAATCAATTATGGCACGACATAGCCATAATTGACGACCAAATATGGGAGCAACACTCTGATCCATTTGCATTAGGCTATAATGTAGATAAATTTCAAGAACTTGAGCAAGAAGTTCATCTGAAAATAACAGAAATCACTTTAATGCTCAACCAACCAGCTCACCAACATGAGTCACATCCAACAAAAAGCACTTTACCAATTCCAAAGGTAAAAATTCCGACATGTGATGGAGACTACTTAAAGTGGAGCCAATTCCACGACTTGTTCACTGAACTAATTCACAAGCAACCATTGTCAAACGTAGAAAAAATGTGGCATTTAAGAACACAGCTTATAGGAGAAGCATCAAATTTTGTAAGTCACCTGGCTACCACTGATGAAAACTATGTCACCGCATGGATGCTACTCGAAGAGCGCTACAACATCAAAAGAGTATTGACATCAACACTTATAAAGAAATTGATAGACCAATCATCCGGAACTTCAAGTATAGCAGCAGTTAAACACCTGCATGACACAACACGCGAATGCCTGCTTGCTTTAAACAATTTAGGCATCGAAACTGACTCATGGGATCCATTGCTGATTCATATTCTCATCAAAAAAATAGATCGAAGCACATACATTCAATATGAGCAATCGATTGTAAGGCCAAAGGAAGTGCCAAAAATATCAGAATTGTTGTCTTTTTTGGAATTACAATTTCAAACAATGGAAACTATTGGGCAACGAGAAAAACCAAAGGCATCACTAAAGGTTTTCACATCAACAGCTGTATCAAACTCAAACATCAAACTCTGTGTGTCATGTGAAAATAAATCTCATCCGCTATTCGCATACGACAATTTTCTAAACCTCAAGGTGCAGGATCGCATAAAATTTGTGCAAAAACACAGACTATGCCTGAATTGTCTAGAGTCAGGTCATGCAGCCGGACAATGTGCATGGCGACACTGTCCCATGTGTTCGAAAAAACACAATTCATTATTTCATTTCAAGCAACAAGAATCATCACTTGAAACAAGAAATGAGGTAAAAGAAGTTTCGCCTGCAACAACTAATCAACTAATCAAAGGCAACAACTAATCATGCAATTAAAAACAACAAATATGTTCTTTTGGCAACTGCAAAAATTCAAGTTGTGGCAAACAATGGTCAGGTCTGCGAAGTACGTGCAATACTTGATTCTGGCTCACAGATCAACATGGTGACACAGCGACTCATCAACAAATTATCTATCAATAACTATCCATTGAAGGAATCGGTCAACAAACTGGAATCTCAACTTCAAGAGTCAACGTTGTAATTCATTCACGAACTGAAAACTTTTCAACTAGAATAGAAGCCTACGTTATGCCAAAACTTATTTCGTCACAACCGACAAGGGCCCTAGAAGTAACAAATTGGAACATCCCAGGTCATTTACGCTTAGCAGATCCCGAGTTTTTCAAGTCTGGAAGAATTGACATGCTTATTGGTGCTGAACTTTATCATAGCCTACTTCATCCAGAGCAGCAAACATTAAAAGGAAACCTACCACTCCTACAAAACACGGTCTTTGGATGGATTGTCATTGGGAAAACTGAAGTGTCAACAGTAGCAACTGCTTCATGCACCGTAGCCACTATGAGAGATGAGAACTTAAACGCAATTCTTGAAAAATTTTGGCGAATTGACGATTTCAACAATACCAATAAGGCCATGACCCCAGTTGAAAAATGGTGTGAAAATCATTTTGTCAATAACATTAGAAGAGATAATGATGGCCGGTTCATAACACGCGTACTCTTTGCTGAAAGTCCGATGGCTCTTGGAAAATCAAAGGACATAGCTATTCACAGATTTCTCTCCCTCGAAAAAAGGTTGCAAAGAGATTCTACATTGCAAGCTCAATACATAAAATTCATGGACCAGTATGAATCTTGAATCATATGGAAAAAATATGGCAAAAGGATGTTCCCGATGTTCATTACTTTATACCTCATCACTACGTTTTAAAGCCCGATAGCAGTACCACAAAGCTCAGAGTTATATTTGACGCATCAGCAAAAACGTCGAGTGGCCAGGCTTTAAATGATATATTGCATAAGGGTCCGACAGTCCAAAGTGATCTATTTTCAATGCTTTTGCGTTTTAGAACATATAGATATGTGTTCACGGCCGACATTGAAAAGATGTATCGACAGATTGGCATGCATGAGGAAGACACAGCTCAACAGCTAATTGTGTGGCGGAAGGACCCGAGTCAAGTCATTCAATTCTATCGTCTTAAAACAGTGACTTACGGAATAATATCAGCCCCATATCTTGCTACAAAATGTCTTCAATATCTAGCAAAACAAAACATGAGTAAATTCCCACAAGGTGCTCAAACTTTGCTTGAAGATTTCTACGTGGACGACTGTCTCAGTGGTGCCAATGATATCGCAACAGCTCTGGGATCTCAGAAACAACTTACACAAATGCTTCAAGAAGCTGGCTTTAAACTCCGCAAGTGGTGTTCTAACAACTTAAGGTTGCTTGCAAATATACCGGTAGAGGATCAAGAAGATAATCTGGATCTGGATGATAAGGCTACAAAAACATTAGGTCTCATTTGGCTACTAAAATCTGATCAACTGTGCGGACGAGCACACTTATCACCAGTTCAACCGATTACTAAGCGAGTAATAGCTTCAGACTTAGCACGAATATTCGACCCATTAGGAATATTTGGACCTGTAATCGTTTTCGCAAAAATATTCATGCAAGAACTATGGAAGCAAGATTATGAATGGGATGAAAAGTTACCACATCAAACGCAACAAGAATGGCAGCAATTCAGAGAAAATATACTGGAAAATATACACACTTTTGCCGATTCCTTAGAACGAGCGTACGGAGCAGCCATTTATGTGAGAACAACGTACAAAGATAGAACCATAAAATCGAACTTGCTCTGCGCAAAATCAAGGGTAGCACCCTTAAAACTACAAACGCTTCCGCCGATTTAGGAGTCGAGCTTACAGAAAAAGTGAAACAGGATCTTAAGAATCAGGATGTACCTACATTTTTTTGGTCAGACTCAGAAAAAGTCATTTCATGAATTAAATAATCATCAGCATCCTCTCTACACACATTTGTCGCCAACCGAGTCAGCAAGATTCAAGAGATGTCACACACCGATCAGTGGCATCATGTCTTATCAAAGAATAATCCAGCAGACATAATTTCAAGAGGAATCAGTCCTCAAAAATTCGGCTGGTGTTCCATGTGGTTCTGGACCATTATGTCTATATGAAAGTCAATAATCATGGCTCAAAACAATACCAAAACCTGTTGACACACCCAAATATATCGAAAGAAGAAAAATTACCACTGTAGCAACAATAGCTTCAACATCAGCTCCATCATCATCATCATCTGAGATTTTAATTTATGGAATCAACCACAAAAACTCTTTCCGCTTTTTGCAGTGCACACTTGACTATATGTATATTGCGCTTTATTGAACATTTAAAAAGACCAACATCAGCTCGCCCAAATCATCTATCCATATGTGCATCGGAAATGAACAAGTCCTTGGTAGTTATAATCAGGAATATTCAAATGGCTGATTTCAAAACCGAAATTAAAGAGTTAAGAAAATATAAGCAAGTAAGCAAATCAAATCAACTTGCAAGCCTATATCCATTCCTAGACGATCAAAATATAATCCGTGTGGGAGGTCGCTTGGAAGCATCGTCATTACCCTTTGATGCCAAATATCTAATTCTGTTACCATACAATGACTCAATAGTAAAGCTGCTACTTAAGATGGTGCATGAAGACAATAAACATTGCGGTCCTAAGGCCCTATTGGCAACCTCAAGGCAAAAATTTTGGATTTTGAAAGGAAAAACTATGGCACACAATATTGTACAAAACTGCGTGCGCTGTGTCAGAGCGAAACCAAAGCTATACAGTCAAATTATGGGCAACTTACCATCAGATAGAGCGACAGAATCACGCCCTTTTTTTATATCGGGTGTGGATTATTGTGGGCCAATATGGATTCATTACAAGATTCGCGGGAAAAGACCGCAAAAGACATACATTGCAGTATTTTGCTAATTTACTACAAAAGCGGTACACATGTAAGTTGTTTCAGATCTAACAACTGAAGCATTCATTGGAGCACTAAAACGGTTCATCAGCCGCCGTGGCAGTTGCCAAAAATTATACTCCGACAATGCAACAAATTTCGTCGGTGCAAAAAATCAATTAACTGAATTGCATCAAGCTATTTTTTCTAACTCTGCTCAAGAAAAGATCATCAAATCATGCAGTGACAAAGGCATCGAATTTAAATTTATTCCGCCTAAGGCTCCACATTTTGGTGGCCTCTGGGAAGCAGCAGTCAAATCGGCTAAGTATCATTTATATCGAAGTGTCTCAACCGCTTCTCTTACATATGAAGAGTTAGAGACCGTCGTATTGGAAATAGAGCCAATTCTTAACTCTAGGCCTCTCACACCATTATTCTCAGATCCAAATGATGTCGGAGTATTAACACCAGGCCATTTCATCATAGGAGAGCCACTCACCACACCAGTTGACTCAAGGGCCTCAGAGAACAAAAGGTCATTAACAACAAATTGGATACATGTATCAGATATAAAACACCAAATCTGAACTCGATGGCATCACGAATACCTGCATGAGCTTCAGCAAAGGTCTAAGTGGAAGCATCCAACACTAAATGTAAAGAAAGGCACATTAGTCATCATCAAAAAGGACAACGTTCCTTTGGGTAAAGGGTCGTTGATGTCAAAACAGCTGCCAGCATATCAAAACGACCTATACATGAACTAGCTCCATTATTCACCGAAGAAGAGACAGAAAAAATGGAGCCTTCAACAAATACACTGACAAAGAATCAAAAGCGGAAAATATACCAAACATGAAGATATACCAAAACCCAAGTCATCGTCAAAGGGTTTTGCTCTTTCTGTAATGTTAGTTGCAGTTCTGATGGTGCCATTAGCAATGAGTTCTACAATTCATGTATCAAAATTTTGTAACAAACCTGGTATTTACTTCGAAGGAATGGGCACTGCACAACTATCAGCAGGCATCTGGAAAATCATAGTTTACTATGAATTAGCACCATTTCATTACCAAATAAATTCACTATCAGACGGAATTGTAACCCTCAGAAAACTCTGCTTACACCCAACATCTGACATCGCATGCAGTTCACTCATAGATTATTTCGAAGTTGCTCGTAACAATCTGCACCAGCAGGAAACTTTATTGTCATCAAGTCGGCCCAAAAGAGGTGCGTTTAATATCATCGGAAACGTGACTGACACTTTGTTTGGTGTTCTCGACTCAGATTATGCCGAACAAATGTCAAACACCATAAAGGAAGTCGAATCAAACGAGCAGCATCTTCTAAAGCTGCTTAAAAATCAAACATCGATCATTGATTCTACAATCAATATAATAAAACAAGATGAAGCTGATACATCCTCACGTTTAACTGAAAATCAGCGTTTGATTAACGTGAACATAAACAAAATTGAAGACACTGCTGCCCAATTACGAGTCACTCAGCAACTAATGGTTTTAATCATTCAACTTTCTATGATTATCACAGATTTGCAGCATGTACAAACAGAATTAATAAGCATTAATAACACACACCAAGAATGGAAAAATAAGTCCACAAATCCTTACACCGAAACAGCTTGCTAAGGAACTCTGACTATCAAGGGATACCTACCCACTAACTGGGCCCTACCAATTGAAGACAACAACCAATTGGAGCTTTATACCATCATGGACGTAAAGGCTGGCCTTACAAAAAATCAGGTCATCTTTGAATTAGACCTACCACTAGTTGATCACAAAAAATTAGACCTATTTATCATACACCCGATTCCGATAACAGCAAATAACACTCTTGTGGCAATTAAGCCCACCACCGAAATACTAGCAATTAGCGGTCATCGGGATCAATACATTACAGTAAGCCAAGCCGAAATTAAAGCAGCAATTATGACTAGTGATGACATTTATTTATTAAGAAGACAGCAAGCTACCATTGGTAAACAATCAAAGAAACTGGCTTGCGAAATTCAACTCTTTAACAACAAGACGTCTCAAAGCTGTGACCTTACAAAGTGCCCAGATCAGTTAACATTCACATCACTGCATCATGCTAACAAGTGGACGCGTCTACAATTCCGACCGAAATAACAGCAGTGTGTAATCACGAAACCATCCAACTAACACTCAAAGGGTCAGGAATACTTTCGATTGATCAACACTGCAGCTTAAAAAATGATGACATTCAAATCCAAGGTTATGTTGAATCATCCAGTCGTGTATACATATCGTTTGCTGCTATTGGAAACATCTCATCCATCAGGCAACCTAGCGCATTAAAGGTTTTATTAAAACCAAACTTCGAGCATTTTTAAACAAAATTGGAAAAACTCACCGATCTTCAAACAAAATTATCAAGAGAGGAGTTTGACAATTTACCATACCAAATCAAGACAATCAGCACTCATCATCATGTGGTCAGCTATCTTACTCTAGTATTGTCCGTATTGTTCATCAAGGGGAAACTACATGTGTACATTGAGGTCGAATACTGAATTCTGGCGCTGTGCGACCTATAACTCCAAAGCTATTCGATAGCAAAAATTTGGGTTGTGTAGGAGGTGCCACGTCCCTTTGTTCAACGCCCATAAAATGTAATCAATGTAACTGCATGTGTACATTGAGGTTGAATACTGAATTCCTACGCTATACCACCTATAACTCCAAAGCAATACGATAGCACAAATTTGGGTTGTATGGTAGGTGCTATTCCCCCTTGTCCTATGCCCATATATGTAATCAAGTAAACTGAATGTGTAAATTGAGGTCGAATACTGAATTCTGACGCTGTGCGACCTATAAATCAAAAGCTTTTCGATACACTCAGAAAAAATATCCTATTAACATGCTTATAGTACGCCTATTGACATAATAGGACAACATTTCAGGTAAATTTAATAGTTTTAATAGTATTATGTTTTTCTTTTATAAGGTCATTCAATAAGATTTCCTATTATCTTAATTGTTTTAATCGTATTTATTTAATAGCCATACACTATTATAGTATTTTTAATAAAATACTCCAAAAACTGGAACTTCAATATTATACATCTTATTGTATTATTTATGTATTTTAGGTTTTTTAATAGGATATTGTTATGAAAATAATAAGCACTCAATGGTCCAAATGATGTACGCCATAAAATTATATCCATCCTACGATAGTGTACGGAAGTAGCAGAAACAGAACAGCAAACATTTTTAAAGGCAATGACATTATTTTTTTGTGGCACATTATTATGATTTTTTTCTTTTATAAAAGGTTAACTACCAATAATTGGCACAAAACTCGAAATAAGCTGCAAGTTGCAAGCGACTAAAAGTGCAACTTTATTACCAAGATGTCGTCGAATGCGAAGTACCAAAATCCACTGTCTTTGAAGTTTCGTTGCCAGTAGCGCTGCAAGCGAATCAAATGTGCTTGTGTAAGTAAAAATATTAACTGTATAATAATGTATAAATGAAATAAATACAGTTTTTTATATTTTTTTACCTGATTGCTTAATCTATACTATTATATAAAAGGAGACTCACGCATATAAGTCACCTCAGAGCTAGAGAACGGTAGGCTCTATTTCTATAATTATTTTTATATTGGGTAGCTATGGCACCCATTTAAAAGTGAAGCTATATAAATGAGCTAATTATTATTTAAACAATTAATTAAATCTAAAAGAGCATAACCATCGAATTTCTGTACTCTTATTCTCAGTGAGAAAAAAAGCTCTCCCTTCTTAAGCTCTATTTGAGCAATACAAAGGTTGCGTGCCACGCTTAAAAAGATGTGCGCAAAGCAAACAAAATTGAAAATCTGTTGCGTTGAAAAATTTTGTCTATTTTGCTGCGAGACAAAAGCTCTCTTTTCAAGCTATTTTAAAGCACGATAAAACAAAGTCAACAAGATACGCAAAAAAATAGACAGCAATATGTATTGTGTGCGGTACCAATGCTACCTCCTTTTTGAATGTGAAAATACCGCCAGTTTTATAAAAACACCGACAAAAAATAGCTAAAGCAATTAACAGCTTAAAGTACCTGAAATAAAACACATAGGGTCAACTTTTGGACCAGAAAAGATGAATGTCCACTGTGATGAATGATCCGTTGTGTTGAAAAATTTTTTATTTCGCAGCGAGACAAAAGCTCTTTTTTCAATCTGTTTTTGAGAAAAATAAAAATAATTCAACAAGATACGCAGAAAAGAGACAGCAACATGTATTGTGTACGGTATCAATGCTGACATCTTTTTGAATGTAAAAATACCACCACCTTTATAAAAACACCGACAAAAATTATCTAGAGCTGTAAAATTGCTCAAGAAACTTTAAACGAAACACATACAAATTTTTAACAATAACACAGGTTTACAAAAAAGCGTCAACTTTTGAACTAGAGAAGATGAATGTCCGTAGTCTATTTCATGTTAAGTTTTGGAGATATAGTCAAAAATGTGAAAAAAGGTTTTTTATCGTTAGTCGGACTATATCTTTTTAACGTATTGAAAATGATAAAATAATTCTTAAGCCATCAATTCTATTGGTACAAAATATAATGAATTTGAGCAAACAGAAATGGCTACGTCTAATATTACTTAGCCAAGACCTTAAAAGGTGATTGAAATTGGCCGATGCGTTAAAAAGATATGATCCAATTAACAGAAAAAGAAGTATGCATATTTTTGCCTCTATCTAAAAACTTGACCTGATAGAAAACAGATTTTAATTAAGCGCACGAAAATACATACATATAGACCTACTTTCCTCGATTGCATTTAAAACATTCACCTGCACAACCACGAAAGCACTTTTCAATCAAATAATGACGCTGATCAAGAATATATATGCACTTTTATACCGGTCGCGCCTTCTTTTGTGCGTTACAAACGTTTTCACAATATACTTTGACCTCTTCTGGTGTAGGGTATTTACAGATTCGGGATCGCGCATTAAAAAACAAACAAACAAAACAGCAAGCGACTAAAAACTGCTACCAAGAAGTATAGACAGCTACTGAAACTTCATTTCTTTCATTTTTGTTTTTAAAACCGAAAAATTCTCTTTAAGCGCGTCATATATTTTTTTACGTTTAAAAGATATTTTTAAAGTCTTGGAGTATACCAGTGCATTGGGAAAAAATTGTTAGACCAGGAAGGTACCGGATATTAAAAAGGTTTTCCTTAATTTAGTTAGCTGGTGTCAAGTATGTTATCACGATACACCTGAAGAGGTCAGGGTATATAAAAATTTTTAAAACTTTTGTAATGTACAAAAACACGCCTCTTTAGAAAATACACGCCTGTATAGATAAGTATATGAATTCTTGATTAGCGTCATTCCCTGAGTGAAAAGTAGTTTCGCGATAGCGCATTTTATTGTTTTAATTCAAATGAATTCAATATTTATATATCAGATTATGCATGTAGGATTATATAGTTCATTGCAAAATTTACATATTTACAGACAAATTTGCTATGAACGCATTTTAACGCGGAAATAAGTTATTTCGTATAGTTTTAGAGCTTACTGCTTTACTTCATAAGTCATATATCAATCAGATCTGGTAATGATACAAAGAAAGAATCAACACTGGCAGCCATTTTTTAAAATTGAGTTAGAAAGAGAACCTACAGTTATAAAACAGTATTGTTATCTGTCCTTATTTCTTCGCTGTAAAGTTCTTCTTCTTTAGTTATTATTTCAAAATAATATTGTGAACTTTTTTTTCACAAAAGTATTTTTGTTGCAAAAATATTGTTCAAATAAAACATTCTTTGAACAAGTGAGTAGCCTTCATTAAATTAGAAAATCCTGCACTTTTAAGAAAAAGTATTAGTAGAACTTTATATTGTCGGCAAAAGTAAGCTGAGACAAATCGTGCTAGATAGAACAAATTGAGGCGAACGAATTCGCCGGTTTTTTGAATTTGTTGAAAATGTTTTTGTGAATTATTTTTTTGATGCTTTTGTGTTTTGTGTTTTTATGTTCATAATATATTAGAACGTAATTTTACTTTTTAATTAATGGCTTAAATAAATAAATCAAGTGCGAAAATAGCTGAAAATAATTAAAGCTTTTATAAGGGTTTCTTTCTACAATTCATAAAAGAAAAAAAAATGCGAAGCTGAATAAAATCTTGCTAAGTTCTTTATAAATTCAATGTTGTTTGAACGTTGCTTTGTTCAAAAGTTCAGTGATGGGAGTCTGCGTGGCGAGACTAGGAACAGAAACTCAAAATTGTTAACGAGCTGACAACGCTGCTGAATTGCGAATAAGGGTTTGTGTCTACACTTCACAAAATACATAGCTGAGCTTTTTTTAAGTAACCGAGAAGTTCATAAGTGTTGCCAAATTTTAATTCTAAAATTCACCAAAAAGGTGAAAAAAGCGCTTTTTCTTCAAAAGTGTACCAGATTTATAAGATTTTTAAATTTATTTAATACTAAATTAAATTCTAAGCCTAACCATATTCTTAGTTGTCAATTGTTTTATTTCTTGAATTGATCCCTCCGAAACTTAAAAAAAGCACAAAAAATGCATACGGCATCAAACCTCATGTTTCTTGCGCCAAAATTTTCAAAATGCACTAAATCTGGTGGAAAATGCATCAAGTTGACGACAGTGTAAAAAATGCGAAAATTGTTCAATTATTTATTTAAAATGTACAATTCTTCTGAAGAATATCGAAAAAGTTAGAAAACAAAATAATTTTAAAAATATAATTATTCAAAACGAAGACAGAAATGTATCTAATAATATATTATATCGCAGGCCTAGAGCTAAAACAACATATAAGTTAACGACACATGTTAATACGCCCACGAATTAACATTCAACGATAGCGACAGCGATGGACAACAAAAGCCAGCCACCTGTAATGAGAGCGCTGAACGTGACAATCCAGCGACCAGCTGCTCGCGAAATAAATAACATAGAACTTGCAACAGTGAGAAAATGTAGACACTGCATTTTCTCATGATCTTAAACTTGTTATTCCTAGAAGTTTAGTTCTTTATAAACTTCTTCTTCTTCTTCTTCTTCTTCTTCTAAAATTATTACTTATGATTGTTAGCAAATTTTCATAGCTTTAGTTCCAAATTTGATGTTATTACAAACAGTTGAGCATAGCTCAAAAAAATAAATATTAAATAAAGAACTCCGGATCGTCGTTTTTATTTCGAGAAACCGATTTCTTTAACTTATACATCTTCGGTCAAAAAAAAAAAAGCAGTAAGCATTAAAACTAAAAAAAAATTTAAAAAAAAGAGTTTTTTAGAAAAATCTGTTCATGTTTCTATTTTCAAAATATCGAGCCATAACCGCAAAACAAATGTAACCAACAAAAACAAAATATTACAGGAGAAGCAATTTTCTAGCTTTGTCTGCATATGCAGTACATGTAAACTCGATTTTTGTGATCGGTCTAACATAAGAACGGTTTAACTTAGAGATCTGAAATTTTGGGAGTTGATGGGTTTGTTATAGTACTATCGTTTTTCATTTAAAAGTGAATTTTCGATTTCATGTTGGTTACACTTTTTTTGCGGTTATGGCCCGATATGCTTAATTTAATTCAAAAGAGTGTACTTAAAACAAAAATTAAATGGAATAAAGTTTCCCAGGTCATAATTTTTTTGAATAGATACTACTCAAAAATAAGGCTGTTAAAATAATAGCATTTCATAACAAATGGCCATTTTAATAAATGTTTTTGACAATAAAAAAAATACAATAGTGTTCTTGAAAAACTTTTTTAAAGAACACACGAGCTGGACATACCAGGCACTGCCATTATTTTGGTATATCAGAGATTGTCGAACAGAACAGCGAAATAACAAAGAACCATTATTTATTTACAAATTTTGTGACTCAATTATTTTGAGCTTTTCTCAAGTAACCATATATAACAGCAAAGAGAAAAATAACATTATTGTTTTATTGTCTGATATAAATTTTTATGAATTAGTGTTACGCACTGCTATTATTTTGACAGAAGTTACATATATATATAATAACAACAATATATAACAACAAAACATTTAAAAGACAACTTATCTATAGTTACTATTATATAAAAGGCTTTTTTTTATTTTATTCAAAACTTTAAATTTTAACTTTTTATTGAGTTTTGTGCAAAAATTAAGCGATTTTTTCAGATAAATGATATGTATTAAGGAGTGGGGAAAATGGAAATTGAAAAAAAAATTGCAACAAAAATAACTTTAGGACAATTTTTTGAGCAAAAATGTAATATTTTAAAGGTTTTGTGAAAACAATATAAAACATTGAATGGGTTCATCTTTTCTCATTTCTCCAAACTCTCTTAATAGAGCTTTCAGATAAAGGAAATTTGATGAACATCGATTTGAAAATGGCAGAGATGTTAGCTTGCAAATTAAAAAATTGCAATTTAAATCGGTTTTTTCTCTTCCTAATTCTCAAGAAAATGTGTTGTATTGAGAAAATCTGTAGTTTTCAAGATATCGCAAAAATTTATGTTATAATTACGTAAATTTTCAGTATACTAGATATACGTACAAAATATTTTCGAAAAATCTTTCGTATACCGTTATTTTTATTAATTAACGACTTTTCATAAAAAATGCGTTGCACTGAGAAAATCTATAGTTCTCGAGATATAGCCAAAAGTTTCATGTTATAATAATGGAAATTTTTTAAAACTTAAGAAGAATATATTCATATTTAGAATCTAAGTTAAAAAATTACATTTTTGAATTACAAATTTTTGTTAACTTTTTGTTAACTTTTTGTTAAAATAACAATTACTGCAATTCAAATTAACTAAGGTACCTAATTTTTTTAATATTTTTATCATTTTTTAATTGTTAAGAAAACACGAATATTTTTATATTTGGCATTTGGAGATAAAAAAATTCCCTAATTTCAAGGTTTCAAATTTATACATGGTATTTAATATTTTTATCGCAGGCGAAGCAGCGGGTATTTGCTAGTATGATATAATAAAAGTGGTTTAATATGATTCTCCTATTTAATAGTACTGTCCTATTATTTGTTTTGAAAATATTTTAATAAAATTATAGTATGAACAATCCTATTGTAAAAGATTAATACGATATCCTTTAATTTAGCTTAGAATTTGTATCCTTCAAAATAGTTCAAAATAGTACAGTTCAAAAACTATTTATTTTATGGTATGAGTCCCATTGACTAATTTTAATAGTAGAAACTATTAAAATCCTATAAAAATCAATAGGATTTTTTTCTGAGTGTATCGTACATTGGGGTTAAATAAGAGGTAACACGCCCCCTTGCTATTCGATTCCGAAAATTTGTGCTAAATAAGAGGTGCCACGCTCTCTTGACAAAGGCCCATAAAATTTAATCAATGAAACTGCATGTGTATATTTAGGTCGAATACTGAACTCCGACGCTGTGCGACAAATAACTCAAAAGCTATTCGATATCTCCAATCTGGGTTGAATGGGAGGTGCCCTTGTCTAATGCCCAAGACATGTAACCAATGAAAGTGCATGTGGAAACTTAGATCGAGTTCTGAATCCCGACGCTGTGCGACCTGTATTTCCAACACTATTCGATAGCATAAATCTGGGGCCGAATTACAGTATCCGTGATCGAGCAAAATTACGAAGGGGACGACGAGACAAGTGCCTATCAATCTTGTACAATTTTGCTCCATCACGGATGCTGTAATTCGACCTCTGGATTGTATGGAAGGTTCCACTCCCCCTTGTCCTACGCCCATAAAATGTCATTAATGAAACTGCATGTGTAAATTGAGGTCGAACACTGTATTCCGACGCTTTGCAACCTATAACACCAAAGCTATTCGATAGCACAAATAGGATAGGATAGGATTCCAATGCTATGGGGCCTATAACTCCAAAGCTATTCGATATCGCAAATTTAGGTTGTAAGGGTGGTGCCACGCTCCTTGTCCAACTCCCATAAAATGTAATCAATGATACTGCATGTATAAATTGATGTCGTATATTGAGTTCCGACGCTGTGCAAGCTATAACTCCAAAGCTAAATATTTGCGATATCGCAAATTTGGGTTGTATGTGAGGTGCCACACCTCCTTTTCCAACGCCCATCAGTTACACGGCACGTGTAAATTGTGGTCGAATAACGAATTTCGAGTCTGTGCGACCCATAATTCAAGGCTATTTGATATCTAAACTTTTTATATAATTGTGGACGGTAAAGTGGGGTGTGGAAATTTTTTCTGAAACTATCTCATACTCGAAACAAATCCATTGCCAAAATTTGAGCTCAATCGAACAATCAGTTTCGAAGTATATTTATGTTTTCTTAAAAGTAAGCGTAGCTACAGTGTGACCATTTTAGTATAGTTAATGACAAATGCCATACGAACTTAATTACAAAATTTTAGTTTAATACGACAAAACATTTTTATTGATATGTGGGTGGTTAAAAGGGGTGTGGCAACATTTTTTTTTCCTAAACCTTTGCGTAGCAATTACAAACAAGGTCGAAGAATGAAGTATCCAATTTGTTCAAGTTGTTTCAAAGTTTTAAGCATCCGAACAAAGCACGATCCATTGTTATATATGTAGATTGTATATAGAGAACACTTTTGTTTTTGAGGAACGTTATAATATAGTTGAATCGGAATTAAAAAAACACTTGTTGAATCGTAAAACTGTGGAATATTAGTTGAAATTGAAAGCACCGCAAAGCTGCAGAGTTAGTCGATCGAATCTTGAGACAAATAATGATTCGTTCGAAAATCCACGGACTACATCAGCTTTTCAGAGTTTATCATAACATTAAAATATTTAGTTCTAAAGAATCGTTTCAGTGTAAGATTTTCACTGGGACTTATACGGACTTGAATTTACAAATTAATGAGAGCTGTGCGTATTGTTGGAATAAATTTCATATGTTCATATAAATATAAGCATCTGAAATATAGTCTGAAAATTTAAAAATAGTGCAGTTAATATAATAAATATAGGGTGTTTTTTATAGAGTGATACAAATTTGAGTTGGCATCATTGCTTTATTTGACCATTCATTTAACAGTTGATAGTTGTTTTTTGTTAAGTTTACTTTGACAATTTGTTATGGATCGACTTACACAAGAGCAAATCGTACTTACACCATTAAGCAATCAAAATAATGGTTTTGTTCGTCAAACTTATCGTACACTTCGTCCATTTTATGGCGTACATAATCGTCCTTCAGAGCTGCTAATTCGAAGAACAATAGATCGTTTTCGGAACACATTTACTGTTACTGATAATGTGCATCCCGTGAGACGCCGAACAGTGCGCACTGAAGAATCTGTAGCCACTGTACAGGAAAGCATTGAAGATGATCCTAATTAATCAATTCGTCGCCGTTTACAAAAAGATCTTGGCTTAAAACCTTTCAAGATTTAACTTGTGCAGGAATTAAAGCCAAACGACCATCGTATGAGCTGCCAATTCGGAGAATGAGCTGAAGCACAAATTGATATTGATTTTGAATTTCCATGGAAAATTTTATTTTCCGATGAAGCCTATGTTTGGTTGAATGGGTACGTAAATAAACAGAATTGTCGTATTTGGAGTGAGGAGAATCCACAAGCTTTTGTCAAAACACAATTACATTCACAAAAAATTACTGTTTGGTGCGCTTTATGGGCTGGCGGAGTCATTGGCCCATATATCTTCAAAAACGATGATGGTCAAAATGTTACTGTCAATGATGAACGGTAAAGGAACATGATTCGAAGTTTTTTCGTACCTCAATTAACTGGCATTAATCTTGCTGATATGTGGTTCCAACAGGTCGGAGCCACATGCCACACAGCGGGCGCTACAATTGATTTACTCAAGGAAACTTTTGACGAAAAAATAATTTCACGAAATGGCCCAATTAATTGGCCCCCAAGATCGTGTGATTTAACCCCATTGGATTATTTTCTTTGGGGTTATGTAAAGTCACTTGTCTACGTCGATAAACCACAAACAATTGAACACGTGGAAATCAACATTCGAAGAGTTATCGGCGAGATACGGCCGCAAATGCTGCGAAAAGTTTGTGAAAATTGGTGTTCCAGCTTGCGCCTTGTACGCGCCAGCCGTGGTGGCCATATGGCCGAAGTTATATTTAAATATTAATGTCATAAAATTTTCTATATAATAAAGCTCGTCTTATTGATATTTAAAATTTATTACTATATTTTATTATGATTTAAACTTGTATTACTCTATAAAAAACACCCTTTATAATAAACTAGCTGAACCCGGTGTGCTTCGCTACTCTCCTCGTTATAAAATAAAATTAAAAGTATTCATATATTTTTCACGCCATCGAATTTTCGAAATAAGTCCACCCCAGCGCCACCTACCGTGTCCATTTATACACAAATTATTTTCTTATGATCAAACAAACATACATTCTGAATTTCAGTTAAATTGGTCCATAAATTCAAATTTTCGATATAAGTCCACCCCAGAGCCACCTATCGGGTCCAAATATAGCCTATGTTACCCACCGTACCAAGATGAACATTACCTGAAAATTTCATCAAAATCGGCCCAGCCGATTTGGAGTCCATACGTTACATACATACACACATCCTATTTTATATATATAGATATACTCGCGCTTTATACGAATAATATAAAAATGTGTATTTTATCGATTATCCATTGCTCATAGAAAGATTTCAAACCAAAATGGATCGTCGAGCAACATAAAAAAACATCAATAAGAAGTTGATTTTTGTTGAGCATATCTACTCGCGAAAAACATTGTATTTCACATGCTCTCTCCCGCGATAAGTAACTAACCAATATAATGTCGATAATTACACAGGTCCACAGGAAAAAATACCATTTAAAACCTCTATTTTTTTCTGATGTATTACGAGATCCATGTTACAAAAGTGGACAAAATTTTAAATTCTATGGATAAGTTTTTTTTTAATAAGTTTTTAAGTAAAATCGTCCATTTTTGAAAAGATTGTTCCACGGATTTTAAGATAACTCAGGAACGATTCATCCCACTTTACTAGTGAATACACCAAATAGTTTGCTACTAAAATACCTACAAGTTTTGCTAACATTATTTTTTAGCCTGCACAAGAGTTGCGGAGTTATCTAAAAAGTTGTGGTGAAAAATAATATTTTTCAGCCAAAATGTATACAAAATTATACAAATGTATACAAAGCGGCAAAAGTGCTTGGTTTAGAACTTTTATAGTAAAGCCTGTTCTGTTATGAATAAAATGAGACATTTCATAAGAAAATCGATGGATAAATTTTGATTTTATTCACAATTTGGTAAAGGTATCCCATTTCCTCAAGAAAATTGAAATTTTACAATTTCAACAAAAATGAGCAAAAAATTAAATTTTTTTTTATGATTCAAGATAATGAAAAAAAAAATTAATTTCGATTAAAAATACTTACGTTAGTTAGTAGAGCAGCAATAAATTTGTATTTAATGCTTGTGGTCTTGTAAAAACCCCACACAAGAAGGGTGTTGTAAAACCCAGTTCTACCTGAAAAGTGCAACACGAAGATAAAACACACTTGACAATTAGAGTTACTAATAATCTTCTCTCGGTTGCTTGAACCTTAAAACAATTTTATATTTTATTAAAATTTATATTTTATTAGTTGAATTTATTATAAGAAATAAAATAAGAAAATAAATAAATAATTAATTTAAACTAAAAACTCTGGAATTTTCTTTTATACGATTTTCTGCAATTCTTGAATGACTAAGTGTTACTCTGAATACTCCAGCAAAAATCAGCCATCATGTGTGCATCCCACCGACCCTGGTATCATTCCTCCATTGGCCGGATATCTTGGTGGAAACGTTCGCCCTGTTCTTCGCTCATGTCTCCTAGATTTTCAGGAAAACGATCTAAGTGGCTGTTCGGGTAGCTTTCAGCTTTTCCATGTTCTCATTGGGAAATTTCCTTGAAATACTGGAAACATTCACTATCTTTGTTAAGTGCTTTAACATATTGTTTCATCTGGCCAAGTTTAATGTGAAGAGGCGGTAATATGATACGATCTCGGGGCACTAGAACTTCGTTTATAACATTTGGCATACCTGGAACCAATGTTTCCCTTGAAGGCCAATGTTGTGATTTAGCTCTGCTGTCCCATAAACATATGAAACAAGGATATTCGGTAAAGCCGCTTTGTTGACCTAAGAGGAAATTGACCATCTTTAGATCAACACAAATTATCCACTTATGTTCATCGTACTTTATCTTGTTCATGACCAATGCAATTACAGAGTATTCTTCTTTTACTTTGGTTGAATGTGCGATCGGCAAGGGGCCAAATTTATTTCCATTATGCAAAAGGACACACTTCAAGCTGCGTTTTGATGAGTCGATAAATAAAAGCCATTCGTTTGAATCATATCTCTGTAAGCTCATGGCAGTCATCAAACCAGAAATATCTGTGCAGTACACAAAATCATCCTCTTCAGCGAAATAATGAAGTAATCCTTCTTCACGAGTACGGTAATACGAAACTTTAGTTTCTTTAGTTATGAGAGCTGTTTCTTTCATCCGGGACGCAAGTAATTCAGAAGATTTTTTCGACAATCCAAGGTCTCTAATTACATCATTGAGCTGGTCTTGATTCCATGGTCTCGGCGACAAATGTTTGTGTGGAATGAATTATCATTTGCAGATGTAGATGGTAGTGCTGGATCTGAACTATCTGATTGGTAACACATACTTGTGGTTGAGAGTCCTGGTGAAGATTAAAGCACTTGACTACAGCTTGCACCCCGATCTTTTGCATTTGCAGTTTCTTGCGAATGTGAAGATGAAAGCACTTGACTACAGCTTGCACCCCGATCTTTTGCATTTGTAATTTCTTCCGAATGCAGAACTGCAAGTGTAAACCCATCAGCAGACCTCGTGGGGTAAGACCATCGCATTAGTTTTCCGAAGCCTCTTTTTGTACTTAAACAAAAATAATAATCGGATTCGTTTCTCGCTGTTTCTCTCCATAGCATAGGCTTCGAAATTTCCATGTGTCGTCTGTAAAATGAAAAATAATTGAAATAAGGAATATGAAGAATTCAAAATTTAGATAGTTCAATTTTTAGACTGTTAGTATAAAATATTCCAAATCTATTAACCTATACTTACTTTACGTTAGAAGATAAGTTTAATCGGCATTACATGCATATAGTACTCCAATTGTGCGGATTTATATTATAGCAATCTTTATATTTTTTTTTACTACATCTGAGAAAATTTGTTTATTTTTCAAGGTGGTGTATTTACCGAACACGTAACAAAATAAATTCGGGTCGTTTTTGCACGAAAACTTTCTGAATTTGTTGCTCATTTTTGGGTAAATTAGACTTTTAACTATTGCGTACACTTGTTGAATGATTAAGAAAGGATACTTGAACTATTATATATACTGCTTATTTTGTGTGATTGTCAAGTGTGTTTTAGCTTCTTGTTGCAGTAAACAGGTAGAACAAGTGCCTTTTCTGTGGGGTTTTTTACAAAACTCTTTTTTGTGAGTGTGTGCTTTAACTTCTTGTTGCAGTAAACAGGTAGAACAAGTGCGTTTTGTGTAGGATTTTTTACAAAACTCTTTTTTGTGAGGGGTTGTCACAAGATCTCAGGTGTTGAATAAAAATGTGTTACGATTCACAGAATTTACAATCGCATTTTGTGATTTTTTTTTTTCATTCTCAGAATCATTAAAAAATATTTCTATATTTTGGACAAAATGAGGTAGCTTTACCTAATTGTGAATGTATTCAAAATGTGTCCATCGATTTTCTTAGAAAATACCTCTTTTCATTAGTAACAAATTGGACTTTATTATAAATGTAAAACAGATGATGCTGCAACTCCACGCAGTCGCTTTTTCGCATAGATAACTAATTTGCGATCGGTCCATCCACATTCATCCTTCAGCTCCTCAAGCCTGCGTAACCATGTTTGGATTGGAGTGCAGTCATCGCCATTAAAAATGTCAACAGCTTCTTCGACGTCTCGGAAAGACAAGCGGTACCTGAACATTGCTGCCCCATTCGATGGGGTCACCATCGGAATATCTGTGTTGTGTTCTTCAGCTCTACAAATGCTTTCATCCAATAATGGCTCCTCTTCAACTGCATCATCGACATTTTCTTCGGCAGCATTACCATCTTCTGCAGATACTAAGTTCATAAGTCTTAATTTAAGTACTGCTTTGCTGCCAGAAATCAATGCGTTCCTCCGTTCGAGCTCTTCTCTTAGTTGGCTGATGGTCATGTTGTCCACTGCTGTTAGCGTAATGTTCTCCATCTTTTTGGCTTTATACTTCTTAAATCTTCTGGAAATCTTGAATCTTGTTAGTCTTGAGACTTGAATCGTACTATCCTAAATCTTCTGGAAATCTTGAATATTAGTTGTATTTAGCCTTGAGTCTTGAATTTGAGTCTTGAGTCTTGAGAATCATCTTATTTTTTTTTTTGCTTGGTTGAGCCCCCAAATGTGGAAATGAAGAACAGAACTGTTTTCTGTTTTAAGATTTTATTTCAGTTGAAAAATATTTGATAGATGAAAACCAATGAAATCAAAAACTAATTGAGAAAATTTATAAAAAATTACAAAGTGATAAACAAGTAAAGTAATGAATCTACAACAAGTTATATCAACTCCGCATAAATGTGCAAAACCCTGCACTTTTTGCCGCATACGATTTTGTCTGATTTTGTTTTTTAAAAAATATCAAAATTTTGGCTGAAAAAAATTATTTTTCACCGCAATAACTTAAGAACTAGTTGTTCCTTAGTTATGTCAAAATCAGTCGAACAAGCTTTTCGAAAACCGACAATTTCAGTAAAAAAATTATTAAAAAAAATCTATCCATAGAATTTAAAATTTTGTCGACTTTTGTAACATGGATCTCGTAATACATTAGAAAAAAATAGTGGTTTTAAATGGTATCAACATTTTTTCGATTTTGTTCCCTTGTGTTATTTGATGACAGAATACAATGTGACACCGGCAAGTTTTATAAATGACTATACCCTGAATAATAGCAATCTTATGACAAAGAGCGTACGTTTTGAGAATAAATTTTTGTACATTTTTTATTGCACTTTACGAATTATTCGTAGGCCACTAAATTTAATGCAATTATATAATCAGATTATGATATTAGATAATAAAATACCCTCTGAGTTCTGAGCTAACAAAATTTTTCACAGAAAACTCACCAGCTTAATATGCAGATTACCTATTCTACGGTAAATGGGAAATTCCTGTAAAAGTAAAATTTTTTTCATTGAAAAATAGAAAACTGGTAAAATTAAACTTGAAGATAGAATTGTGTTTTTTTTTACTATTTGGCCCTAAAGTAAAATAAAATCGCTTGAGACCACATGGTACGACGTCAGGAAATTAATTTATATGCATTTTGACTGTTTTTGAATGGTTACAGGCATAGTATAAGTAGACAAGGTAGTGTTAGGGCTGAATGCCATCTCTTTCTTAGTGACCATAACTGTCAAACTCACCCATTTCGGTATTTTTGCTTTCTTTTCGCATTCTTATCGGTTGCAGATTTTGTATGAGCTGTCACCTTCGTTTTGACAGTTTCGGTCACCGACACTTCGCCCCAACAATACCTTGTCTAGTTTTACTATGGTTACAGGAATGAAAAAAATCTATTTTTTTTTAATTATCTTTTCTCCATTTCCTGACTTTGGTTCCCTTTTTTCTAATTTCTCTTTTTTATGTTTAGCTCTTTACTTTTTTTGCCCGTTTTTATACCCCCACGTTTAAAAAACGTAATGTTAATTTTGTCACTCCGTTTGTAACGCCGATAAGGAGGCGTGGCCGGTATAGAAAAGAATATATATTCCTGATCAGCATCACCTCCTGAGTCGATTTAGCCATGTCCGTCTGTCTGTCTGTCCGTCTGTGTCCACGAGAACAGCCGTAATTTTTGAGCTGTCATAACGAAATTAAAAATATATGCTTGATTGAATAAAATATTGAATATTTATTTTGAGTATTAAATTTGTAAAAATCAGATGAAAACCACACCTACCTCCCATACAAAGTGACTTAACCAAAACGGGAAAATCTCTTTAAATTCCACAAAAATCAATTTAATGACTTAAAATTTCGCACAGTGTCTTTAATATTATATATTTATTTTGAGTATTAAATTTGTAAAAATCGGATGAAAACACGCCTACCTCCCATACAAAGTGACTTAACCAAAACGGGAAAAATCTCTTTAAATATATTTAACAGTTTGCTTAAGACTTTATATATACTCTAATTCGGCCGTGGGGGTATTTTAACTTCGGCCCTGTCGAAGATAATTCCTTACTAGTTTAAATTGCATTTCTCTTGATTGATAGACTTTAATCAACTTTTTTCGCTGGTATGTTGTATTTTTTTTTTATGTAGAGCTGTTACAAATTTATATACTACTTTAACGAAAAAAAAGAAAGGAATTTTAAAAATTAAGCAATTATTTTAGAAATAGCTCACTTCTATATGCACTCCATATTGTGGTCGTTAAAAGAATGGCATAAAAAGAAATGAAAAAAAAAGCTCAAGCTTTACTGACGGCTACAAAACTTGTAAAAAATCTGGAGCGAGTTGCGTAACGGTAACTTGCTGTTAATACAGTACCATCTATAAAAATAATTAGAAATTATGTAAAGTAACTTAATGTCAACTTACAATATATAAACACAATAAACTGCCTAAATAAAAACAAAAAGAAGTGTTGTGGTAACTACATTTGCATCAAAATTTAGTAGAATTAACAAATTTTTCAACCACATCGGATTTATTAGTTCCTTATAAAAGAACCTAATTACAGGAATCTTTATTTGGAGATCGCAGGCATGAGAGAAAACTAAAACTCTTTTCCGCACGTTTTTATCAGTTATTTTCTATTTACTTTAATATATTAAACTCAATTTCGTTTAAGTCCACCACTAACTGAATACACAGTTGGTTACAGGAGTGACAACTTTTTTGGTTAATATATTATTAATATAACAAATAAGTTGAATTTTTCACTTGAGGAAAACGTTTAAAGAAGGCGTTTAAACGATACTTCTTTCTTAGTTTTGCTTACTAAAAGGCGCAAAATTTCAAAAGTGGTAAAATCGATGGGCAAAAAGTTTGAAGATGAAAAATTTGTTAAAAAATTTTAAAATTATTAAGAAGGGCAGAAAATGTACACGGTATACGTCAGGGCCATAGCCAAGGGGGTTTTCGGCCAAGCCCCCAGAGTCGAAATTTTAATGAAATCACTTTGAATCACTTTAATATGTTCTAAAAAAACTTAACAAATCATATACTGAAGTTGCGTTTACGTGTAAAAGTCTTTGTTAAGAGCTGAATCGTGTAAACAACAATAGTGAAAACCAATGCATCGTGATTATCAGATCAAAAGTGATACATTCAAAATTACCATTACTATTGTGCTCAATTCCCTTTACATCGCCAGTTGTAGATGATGGTAGTGATGATAACAGTGAAGCCAACTAGAATGACATTCAAACTACCTAGAAAGATTTTAGAGTATACTTCAGCCAACAACTAATTTTAATTTTCCCTCGAACGTTTTTCGTAAGTTTAAATTTCAGTATCCATGGTTGGCTTACTCCAAATATGCAAATGGAGCTTATTGTAAGTTCTGCGTTTTCTTTAGCTCTGCTTATGGCGGCGTTTCATTGCAGTTTTCTCGGTATTTACGGCACAAAACAAGTTTTAATGTATATACATTTTTCTGCCCTTTTCATTGTGACTCTTTTTTAGTCAAGCGTTTTTAAACAATTAACTTTCGAATTAAAGATAAAGATCTAAACTTGATTTAATTTTTGAGGAATGTTTGAAGTTACTCATGAGATATAAAAAGTTGATTAACATTTTTCAGAATTCCGACCCGAGGAAAAGTCTTAAGCCAACCACTTAAGTATTTTTGTGAATTTTTAGGTTTTAAGATTTGTGAAGTTCATGTAAAAGTTTATCTGTCATTAAAATTTTATCAATTTGAGATAAATAAGATATCGTTCTCATCCCTAAAATGTCTTAAAACATACCTCTGTATTTCAATGGGCGAGTTCCGTATGAACTGATACGGCAGTAGCCAGGAACGATTACTTGACTTTTCAAGAAAATAATTTTACTTTATTTTTTTTTATTTATTTTTTATTTTATTATAAATTATACAATAATAAATTATTATACAATCAGAGGAAAAGAAGCACTAGCTTCTATGGCTTTCGGCTCTCTTAGTGTATTATATGACTTTATAAAGTTGACAATATTATAAAGAGAAAGAACGAAAAATAAAAAACTGGAATAAATCTATATACTTATGTAATGCATATGAATATCAATCTCTTAATCAGTAAGAAGCTATTTTAAATATGATATATTAAACTTGTTTGCTTAAGAAAATTGTTAATCAGTAGTATGTATTCGGGAGAACAAGCTCTGAAGCATGTGGCTTACAGACATATTATCAGAATTGCACAATATGCAGCTAGGTGCACCGCTACCTTTTAGCAGGTGTTGGTGTGTGAGTTTTGTGTGAACTAAACGAAGGCGAATGAAAGGTTTGATGAAAGTGCAAGAAAATGATGTTGGGTATGTTGGTGGACTGCGAGACGGATTAATGGTTGCAGAGTGATGTTGATATTGGTACCAAGCACTTTGAACTGTATCTTGAAGATTTTTGTTAATGAGATGGTAAATGTCTTTTTTTCCGCTGTTTGGATATGAAATGTTGGTCTCTTACTCACTTCTTTTGCAGCAATATCTGCCTGTTCATTCCCGATGATACCAGCATGGCCAGGTATCCACATGAGTCTTTTTTTATTTCGAAATCTTGTTAGCTTGTCCCTTATTGTTGAAATTATATTGCTGTTGCAGAACGGGTTACTATCCGTAATAGACGATATCGCGTTAATAGACGATAAGTTGTCAGCGCAAATAATAAATTTGCCTTTGTTTCTTATTGAATGCAGTACTGCGTTGTAGATTCCAACTGCTTCAGCTGTGAAGATAGAGGTGTGATTTTGCAGAAGACCAATATTGATAATATCGCACTTTTTGTTTACGACTGCAAAGGAAGTGTTATTGAGCGTCTTCGAGTCGTCAGTATATAGAAATTGCCAATGAAAGTTTTCATAATTGTTTTTCTCATTTAAAAAACGCTATTCTGTATTGTTAGTTTTTTCATTTGGATATTTGAGCAGATCAAGCAAAAACGATGACGGTTCGGACTCCAGGGTGGGGCAGTTTGATTTTTGGTAGATTGACTTGATTGAAATTAGAAAACTCTACGCATTTAAATAAAACTGATGGTTTTTTGGATAATATTTTCCTTTTGATTGAGTTTGAATTTTAGATTAACTTCGGTATCAGGCGGTATGTGCTGTGTGCCAGAATATTTTTTATTGGTGAAGTTGAAAATGCACGAAGACTATTCCGAATACTATTCCAAAGACTATTCCGCAGTGCAAAAATAGTCTCTAGCATTAATTTTCGCTAAGTGTGTTAACCTTTAGTAATCAGCCTTGCGTGTAAACAACACAAATTGGCGCCTAAATTTTACTTTAATCTTTTCTGTTGAGAGCTTTTTTTCTAATATTGAATTCTGAAAACTTTAAAACTTTGTTAAAATTTATGTATCATAGTTTTTGGGGGTGCTAGGAAAACTTTTTGGGGTGCTCAGCTGCCCCCAGCACCCCCTGGCTACTGCCGTGAGCAGATGTCCGTCCCTTAGCATACACAATAATCGCACAGTAATAGAATAGGAAGAATTCTAAATGTTAGTAGAATTTGCAAAAAAAAAAAATACAAAAACTTTCACAATTCAAATAACTTCATTTTAATTTTTTTCTAATTTCTTGAAAATTTTTTCAGAAGTTGTTTATTTTGTACTTAATATTTAAGCTGTAATATATATAAATTTCAGAAATTCTGGTCATGAATGCAACCACTTAAAACTTTTCAACGTTATCTTAAAATTGAGGATCGCATAAGAAATAATGAAGTTATATCAATTTTGGTGAAAATAAATTAAAAACGCACGAAAAACAGCATTATGTTCATTGCTATTGCAAAACTTTAAATTTTTTTGATGCAGATTGAAAGAATATTCTTCGGCTATTAATATCTGTGAATTTATTTTTTTTTACAACTATTTTACCAGCCAATATATTCACGAAAAACATGATTTTTTTAAATTTTTGCAAAATGTTTTAGCTCACTGGCGGCTATCGTGACACCCAAAATATTTTGTGAATCGTTATAAAATAGACCTAGGTTAATTTTTAGAGGGGTACAAATGGAAATATTTTTCTAATGGAAATCGAGGCACCTTAATATATTACAAACTTACATACATAATATATAAAAAACTTATCTTGAAAGTGTCCTCGGTGTCTGGGTGGCTCAACTCGGGCCACGTTAAATTATTTGTCTGTGACTACGACAGGTCTGCCGTGCTATACAAGGCAGCCTGGTATCAGTAAAGTCGGCGAGGTTTGGCCTGGGGCAATGAAGAAGAGCAAAATACCGACTCGTCCAAGAGCAAGGATGTGGCTACCAGTCACCTGCTCAAAGCCGGACGAGATTTTAAAAATGTTCCAGGCCTGCAACCCGAATATAAACATGAAAGGCTGAGCGATCGGTAGACCGCTAATCGCTAATGCTGATAGAGAAGAGGAAGGGAGTCCTCTGGTATTCCTTCTTAAGGGTCTTCCTGAAGGTGCACAGCAAGGACAAGCTGTTCAGGGGCCCTACTACAAAAGCGCAGTCAAGCCAGGCTGTAGCGGAAGTAGTAGAGACCCCAAGCAGTACACCAGATTCAGACCTAGACGAAGGCATGTCAGAGGGCTTGGTTGGCCTCATCGGTGTGACGGACCTCTAGTGCGAGGATGAACTCTTGGCTGAAGAGACGTCCTAAGAAGAGGGGCCTGACGTTATGATGATGGCCAGTCAAAAATCTGGAGGTGCTCCAGATTAACCTTCATCATTCCAAGCTCGCCTCGGCGAATTTCCTAGTCCATCTTTAAAGCGGTGGATTCGATGAACCCCTTATTCAGGAACCCTGGGTATGTGGTGGCAGGGTTTGTGGATAGAGGACGGAGGGTTACAAGACGCTGATGCTCCAGATTAGCCTTCATCATTCCAAGCTCGTCTCGGCGAATTTCCTAGTCCATCTTTAAAGCGGTGGATTCGATGAACCCCTTATTCAGGAACCCTGGGTATGTGGTGGCAGGGTTTCTGGATTAAGGACGGAGGGTTACAAGACGCTGGTAGCTAATAATGTAGGTATGCCTAATGTTGTATTCTCCTGCAAGGATACACGTAGATTCTAACAGTCCCTAAGGGCAGGCTCGAGGCCATAAATTTGCCAGTTGTGTTTTATCCCGAAGAAAAGCACACACTGCCCGACGTGTTTTATCCCGAAGGAAAGCACATGTTGCCAGATGCAGCTTCATCCTGCTGCGAGGAAATACTTACCCAGGAATTATCTTCGTGATCTGAGTGTCAACGTCTTTCAATTTAAAAACACAAATTGACTTTGTCAACTCACTAAACTGACCTGACTCTCCTTTATTTTCCAGAGATCAGATCTTTTATAATATCTGATCTCTGTTTTCTCTTTTCTTCTTCTTTTTTTTCTTATTAAAAAACTTAAAATAATCTTAAAAAAAATTCTTAATTTATAATTTAGCATTGACCATAATTGAGCCAGATTGCATTTCTTTGCACCTGGCAAAGGTGGTCTAGATTTTATTCGTAACATACTTTACATTGCAAAACAAGCACACCATGGGGGATTGATTGGGATTTTAAATTTTAGATTACAATCAATGAATTGAAAAAATGAATGCAATCACTTTTTCAAAGAATTGATTGGGAATTAAATGATTTTAAATCACAAATGAATGCATTATTTTACAGCTCTGTTTACACTACAGTGCTCTCTAGTGTTCAGGATGGATCAAAAAAGATAGCGCTATAATACTCATCGTACCTGAAAACTCCCGATTGCAGCACAACCAATCGGGTCCAATTGTAAATCCAAACCATCCAGCAACCAACTCAAACACACCAGCTATTAAGGAGGAGTTCAGTGACATACTCCTGGCTTACATTCGTCAAGACTTGACGGTCAAGTCCTACCTTATGGATAAAAGACGCGGATATCAAACGTGAGAGAGGTGGAAGTTAAAAAGGGAATGACCAAGAAGTCAAGTCTCGATGAGTGTAAACCAGGAGATACAGACGATTTATATATAGAGATTAACCCTTGATTGCAGGCCTGTAGCCAGACCAAGAAGGCAGAGGGGGCAGGCATGAATCTTGGGGGGGGGGTGAAATTTTTTGTTTTTTCATTTAAATAAAAAAAATTTTAACGTGTGAAATGAATACATTACACATATTTATTAAAAACAGTTAATTTTATAATATTTACATGGCTATGTAAACCTTTTTATGCATGAGATTAATACATAAAAAATAATATAAAAATTAATTCAGGACTTTGTAATAAAATGAAGGTAAAACTACGTAATTTAATTAAAGTGGCTAGAAATATAAGAAAGAGTAGCGAAATGGGCTAACATATGTATAAGACATTTTTTAAGTAAAACAATTAAAAAAATTTATTTAACCCGCATCAGTCGATTGCATCAAATTGATGCAAATTTCTTATTCAGATTTATATATTAAGAACAAACATGCATGTTTTGATTTAAATCTCTTGCTTCTTTAAATTTTTGTTAGAATTTAAATTTGCAATTTTTTTTATTATAAAATTAATAAACATTCATCATGCATAAAAAAAATTTGAGAACTAAAAACATTTCCATGAATTATATATTATTTTTGCATCTGCATCAAATTGATGCACAACGTGCTTTTCGTTTATAGAAAATTCCTATGGATGAGGGTTAAAAAATTATTAATATTCAAATTTTATTTTTTGGTAGCAAATGTTGGCGACCCAGTAGAAATTTGAAAAATTATAACAATTTGCCTGAAGAGTTTTGTTAAACAAATTTCACATACATATTCAAGTCATGAATAAGGTGAATGTGTATATTTTTTGTTATTTTAAACTAATTTTAAAGCAATAAACAAATATATCAACAAAATGCATATTAATTACTCATTTAAAGTTTTTCATTGTCTGATTTGACCAGGGGGGCAAACGGTTGTAGTAGGGGGCATTTCCTCCCTTTTCCAACCCTGGCTACAAGCCTTCTTGATTGCCACATCTCGCTCAAAAAATTCTCCCTCAAAACTAGAATATTTGAACGTTGTTTTAAAATAAAATATTTTAAGTTTCAAACATATCCACTCATTCTATTTCTTGACTTGTGACAAACTTCACAAAGTTGTGTGGGCGACTTAAAAAATATACGTCCTTTTTCCCCATTGAACAAGTCTTAAAAACCCTGTTTCTTCTTTAAATGAAAAAATATCAAAAGAGAAGAAAAAAAATATCTGCGAAAACAGTAAATTGCGTTGCTGCTTGACGTCTAGATTTAAATATAGTCAGAGAATGAAAATGGAATTACTAGCGCTATATAAAAAAATGAATAAATATTCGAATTTAATTACCTTTAATAATTTTAATTAAGATGTGCACGACTGGATTTGGCGATTCGTCTGGTAGTTAGTAGAATTGGTTATTTATAAACTGCCACATTAGGCGCGGTCTAATTAGGCTACTAAAACTGGAAAGGTTTTGTAAGCAAACGCCAGCAAAAGTGTACCTGTAGGTATCCTTTTCTTTTAGAGAATGAACCAGTTTGAAATGTTTTGACATACATTTCATTGTTAAGCGCACTTAGCAAATAAAGCAATCCATACTCGTTCCGCCCGGACCAATAATTAAATTGTAATATATATACATACGAATAATGGCTGCAATAAAAAAAAATAAATATACTGAAGAAATATCAACGCGTAATGAATGAGATGAAAGTCGATTTTTTGAGAATTTCAATATAAGTCGGCTGTAAATACAAAAATGTTGCGAATAAGAACGCCAAATTCTAATTTAAAAACAATATAGTACATATATAACAGCAATATAATTTGATGTTATACTTGCATTCATTGGATTAAATTGATACAATGCGAATAAATTCAATCTAAAAGAATTCTTACCTTATCAGTCAGGTAACTGACCGCGGCTAATAGTAACAGGAAAAATCTTGGAGTTGAAGTAACGCCCTTTTATTCTTGTTTTATATAATTTATCTTTATTTTAGCACCTTGCACACAAAAATATAACACAAAACACAAACAATTTCTGTATAAATATACTTCTGATTTGATTTATAATTTTTAGATGGAGTTGATTCAAAAATTCGATCGAATTTTTGCACAGTGGTTCCCTTTCCATATAAAAGGGTGACAAAAACATTCCCAATCGAGATATTAACAAAAACTTTGTGTACGTACTCCTGGAAAGATAAATTAATTATACTGTGAAAATGGGCGTGGTAGGACCAAAAGTACGCGCACCTCCCATACAAAGTAAAAGATTTTTTCTTATTTTCTCCACTGTTATAAAAGCAATTTTGGTGAAATTTTGGCTGTCATTGTTCTAGTGTTAGGTCGCAACAGAACTACGCCCACCTCCCATACAAAGTGATGGACAAAATACTTGAAAATAGAATTTGCTTTGTTCAAGATTACATAAAAAACTTGGGAAAATATACATGTATATATCACTAGATATGCAGTCATGTGAAAATAAATAGGGACACCTATATTTTTATATTTGAAGCTGCATGAATTATATACAAGGTGCCCTAGGTATAGCGTTAATTCAATCAGCTGGTGATTCATCTTGATAAGGTGAGCATACCACTTAATGGAGTTTCCTCTCATTTTGTAAAACTTTCAAGAAACAAGGTGTTTTACGGTTTTGGTTCGTGTTTAGTATTATTGATCTAGAACTTAAACTACTCACCACAAAATAAAAATTAATATATTGTATTTTAGAAAACATATCAACTTTTCCATCAATATCAACCACTTTCGTGTCATGTGCTGCAGCGGAGCTAAAATTTTGAGATTATTCAACGAATAACAACAAATTTTTTATCTTTTGTTTTAGCGGAGCTGTATTCGTCCAAATTTAAGATGTCTTTTTTTCATGTAAAAATACACCTAATCAACATTATTTTTTTAAATTCTAACTTTGGTCAATAACAGCTCCGCTAAAACAAAAGATAGAAATTTTGTTGATATTTCGTTGAATAATCTCAAAATTTTGCATGACACGAAAGTGGTTGATATATTGATGGAAAAGTTGATATTTTTTCTAAAATACAGTATATTAATTTTTATTTTATGGTGAGTAGTTTAGACTTTAGATCAATAATTCTAAAGACGTACCAAAACCATGAAACACCCTGTATCTTGAAAGTTTTACAATGTGGGAGGAAACTCCATAAAGTTCTATACTCGCCTTATCAGGAGAAACCATCATCCGAGGGAATTAATGCTATTTCTGTTGCACCTTGTATGTAATTCATGCAGCTTTAAATATAAAAATACAGGTGTCCCTATTTCTTTTCACATGACTGTATATATATTAGGCAGGGTCGATTTGTGGGGAGGCAAAAAAAATCACCCATTGCTCAGTGAAAATCGTATTCTAGGGATCAAAATAAGAAACTTTGCCCGAGAAACTATGCCTCTAAAACGAATTCTAATGCCCCAACTTTTCCGTAGGGTAAAATTTTAAAAAATCCCTCTTTGACCCATTTAGATTGCCCCAATCGAGTCCAAATATATGACCGACCCCCACTAACTTTGATGGGCGGATCCACCCATGCCAGTGGCTACCAGATTTCGCTGATTTTTTCATGTAAAGTGCCAAAAATGGTGATTTTTTAAATGTTTGTATGGGGACCCCCCAGGGGGGTTCCAGGGGGTGTGCCACCGACATGGGTGGATCGGCCCTCCAAAGTTAGTGGGGGTCGGTCATACATTTGGACTTGATTGGGGCAATCTAAATGGGTCAAAGAGGGATTTTTCAAAATTTGACCCTACGGGACAAAAGTCAAAAGTTGGGACTTTGATCCATTTAGAGTGCCCTAATCGAGTCCAAATGTATGACCGACCCCCACTTACTTTGGAGGGCCGATCCACCCATGCCAGTGGCACACCCCCTGGGGGGTTCCCATGCAAACATTTAAAAAAAATCACAATTTTTGGCACTTTACATGAACAAATCAGCGAAATGGGGTCGCCACTGGCATGGGTGGATCGGCCCTCCAAAGTTAGTGGGGGTAGGTCATATATTTGGACTCGATTGGGGCACTCTAAATGGGTCAAAGAGGAATTTTTCAAAATTTGACCCTACGGGACAAAAGTCAAAAGTTGGGGCATTAGAATTCGTTTTAGAGGTATAGTTCCTCGGGCAAAGTTTCTTATTTTGATCCCTAGAATACGATTTTCACTACGCAATGGGCGATTTTTTTACCTCCCCACAAATCGACCCATCCTAATATATATATATATATATATATATATAAATAATATATTAAATTTTTGACCTTTTTTATATTAGATTATTGGTAGTTAAACGAGCTATAGGTCAGATTTTTTTCTTAATTTATTTAATATAAATTTAAATTCCAATATTTCGTTTTTCGTTGAAAAACATCATCAGGGAAAACACTAAAATATATACAATAATTACAAATTACAATATAATCACATAACATAATATTTAAAATACATGAACTTACAAAAATTAAATAAATATACTGAATTTACATTGATTTTTTTAAAAAACATTTGAGAAACGATATGACAAAAAACATAAGAACATCTAGCATAAGTAAACAACACTTGACGACGGACTTTGATGACTAATTATTGTTAGTTTTGTCTTATAATGTTTTGTTTATTTGTTTGCTCTTTATTTATTAGGTGTCTGTAGATGTGAGCGCAATTGTCCGTGTCAGTCTTAAAATTCAATCTCAATTGTTTAGGGACGTTAATAATGTGTAGCATTTCAAGCATGTATCGTCTCCTATAATTTTTCTCTTGCTGCAGAACTTTTGTTTTGTCAAAATCAGGAGCGTGTCCAGACTTCGTACAATGGGCTGCTAATGCTGTTTTTTGTTCTAAAGGTTTGTCCAGTGCTTTAAAGTCTGACTTATGTCCTGCTATTCTCGTCCGTAATTTAGTTTTTGTTGTTCTAACATATACCTTTTCGCATAAATTGGATCCGTCACCTTTGCACGGAATTTGATATATCAAATTCGATTTGTCCTGCTTGTCAAGTTTACATTTAGTGTTCGTGTAAAGTGTTTGTAAAGTGTTTGATGTTTTAAAAGCTATTCTAAACTGGTCCTTATTAAAAATGTTGGACTTTTTAAACTTCTCTGAAAAACCGGGAATATATGTCATGCTTTTATAAGTTTTAGGGGGGTCGTTTGTCGTCACTTTTTCGTTTACTGTTCTTTCTTTATGTTTAACAATTTTTTTAATTAAATATTCCGGAAAGCAGTTTTTCTTTAAAATATCTTTAATTTTAATCGCATTGTCCTTATGGAATTTTTTGTCACTTATTTCGAAAACCCGGTTTGTAAAATTTTTAGCTGTATTAATTATTATATTTTTTGGATGTTTTGAGTGAAAATTAATTATTCGTCCTGTTGCCGTTGGTTTTTGATACCAATTTATTTCTATTTTATTGTTTTTTCTCATAAGTAATGTGTCAAGATAAGGTAGTTTATTGTCAGTTTCATTTTCTAAAGTGAACTTTATTCTCCTATGGTATGAATTTAGTGCGTTTAAAGTGTTTTGGATTTGGTCATATCTAACTATCGCAAAAAGGTCGTCTACATATTTGGTAACTAATTTTGGTTTCACTGGGAGATCGTCTAAACATTTATCTAAAAGGTCTTCCATTACTACGTCCGCTACTATTGGTGATGCAGGTGATCCCATGGCCGTGCCTCGTAGTTGTAAATAAATTTTGTTGTCATATTTTAAATATCTAGCGTCTTTTATACAAAGTAATAAAATGTGAGAAAATTGTTTTTTGGTCATATTTGTGTATTTTTCTATTATTGTCCATTTTCTTTCTATTGTTTTTATTGCGAAGTCAACTGGGATACTAGGGAAAAGTGATACTACGTCGAATGATATTAGTCTCTCATCGTCTGAAATGTATATGTTATTAAGTTTGTTCTTTAGGTCCAGTGCGTCTTTTATGTTGTACTTAGATGTTACCGTTAACTTATTCAATATTTTCACTAAATATTTGCTGAGTTCGTGTGTTGGAGAGTTGATGGACGAGCAAATTGGTCTCAATGGCATGTTCGGTTTGTGCAGCTTTGGTAGTCCATATATTCTTGGTGCCGTTGCAGTAGTTGTTGTCATCTTTAATTTTTCATAGTCCGAGATCAAATTATTTTTGAATAGAATGTCGACTAAATTGTTATTTTTCTGTTGCAAAGCCGTTGTTGGGTCCCTTTTAACTTCCTTGTATGTTGCAATGTCTCTTAATAAAATTCTAATTTTCTTGTCGTAATCCACTTTTTTCATCGCTACAGTTTTGTTTCCCTTGTCTGCATTCACAATTATAATGTCTTTATTTTCTTTGAGGAATCGTCTAGTTTTGCCCACTGTATCTAAGATCAGCTTGTCTCTTGTGTCCAAATGTATGCGTGTTACATGGTTTTCCATCAGTGTAGTCAGTTTTACTCTCGCCGTTTCTTGTGATTCTTTGTCTTTGTTGGTTTGTACGAAATCTTCACCTTCCGCAATGCATGTTAGTGTTGGAAAGTTTTGTTTCGTTGTGGGAAGAGCGTATTTTGGTCCCAGAGAAAGAAGCCATTGAGTCTCTTTTGGTATGTCTGTATTTGTTGTGTTGATAAACCACTCCGTTTCGTTTTCGTTGATATTGAGTTTTCTTTTTTGTTTCTCTAAAATTTTATTGAATTTGTTTTGATGTGTTTGTTTAATTTGACTCAAAGTCTTTGTGTATAAGTGTTCTTCACTCCGCCATAGAAGCTCAGCATCTTCTGCACTCATTCTTTCGTTGATTTTATTTCTTATGCTTGTTAATTCTTTTTCATTACATGTTAAATTTTGGTGTTTATATTTTATCAGCTGATTTAGTATTTTCGTTTTAAATGTATGTATTATTTTTGTTATTGCTTTGTCTGTTTTTGGAGGGATGTTTTTATTGATTTCGAAAATTGTTTTAATATTTTTGGTTGTGTTATCCAAAAAATTTGGTGTCACTCTATATATTCTGCACTTTTGAAGGAATTGTATTGCACCTATTGTTTTGGCTTTAGTTTTGTTCGTATTTCTATGTCTGTTGATTATTGTGTTTGTATGATTGCTGTATTTTCGTTTCAATTCTTTATAAATCTTCATCTTGTTTATATATTTGGCTTGCTCTCCTTATAGATTAATTTATTAAATTTTTGACCTTTTTTATATTAGATTATTGGTAGTTAAACGAGCTATAGGTCAGATTTTTTTCTTAATTTATTTAATATAAATTTAAATTCCAATATTTCGTTTTTCGTTGAAAAACATCATCAGGGAAAACACTAAAATATATACAATAATTACAAATTACAATATAATCACATAACATAATATTTAAAATACATGAACTTACAAAAATTAAATAAATATACTGAATTTACATTGATTTTTTTAAAAAACATTTGAGAAACGATATGACAAAAAACATAAGAACATCTAGCATAAGTAAACAACACTTGACGACGGACTTTGATGACTAATTATTGTTAGTTTTGTCTTATAATGTTTTGTTTATTTGTTTGCTCTTTATTTATTAGGTGTCTGTAGATGTGAGCGCAATTGTCCGTGTCAGTCTTAAAATTCAATCTCAATTGTTTAGGGACGTTAATAATGTGTAGCATTTCAAGCATGTATCGTCTCCTATAATTTTTCTCTTAAAAAAACGAAATATTGGAATTTAAATTTATATTAAATAAATTAAGAAAAAAATCTGACCTATAGCTCGTTTAACTACCAATAATCTTATATAAATAATATATATATATATAATATATATATAATATAATATATATATATATTAGGGTGTTCTCTATTTGTATGGGATTTTTAGTATATTCGAAAAAGGTAGGTCTAACCCCCCAAAAAGTTGTCAAATGATCTCAGAAGTAAGCTGGAAAAATTTAACGCCCCTACGACCCCGCCTTCCCATGCCGCCGTTCGATTGAAAAAAAAATGTTTATCACTCATACGCCTTGCTTTCTCATTTTGAAAATTATTTTGTTTTATAGTGCATAAACTGTGAAAATCAGTTCAAAGTTATTATACAATATGGAAAATGTATTATTTTTAACATTTATCATATTGTCATACGCAATATTATATAAGTTTCATTTATATTATTCATATGCGAACATCACAATAACATTTTATAAAGCAATGTATAGCCATACAATTGGCGACGGCGCGCCGCTTGATTTTCATCGGACGGCTTGGGGCTCTGACACTTTTGACAATTACTGGGTGCTTGACAACTACTAAAATCAATGTTTTACAAATGGCCGTCTTGCAGCCACTTTTATACTGACACTATGATAGTTGCATTAAAGTTTATTTTATCGGTCATAGTGGCAATGAAGTGTGTAAAAATGTCGTTGCGAAATGAAAATATTATTTATTTAGTTGGTCCAATTAATTTTAGTATTACTGGTTCAAAATTGCCATCCAATAAACAAGTGTTACAGGTATTATTTTACAATACTAGAAACGTTAAATTAAACCTTAAAGAAAGTGCACGTTTGCTGATTCGTGAAGTGATGATATTCTGGGAAAAGGCGCGCAATTACAGCATTGTGTTACAAAACTTGCATTATTGTTCCTTAAAGCAGAAAACGAAAGCGATTTCAAAATACGGCCACCAGGAGCAATGCACCATGCGAGATGGATGTCGAAAGCAATTTACTGCTTGAAAATATTTCTTCTCCGTGAGGACTACCCATTGCCCGAAGAAGAATTGAATGCTTTAGGAGATATCTGCTGCTTCATGGTCCGTTTTTATATTAAGGCTTGGTACAAATGCTCAAACGCAGCAACAGCATGCCAAACAGATATCGACCTCATTTGCCAAATGGTGAAATATCAAGATATTGACGAAATGACAGCAAGACCTGCATTGAAGAAACTTATGAGTCATTCTTGGTATTTACATCACGAAATATTTGCTCTCGCGTTTTTTGAAGGAACTCGACACTAAAAGGAAAATGGTACAAGCTTTGACAAGGGTTAGTGTAGAACAAGTGGACAAAAGGCTTCATTTACATATTGAGGATATCAGGAACTGGGAAGGTAATAATGCGATTAAATAACTTTTAAATTTTAAACTAATAATTAAAAACGTGCTAACAGATAAGACGGTTGACGAATTTATAAATGAGAAAAGTGCTGAAATGATTCGTCGATTTAAAATCGATGACAGTTTTCTCAGTTGTGACCCGGAAAATTGGAGTAGCCATGAAGCTTATATTGATGGGGAAAAAATTGTAAAGTCGTTGCGTGTTGTCAATGATACTGCTGAGAGAGCAGTTAAGCTGATGGAAGACTATCATGGCCTTCTCACCAAAGACAAGAATAAAAAAAAATACATTCTGCAAAGCGTTTACACAAATTATTCGAAAACTGTTTTGAGTAAAAATTATTAATAAATACATATTGTATAATAACTTTGAACTGATTTTCACAGTTTATGCACTATAAAACAAAATAATTTTCAAAATGAGAAAGCAAGGCGTATGAGTGATAAATTTTTTTTTCAATCGAACGGCGGCATGGGAAGGCGCGGTCGTAGGGGCGTTAAATTTTTCCTGCTTACTTTTGAGATCATTTGACAACTTTTCGGGGGGTCAGACCTACCTTTTTCAAAAAAATTAAAATAGAGAACAGAACACCCTAATATATATGTAATATACATAATATTATATATATATATATATATATATATATATATATATATATATAATTGATTATATATATATACATATGTGAATATTCGAACACTGTTGCTACTACTTTGTATATTATCAAACAATAAGGGTATTCACTTCATTGCTGAAATTTCAGAAATCGGAAATTTCCGACGAGTTGAAGTGTGCAACCGTTTGTAATGTTTCGTTTTTTTTCACATGCATCTGTTAAGCTTAAAATCACCCTTGATTCATTTCGTTGGTGGGCTTGTTACCAAAACAAACACTTTTATTAAAAAATTTTTGATTTCTGCCTTTTAATAGAAGAATAATGCCAAAAAAGTAGTAAAACTAAATTATATGATCGGCTTCAATAGAATTAATGATAATTTTGTTCTTGCTCGCAAGCATTGCATCAGCTTTTAGAAGGATTTGACAGAATGCTCTTCTTCTTATTGAAATTATCAAATTCACAACGACTTACACGCATTAAACAGATTTGCTTATGCTTACTGAACACATCTTTTCTTAGCAAATTTCCGAAGGTTATTTTTCATCAACTCAATAGGTGATTAAATTTAAGCAAACTTCGAAAAACCAAAACAACAACAATTGCACTGAAGTTTTCGTAAATTTCAGCATTTCGGAAATTTCAGCAGTGAAGTGAATACCCTTAAGGCCGTTTTATTCACTTTTTTAATTTGAGAAGTTGGAATAACTTTGGGATTTATTCGATTTCAAATGTTATTCCATGGCAGAATAACCAGGTAGATGCAATTCGGAGAGCAAAAAACGAGAGAGCAAAACATTGGCGTAGCTATAATGTCACTATTGACAATTTATTTTTATTCGTTCAGCCATATGGATGTATAATTTACTCGTAACCGTGTAAATAAAGCGAGTACCCGGATTTTTTGTGTGAAAATATAAGAAATATTATTAAAATCATTACAAATTTAATAAAATGAGCTGTGTTTATAGTTATAATACAGAATTAATTGTATTTTGACTGTAAACAAAGCAAATACAAATTAAATTTTAATAAAATTTTCATTTGACTACTAGTTAGAATGTTCAGTAACCAATTTGTTTGTGTCGCTATGTACGGCTGCTTTGAATTGACAAAATATATTTTGACATTATAGCTACGCATTTGTTATTGTTTTATTTGTCGTAGAGAGCATGTTTCTAGTGAGCCTACCTGGTTATTCTGCCATGATGTTATTCCATTTTATTCACTTGAATTTTTCAAAAATATTTTGACATATTGAAGATTTGATATAACTTTCGTTTGATAACTTTTGTCAACTTGTGATTTCTCTAACTTCCAAATATATGACCTGTTATAAATTCTAACTTGGGATATTTGGTGTAACTTGTGATTTTCGCTTCATTCACAGTTCAATTGGTACACGCTTGTGCTACGACAACAAAATTGTTACTATAAAAACATTTGAAGCACGAATTATTTTATCTGACTAGAACCTATACAGTTCAGCACAAATTTTTTGTGCACAATATTAAAGATTTAGGTTCCGCTAACCGTTAAAAATGTTATGGCGTCCGTGGCATACTGATTACAGTGCGTGGTCGGTATGCTAAGAACAGTGGTGGTAGGGGTTTAATTCACTTCTGAGACAGAATATTTATTCTATTCAATCAATATTTATTATAAAATAAACCTCAGAGAGTAATACCTGCCAAGTAGTGCTTCTCGAGAACACGACCCGTTTGGAGTCGGCATTACTTGAATATCTAGTTCTCGATCATTGTGTTCAAACATTTAATAACACGCACAACACAATCAAAAGAGGATCGATCAAAGTCCTTCCAAGGGCTTGAATTGCACTTTATATCCGTAATGACCTGTTTTAATTTCCGCTGATCGATATCAACTAAAAAGATAACAATCATTAGTTTGCCAAAAAAAACTTTGATGCGCAGTAACATTAAAGTGCTGTTATTATGTGCACGATTATGAGTAGTCGGTACCTACATTTTTGCATCAGTTTACAATGTGGAATTTGTACGTGCAGCTGGAGCCATTAGTTAAAGAGAATATGAAGCTTGCCAATTTCAGGTTGGTGGTCACTCGATTTTCAAGAAGTAGAAGTGCATAGAGAGTAAATTAAGGTATCCCAAAATAAGGCACCATTTCTGATGTATCTTTTCAATTTCAGTTACTAAATTTTTGTAAATGCCTTTTTATGTTTAACAGCTCTAGTGACTGAATTTGCTTCATCGAAAAAATTTCAACAGAACTGGTGCAAGTACTATAGCTCTATTTACTCTGTATGTAGGAAGTTAGAAAAAATAATGTCGTGCAGCCTTCAAGTCACAAATCTTTACTTAAGTCAAAAATGGAACTTTTTTCGTTCGATTTAGTAAATATTAGTTTGACAAAAGAAACCAAAAATAAAACAATACATTTGAGACCACTTTTAAAAAAAAACCAACTTATTTTTCTAGAAGTAAAAAAACGGTTAAAAACAGTATTTCAAAAAAACATTTATTCCAATTTGCAAAGAGCTGAACCACATTGCACGTCGCGTGAACAATAACTTTCCAAGAAAAACACATTTAAGGATTGCGCTTAAAGAAGGTTTCTAGATCCTCAAGTGGAAAAATTTCAATTTTTAACGATTTATTTTCAAGCCATTTTATTATACATTGTAGTCGGGTTTATTTTAACATAATTAAGTTAGAAGTCAATATAAAGAAACTATTTTTGTAATATTGGTTTTGTATGCTAGAAGGCGCCAAAGTCGATTTCTTAAAAAATAGAGTACATGGTAACATGTTACATACATGGTTACATGTTAATAACCAAAACAAAACCAAACTAATTAAAAATTGGTCCAGCCGATTAACTCATAGATTAACCGTCGACCATATTTTGAAGGACTCGAATTTATCCTCCTCTGTTATCAAAACACAAAGACAAAATTATAAATACAATTTTTTCGATTGTCAAAGGACTATATAATATTTTAAATAAGAGCTAAAAAAATCAAACACGGCATAGTAACACAAGCTAATTTAAAATGTTCATGAAAGCGAATGTCTTTTAGAAATATTTTTATTAGATTACATATAAAGCATGCGTCGTTGTTTAACGAAGTGAATTAAAGCATATCTTAATTCGAAACACCGTTAACTGATAACCCCTATTATTTGGAAATCACTTTGTTTTTATTCTGCACACATATATTTTAATATCAAAGTATTTTTCTGACATTGTGTTGCCTTCAACATCAACAAATTTCTATTTCATAAGTTATAAAAGTCATTTCTTTTCTCATTTCCCATCAAATATCAAAAAATTTCCTGGGATGTTTTATAACTTGACTTAACTTCAACATAAAAAATTTCAACTTGAACTGAATGAAATGAAATTTTAACTTTAGAAATTAAAATATCTCACTTCGCAAGTTGTACGAAAAGTCAAGTTAACAAAAGTTATTGAAACTGCTCAAGTTAGCTCGATTTATAAAAAGTGAATAAAATGGCCCTTCATGTTCGTTCATATCACAAATTTATATATTATAGATTTTTACAAACGAGCGTTTGTAGAATGTACAAAGTTACGAATTCAAAAATTTTGTTTCATGCGGTTAACACTACAAACGTTTGTACTATTTACAAAACATTTGTACATTCTGCGAATAGACTCCGTTTGTATTTCTACAAAGATTTTATTCGTTATTTTATTCGTTAATTTTAGTTTTGGTGCAATATTATTTAAATATAAGATTAATTTATTTATATTCACGTTATTCTTCAATATTCTTAAACTTTCCTTTTTGTTTTCTCATTTAATATTGATTTATAACTTTACTTTATTATTTTTCCAAAATTTTATTTTCTCAACTTGTAAAATAATTTTTCCTGTTATTATTCTTTTTCTTTACTCTCTGTTTCATTGTACTTATTATGTTTTACTGCATATTTATTGAATGCTTTAAAAATTTCTTTACTTTCAATTTACTTATTTTTTTTTCAATTACATATTTATTTAAGTCATCCAAAATGACATAACCTCTTAAAATAAATTCGCACTATCCTAGGATCTACAAGTGGAATGCGTTGTACTAGAATATAATCCTTGAGAGGGATTTCTGTAACAACGTCCCTCACTTTGGAGACGCCAAGACATTTGCCTTTTACCATAGCGTATTCTGCTACTATCTTTTGCAGTACTCTTGTTTTTGCTCCTGCCATCTCTTAGCTCTCAACTGTTTCATTTAAAAATCTTTTCTTTATTATTATTTTGTTTATATTCCCTTTTACTGTAGCTCAGTTCCATAACCTTTTCTTATTTTCCCCATTCTTTTCTCTTTGTTTTCTTTTTCTTTTATCATTTCAAATATATCTTCTCTAAAAAAATGTATCTTATATATTCCATTTGCTGGCATTTATAACCATTTCTACCATCTTTTGGTTTCAAATCTCTCTCTTGACTGCTTCCGTAAGTACTTCTTTTAACTTTATTTATTTGTAACATCCGTATTTTTGCCATACCTATGTTTTTATATTATCTACTTTCCTTTTTTTTCTGCTTTGTAACTTTTTAAAATTCTGTTTTATATGTACCTTTTTCGTTATAACTTTACTACCACTTTTCTAATATAATATTTGTTTTATTCTCATAATTTTAGTACTAATAATATGTATTTTATACTATTTTCCCCTTTTTCGTACATTCATTATTTTATATTATTATATTCCCTAATAATTTTTTTTCGTTTTATATATCTTGTAGCTATCTTTGGTGTCTACCAAAGGTTCCCCCAAGCAACCTCCTGGTACAATGTCTTGCGTATAAATCACTACCGTGGGCATTTCTGTTTCATTTATCTTCACTTTTCCACTGTAACTAATTAATCTTACTTCCTTTACCTGTTCTTAACTACTACTTAACGTAGTTTGTTATGCGAAACTCGTGTCCGCTCCAGAATCTACAAGTAGAATGAGTTTTCCTCGCAAGGAACTCCTTAACTTTTTAAAATTCTGTTTTATATGTACCTTTTTCGTTATAACTTTACTACCACTTTTCTAATATAATATTTGTTATATTCTCATAATTTTAGTACTAATAATATGTATTTTATACTATTTTCCCCTTTTTCGTACATTCTTTATTTTATATTATTATATTCCCTAATAATTTTTTTTCGTTTTATATATCTTGTAGCTATCTTTTTTTTTTTTTTTTTTTTTTTTTAGACTGAACCAACGCTCAGGGGATGCCCCCTATAAATGCGTAAGCATTGTGTTGATTCGGAAGATGGGTGATAGTTAGTTGGAGGGTGGATAGATGGAGTAGTGTCGGTGAAGATTTGTTTTGAATTTGCACAGCTCAAAACTGCCGGGAAACACGCTCGCAGGGAGACTATTCCACAACTTAACCGCGCGACTACAGAACGAATTATCGCGGTAATGCGAGGTTCTATTAGGCATCGATGCAATGGTAAAGGGGTGGGCTTGGACAGCTGCCCGAGTGGACCTGGGAAACACACGAGCTGGTGGTGTCAGGCCATGTATCTCCCTTGAACACTTCCCATGGTAATACCTATACAGAAGGTTTAGGCAACCTACATTACGTCGATGCCCAAGAGAGTTGAGAGAGGATGAAATACTTTCATCCCCTATCAAATATATCGCACGACGTTGAATTCGGTCCAGAAGCTCCAAATAAGATTTTGAAGCCCCTGCCCAAATGTGCGAATTGTACTCCATTTTCGGCCTAATATATGAGGTGTAGATCATGCGAAGATCAGCTGAAGTGAAATATTTTTTGCACCGTTTTAGAAAACCTAGGCACTTGCCCGCTTCTTTCGACACATCGAAAATATGATCATTCCAACGAAGATCAGATTGGATCGATATGCCCAGAACGTCAAGAGCGGCTGATTCCACAAGATCCACACCATTCATACTGAGAGGAGCTAAAGGGCAATTCACTCGCTTGTGGGTTAACAGACAACACTGGGTCTTGCTTGCATTGAACTCTACTCTATTAGCAAGACCCCACTCGGAGATTTTTTGTAGATCATTAAGGAGTGTGTCATTCATAGTTTGCCTTTTTCTCTCAATCTCCATAGAGCTTGGGCGTTTTTTGAATGAATATGAATGACAAATGCTGCTGTCGTCCGCAAACGAATGTATTGGGTTATGCGTCAACGACAGAAGGTCGTTGATAAAAACCAGAAACAAGGTGGGCGATAGAACTGAACCCTGCGGTACTCCCGCGTTGATGGCGTGCTTCTCGGACGAAATACCGTCAACTACGACTCGAATCGTTCTGTCCTTGAGGAAACACATGATCCATCGAGCAAAATTACCACCAAAACCATATGCATCAAGTTTTGACACGAGCGCTTTATGCCACACTCGGTCGAACGCTTTTGAAATATCCAGAGCAACAACCCTGCTTTCGCCGAAAAAGTGAACGCATTTATTCCATTCTTCGGTTAAGAACGCCATAAGATCACCAGTAGAGCGAGCCCTACGGAAACCATATTGACGGTCACTGAGCAGTTGGTTGTGCTCCAGATAGTTCATAACGTTGAAGTTTATTACGCTCTCCATAACTTTGGAAAGCGTAGAGCATATCGCAATGGGTCGGTAGTTTGCAGGGTTCGTGGCATCACCCTTTTTAGGTACCGGCTGGACATTTGCCACCTTCCAACAAGATGGAAATATTCCTGTTCTGTAGGAGATGTTGAAAAGGTTGCGCAAAGGCCGAGCCAGCGAAGAAGCACACATTTTAAGCACAATTGGCGGTATGCCATCAGGACCAGAGGCTTTGTTTACGTTGAGATTTGAGAGGACCCTTTTAACTGCTCTCGTTCGAAAGTATATCTCCTGCATTGCAGAAGATCCACTCTCAACAAAGGGCAGTGGCTGATTTGATGTCTACCAAAGGTTCCCCCAAGCAACCTCCTGGTACAATGTCTTGCGTATAAATCACTACCGTGGGCATTTCTGTTTCATTTATCTTCACTTTTCCACTGTAACTAATTAATCTTACTTCCTTTACCTGTTCTAAACTACTACTTAACGTAGTTTGTTATGCGAAACTCGTGTCTGCTCCAGAATCTACAAGTAGAATGAGTTTTCCTCGCAAGGAACTCCTACGAACACATCATTCACTTTGCGAATATCCGAACGAGCCTTCGGTTTGGTCTCACTCCGGTACGCTAAATTCGCATATCGTAACCTATTTCGCCCACTTCTGGTTCTACTCTATGCACATAGGAATTTAGCTGTTGCCAGTGTCGCCTCTAAATGAAGCACGACTGATCTAAAAAAAATTTTGGCATCCGTTGCGAAGGATGTTTTACCCAAAACTATTGCTAACCTACTGCCTGCACCTCTAACCATTAAACACAATATTTCGAAAGCATAGAATGTATAGCTTGCTTTATCAAATTTACTGGGTCCCCAACCCATTGGTCCATTTTCATTAAAACTTTCTACTACTACCTTGAGTTTTTCCTTTATAACTCCGAGTGTTCTCATAATATTTTCCAATTGTATTTTTCTTTCTTTTATTAATTCTTCTATATCCCTCCGAGCTTTTCTCATGCTGCTCATGGCCATATTAACCACATATATTATTATTTGCATTATTATCAAACTGCTATAAAAAATTTTTTGATGTTGCTCGTAACAACTTAATTATTTTCTCCGAATTTGGGCTTACATTTACTACATTTTCTCCTGATTGGGGTGTACCGATATTTATGATCTTTTCAGATGTTGAATCCTTGGTTACTACACTTCCTACTTGCTGAGATGTACAGACATTTACATTCTTTTCAGATATCGAATGATCTGTTACTGAAATTTCTACTGGCTTGGATGTACAGATATTCACAATCTTTTCAGATGTCGAATTCTCTGTTACTACCTTTGTCGGCCTACATGTTCTTCTATTTCGGGGCTCCCAGTTTATTGGCCTTTGCGGGCCCCCTGCCCATTTCCCGGTCTATTTTCCCAATTTATCTTTGCGTAACACTCTTTCTCCATGTGGCCTAACTTGTTACACCATCTGCATTCGATCGCATTATTTGGTCCCTGTTTTTGTCTCCTGACCTCACTAATTATGAATGGATTTTTTGAGTTAAAACTCCCCATGTAGCCTTAGTTTCACACAATCTGTGAAGTACTGTGCATCTACTGGTTTCACTGCCTTGAATGCCAACTCGCATCCTTGTATAAACCTATTAACTTCCGCCGGTGACTCAGTACCTGAAAATACTGTTTTGGCTATCTCACTTATATTAATTTTTACAGTTGCTGGTACTACTATTGTTTCCCGGTCTCTCCTGACCAACCTTAAACTTTCTATTTTTCGTTGTGCTTCCTGCAAATTCTTATCACACTCCGTGTACTCGTTCCCTATTAATTGCTTTACTATCTCCTCGGAGATATTCTTATTTCCCACTATTTGCCTCAACTTTAAGTTTTCTTCCTCAATTTCCTTTTATCCTTCTTCTGTCTCTTGAAGTTGTACCCTTATTGCATGATATTTCTTTTCAATATCCCTGAATCGCTCGTTCAGATCTTCCCTTTCCTCAACGGATGCCCTGGACTCACTATGCACCAGCTGCGTAAAAATTTGCAGGACAATCTCTGCTTCCTCTGCTTTACATAATTCCTTTGAATTATAAATCTCCTTTTTCACTGCTTCAAAATCTTTTCTCGAATTGCAGAAATGTTCTATTTCATTCCACAACTGTTCTATAAAACTGTTAAGTTCTGCTCCTGCCATGAGGTTAAGTCCCTGAAAATTTTTTTTTCAATATTCCCAACGGTTTAACTTCATAGTTTATCATAATAAGTCCTTTTTTATCATTTAGAACATTAAAACCCCCCTCTTTTTTAAAAAAGCAATCCCCCAAAGTTCTCATTCTTTAAAATTTTACAAAACAAAGCAAAAGAAAATTATCCTTATTGTTACATGTCCCACCGATCACTTTAAATCCCTACAAAAAATAATCAATGTCCATACTGTTCCTATAACAGAAGGATCTAACGAAAATTGTTATTATAAAATTAAGCAAAAAAAAATAAAAAATTAATTGTCCTTATTGTTCCTGTAACAATAAGGATCCTAACATCCTCTTTCCTTTTTTTCTCAAAAATATCCTTACTGTTCCTATGAACAGAAGGATCCTTGCTGTCCCTGCGGACAGAAGGATCCTACCGGCTGCTCCAAAAATGTTGTATCCTCCTGTGAGGATACACGTAGATCCTAACAGTCCCTACGGGCAGGCTTGAGGCCATAAATTTGCCAGTTGTGTTTTATCCCGAATGAAAGCAAACACTGCCTGACGTGTTTTATCCCGAAGGCTATTTTTCCAGATACAGCTTCGTCCTGCTGCGAGGGAATACTTACCCATGAATTATCCTCGTAATCTGAGTGTCTACGTCTTCCAATTTAAAAACACAAATTGCCTTTGTCAACTCACTAAACAGACCCGACTCTCCTTTATTTTCCAGAGATCAGATCTTTTATAATATCTAATCTCTGTTTTCCCTGGAATGTCCGAACCCTTAATTGGGAAGGTGCCTCTATCCAACTGACTTATGTCTTGGAAAGATACAAAGCTGATATCACTGCTATCCAAGAAATGCGATGGAAGGGACAGGGTTGCATTCGGCATACACCCTGTGATATCTACTACAGCGGCCATGCGGATAAGCACGAGTTTGGATGCGGATTTGTAGTTGGCAAGAGACTACGGCCCCACGTCCTGCGATTCACACCTGGGAACGAACGACTTGCCATAATCCGCATCAAGGTTAGTTTTTTCAATATAAGCCTAATATGTGCGCACGCTTCGACAGAAGACAAGAACGATGACATCAAGGAAATTTTCTACGAGCGCCTTGAAAATGCTTACCAGCGCTGCCCCCGTCACGACGTAAAAATCGTGCTTGGTGACTTTAACGCTAAGGTGGGCAAGGAAAATATTTTTAGTCCAACAGTCGGAAAGTTCGGCCTCCACGACAACACCTCCGATAACGGAATGAGGTTGATTGACTTCGCCGCAGCACGAAACATGGTCGTAAGTAGCACTAGATTCATGTATCTCAATATTCATAAAGCCACCTGGATGTCCCCTGATCAAAAAACCAAGAATCAAATTGATCACGTTTTGATCGACGGAAGGCACTCTTCCAGTGTATTGGATGTACGCACGATCCGTGGTGCAAACATTGATTCGGATCACTATCTTGTTGCAGCCAAGATCCGTACGCGTCTGTGCACAGCTAAGAATACACGCAACCCTACACAGAGAAAGCTAGACGTCGACAAGCTGCAATCGAAACAGACAGCCGATGCTTTCGCCACTCGACTCTCACTCCTGCTTCAAAGCACTCCTCCAATCGATGATATATGCGCGCAGTGGACACATATTTTCAACTCCATGCGTGCGACTGCTGAAGAGGTGATTGGCTACCAACGCCCTCGCCGAAACCAGTGGTACGACCAGGAGTGTCGCGACGCCACTGCAGAGAAAGACGCCGCCTACAAAGCCACCCTGCAGTCGGTTGTAATGCGCGCTGCTATGGAGCGATACAAAAAAAAGAGGAGGGAAGGGAGACGTATTTTCAGGCGGAAAAAAGAGAGACAGAAAAGCGCGAGCAGGAGAAAATTGATATGTATGGTGACAGGAATGAGGCTCGAAATTTTTTCGAAATAATAATACGCCTTGCCGATGGTTTTAAAACCAGGGCCTCTTCCTGAAAGGATGAAAACGGGAATCTAGTGAAAGATGTCCAGAGTACACTGACGTTATGGAGGGAACACTTCTCTAGGCTTCTAAATGGCGACGCTGACAACAATCCCGCCAATAGAGATATTATTCCGGAAACCCCAATTTTGGATGACAGCGTTGAGGTTCCGCTGCCCGACTATGATGAAGTTCTGACAGCTATAGCTCGGCTTAAAAATAACAAAGCCGCGGGAGCTGATGGCTTACCTGCTGAGCTGTTTAAGAACGGAGGCGAAGCTCTACTTAAATGCATTCACTGGCTTCTATGCAGAATATGGTCAGAAGAATGCATTCCGAACGATTGGCATCTCAGTGTGCTCTGTCCAACCCACAAGAAAGGCGATCCCACTATCTGTGCCAATTACCGTAGGATAAGCCTTCTTAATATCGCATATAAGGTCCTGTCGAGCGTTTTATGTGAAAGATTGAAGCCCATTGTGAACGAACTGATCGGACCTTATCAGTGTGGCTTCAGACCTGGAAAGTCCACCATCGACCAGATTTTCACGTTACGACAAATCTTGGAGAAGACTCAAGAAAAACAAGTCGACACCCACCATCTTTTTGTCGACTACAAAGCCGCCTTTGACAGCCCAATAAGGAAGCACTTGTACTCCACCATGTCTGAATTTGGTATTCCTGCAAAACTAATACGACTTTGCAGGATGACACTGAGCAACACCAGCAGCGCAGTTAAAATCGGGAAGGACCTCTCCCCACCATTTATTACCAAACGAGGTTTCAGACAAGGTGATTCCTTATCGTGCGACTTTTTCAACCTATGCTGCTTGCGTATGCTGATGACATCGATATCATTGGCCATAATACGTGCGAAGTCAGTGCAGCATTTTCCAGATTAGAAAGAGAGTCAAGTCGAATGGGTCTGTCAGTGAATGCAGATAAGACGAAATACTTAGTGTCAACAAACAAACAGTCCCAGCGTCTTGGAACCCACGTTATCGTTGACAATACCTCATTCGAGGTTGTGAAGAACTTCGTTTATCTGGGATCCAGCATTAATTCAACCAACGACATCAGCATTGAGATCAAGCGAAGAATAACTCTTGCCAACAGGTGTTACTTTGGGCTCAGTAGGCAATTGAGAAGCAGAGCCCTCTCTCGATGAACGAAAATCAAGCTCTATAAATCGCTCATCATGCCCGTCCTACTTTATGCATCACAAACCTGAACGCTGAGCAGTTTAGATGAAAAGACTTTAGGAGCATTCGAGAGAAAGATTCTTCTTAAGATCTACGGACCAATCTGCGTCAATGGCGAGTACCGAATACGGTGGAATGATGAACTCTATGAGCTGTACGCTGACATCGACATAGTCAAGCGTATTAAAATCGAGCGGCTTCGCTGGCTTGGTCATGTTCAGCGCATGAAAAACGATGCTCCAGTGAAGAAAACATTCGATTCGGTACCCAACGGTGGTCAACGCAGAATAGGACGACCGCATCTTCGTTGGAAAGACCAAGTAGAGGACAACCTGACGAAGCTTGGAATTTCCAACTGGCGCCAGCAAGCGAAAGACAGAAATGTCTGGCGCAAATTCTTAGATGAGGCCAAGACCGACATACGGTTGTAGCGCCAACTAAGTAAGTAAGTAATCTCTGTTTTCTTTTTTTTCTTCTTTTTTGTTTCTTATTAAAAAACTTAAAATAATCTTAAAAAAATCTTAATTTCTAATTTGGCATTGACCATAATTGTACCAGATTGCATTTCTTTGCACCTGGCACCATAACTTAGGTGGTGTAGATTTTATTCGTAACATACTTTACTTTTCAAAACAAGCACACCAGCTTGTTCCGCATGTAAAAATTGGGTCACGTTGTGCAAACATATTCTTCAAGTTAAACTAATTTGCACATCAGAAATATATGCAAGTTAAAAACAACAATAGAATATTATTTAATTCTACTGAACAGTTTAAAGCACAAAAAAAACGCAACGCTTGCATTTCCGCGTTGAATGCTTTAAACGATTTTTACTTTATTTTATTGTTGCTATTGTTTATTTGTGTTTATTTTAACACTGGCCTAAAGTTTCAAGTAACGTTGTTCCGAAATTATATAAACGCTGAGCGCCCAACCTCTTGTTGAGGTAGATCAGTGCTCATATTATTTTTGTTTACTTCGGCGTTCATTGAACCTAGCCGTGAATAATTAAATGGCATGTAATGGCCGGTAAACAAACTATAACGAGTTGAGGGTTGTGATTCATACCACAAGATATGATATGGATCACAACACTAAAACGCGTATTTTAGCTAAAAATAATATTAATCTTTTCTTGCTTTACAGATACTGCGATAGAGATGTGGTTGCAGCCAGTCTTGAGTCAGGCAAAGTTACGTACTGGTTGGTTGCAGCTTACTTCTCACATGATGAAATCCCTCCTCCGGATAATATCAGGAAACTGGTGGATGATGCACGTGACATGCGTCGAGGGGTCATTATATCGGCAGACGCAAATGCACACAGCACCGTGTGGGGCAGCACGGATACCAACAAAAGCGGTGAGTTACGTTTTGATTATTTATTAAGTACCAACCTGTGTAAATGCAATAGGGGTGAAGGACCCACCTTTCTTAAAAAAAAACAGAAGTGAAGTTCTGGACATAACCTTAGTCCCAGACTTTATCTTCGACAAGATTGGTGGTTGGAGGGTTTAAATCAAGCAAGACGAATTGGGGAATATACAAAAGGGCTTTAGCAAAAAATTTGCCATCGGGTCCGCTTGGAAAACCTAAATCGGCAGCTGATCTAGATGATCTAGTCGATGTATTAACCAAAGCAATGATTTGCTCTCTTGCTTCCACATGTCCCAGAAGGATAACAAAAGGAAAGCTAAAACCAAAGTGGTTGTCCTCCATACTGGATAGGCTGAGGACTTAATGTAGAAGGCTCTTTAACGCAGCTAAGCGCTCGAGAGCTGAGTTGAATTGGGTAGCCTTAAGGTATCCCTCAAAAATTTCAATTTCACAGGTTTCTAGGCTGCGCAAGATTCTCACGAGCGCACCATGTTCACCCGACTATCTCAAAAAGTCAGATGGAACATGGACAATGTCTGGTAGTAGCGCGTCCACTGGTTCACAACTGCCTAGTCCTAGCTGTTCTATGCAGGACACCGAAGGCATAGTCTCCGATAGGAAACTGAAATGGGCGATAAACAGCTTCAAGCCCTATAATTTACAAGGGCCTGATAGTGTTTACCTTTTAGAGATACAAGAAGCTGCGATATACATTTTGCCATGGCTTTGCATTATCTTCAACGACTGCATAAGCTTGGCATATATTCCCAACGCTTGGAACAAGACTAGAGTCGTCTTCATAGCCAAAGCAGGGAAGACATCACATACCACTTCCAAGGATTTCAGGCCTTTAAGTCTGACGTCATTCCTCTTGAATACGTTAGAACAGCTACTAGATCTGTATCTACGCAGCAGTACTGACTCTGCTCTCTTATCGGAATCCCAGCATACATACAGTAAGGGAAGGTCCGTGGAAACGGCTTTACACTCATTGGTCGGGACGATTGAAAAATCCTTCTTGCATAATGAATTCACCTTAGTTGCTTTCGTAGACACAGAGAGAGCATTTAATTATGTCACGCCACAAGCTATACGACTAGAGTTGCGTAGGTTGGGTGTGAATAAAATTATTACTGATATAATAGATAAGCTACTTAACTGTCGGGTAATTTTATCAGACCTAAGTTCGTGCAGCGCTGTAAGATCGGTTACAATAGGTACCTCACAAGGTGGTGTGCTATCTCCACAATCCTGGAATCTGGTAGTGAACAACGTACTGCTTTCTCTAGAGAGGAAGAGGCTGTGTATTGGCAGCATACGACGATGACTTAGCAATCGCAGTCAGAGACAAATTTCCTACTACCCTACGCGACATTATGCAAAGAGCTCTTTGCAAACTCCTTATACTTCTATAAGGAGTAACAATATGGTGGCCAGCCTTGGACAAGGTCACATATTTAAATCAGCTTCAAAAAGTCCAAAAAATGGCATCTATTTGCATCAGCGGTGCTCTGAGAACAACACCGACTGTAGCTTTGGAGACCTCACTTCACCTTCTACCGCTCGACTTAGTTGTTAGGCAACAAGCAGCCTGTTCAGCGGTCAGACTAAGGGAGACTGGAGTATGGAAAAATCTGGGTTCAGGATACGCATCCATACTCTACAAATTCAATTTCATTCCGCCAAGGACTTATTACTGTAAAACACTGCTTTCCTTTGATGGAAAGTACGGCACGCTCATTTCCCCAAGAACATACTGGAATAAAGGTGCGCTGTGAAAACCAGGGTGTCTACACTTCTATACAGATAAGTAAAAAAATTAGGGTTATCCTTGGTTCGTAGGCTGCCAGATCACTGTAGTGCTTTCCTGCACTGCTTGATAGGCAGACATGCCTCCAGACTGGGAGTTATCACAAACGACTTCTGCTGCATTCACAAATGAAGCTGCAGGGACGAGAAGGAGGAAGAAACCATCTCCATCTTCTTTGTTCGTGTCCCTTGCCAGAAGAAGGCATAAATTTCTAGGGTCATTCTTCTTCTCGGAGCTTGACGATCTGTCAAAGACAAGCGTCAAACGTCTTACAAGCTTTATAAAGAGCTCAATGTGGTTCCACTCGGACTAAAGGCCAAGTGTGCAGTGGTATCACAATGGACCTTATAGGTCTAAGTGAGCCGTGGTACGTGTGTTGGTTTGAGCACGTACGGCGGCTGTCGTCTCAACCTAACCTGACCTAACCTATCTTGAAAATGAAATGAAACAAAATATTGTATATATTGATTTTTTAATTTTGAATAAAAATAATGTTCATATAAGCCCCTCCCCATAGATAAATCATGGCTACGGCCCTGGTATTCGTAATGTTTTGACCTTGTCACATAGAACATGTAGAAATAAAAATTTCGGAAGCTACACTCTTTGAATTGTTATAATTTTGATCGAGGACACGTAACAGGAATGACATTTAAGGCCTATTTTGGGCATTTCCATCTGCAAAATAGAATTTGTATCACCTGGTACTGCATTGACTTTAAGAAAAAACTTTTTAAGAAAGCTTTTTAGGTATTTTAATGTAACAAAAACTTTTTTTTTGCACTGAAAACTGTGAAGACATTTAAATGAGCAGTTTTGGCGGAATTTCCCATTCCCAAATGCTGTTTTTATGTTTAGTATAGAGATCTTAGATGTGAATAAAAATAACCATCCTTTTTGGATGCAAAATCTATTTTCCGACCCGGGTGCCAGCAAACCTTGCTACGCAATTGGATACGCGTACTTCGTAAGGGGTATAAAATAATGTGCTGAAAAAAAAGAAAAATTCCATAATGTTGAGCTTATCTAAATTGCGAAAGAACACTTTTCACACCTCTTATATTTTGACTTTTTTAAAAAATTGTTGCTTTGTGTAATATATGTAGACCCATTATTTAGACTAGTGATTTCAAAACTTTCCAGCACTAAAGTGCTTTCCAGTACTTTCTATTATGATTATTTCCGCCTATAAAATTGCTATGAAGTTCTATTATTGTGTCAGAAATATTTCTCGAAAAATTGAATCCAGTTGGTGAAATTTATTTTATCCAAAATCTACTTGGTTTCGATATAAACAAACACTTTGGTGGGTATTACGATATTTTATACAAATTCATAAATTTCCCTGCCTGTGTGACCGATTTAGCTATCTCCTCATTTTAACATTCCGTTCAAATGCAAATATGTAAATATATACAACTAGCTTCATCCGTCTTACTCCTGGCTAAAATTCTCATAACAACAAACATGTCAGATACGTTAAGTAAACAAGTAAAAACAACTATTTGCAATAAAAGAAGTCATACTACGGTCAGTCAAACCCAAAAGACACACTCATCCATACACTTTCCATTGCTGGCCAGCCACGACGTATCACATTGGCCGTCGTCCGAGCCTTATATCTGTAGCAACAACTCGTTTGTACATATTAAAATACACACAAACCAGAAGAGTAATTCAAATAAAAAAAACTGAATAAATAGTTGGCATAAATTATCTATTGTTGTGGGCCTCCGCGGTGCAGAGACTAGCGTTATGGCTTTACACTGGTGCAGTCTAGGTCCCATTTCTAGTGATGACTGTTGGAAACCAAGTCATTTACAGCTTATGGTGGCCATGGTTAGTTAGTAGTTTTTGGTTTCTTAACTTCTTATTTGACTCTAAGTAGCGTTTGTATCTCGTTCTATTTGCCAACATAACCCGACATAATTTTGCGCCAGAATAATTTCAAAAAATTTGCATAAAATTTAAAAAAAAGCTATAAAAAAATCACAATAACAGTTACCATTTCCCATCACGAGGACGTAAATCGAAATTGAAGGATACCAACAATGACAACAACAAGCAAGGAATGATAAACGACTAACATTTTTATGCTCATATCCAGTGAAATTATTTATGATTTCCAATTGGAAGGTCGTTTGAGCGAAAATTGTGTCGTTTTTATATTTATTTTTTCTGTTTTCGTCGTTCTAGTTGATCCCAAGTCGTTCAGAATCGATGTCGTATAACTAAAAATCATACAAAGTATCTAATGTATGATATAGAAATTTAATTCTTTGTGCCGCTCTGTGGTAAAATTATGCATGATACGTAGAAGTGACAGCTTGCCATTTTCTCTAAAAGTAAGGCACTCACTGTCATTAGGCTGCATATTTTAACATCCATTTTTTTAACTTTTTCCGTTCTCTATTTTATACTATTTATGAAATTTAGTGGACGCCAATGGAACTGACACTACCACAATGTATACTTTTACCATCTTCCGCTCTCATTCATACATAAGTAAAGCACTAAATATAAAAAATACAGTAACTACATAAATCAACTCCTGACAATGCCGTTAAATGCAAAGGAATAAATTAATTTTTATGAGGATACAATATACCTTTATGTTTGATATCAAATTGAGGTACATTTGATATCAAATAGTTTCTCAAATCTCAAACATAAGTTCTCAACAACATCTAAACAAGCGGATTATAATAGTGTTCTCAACTTAAAAGACACTTTTTTAAATGATGATTTTCTTAGTTATCGAGATGAAAAATTTGTAACTGGTCACTTGATATCAAAGGAACTCGTCCAATTGGTATCAAATTATATATACGGAATTGTCAAATGCTAAAAAAAAATTATATAATATCAAGAAATAAAAAACAATGACCTGTTTTTTGTATTTTCTTTTTTTATTAATTAAATTACAAAAAAAAAATTAAATACAAGCATTTAATAAAAATTTTATTTAATAAAAAATATTATAATCTAAGATCCCACCTATATTCATATAATAAATAATTTTATAAATTAATTAATTAATAAAAACCAAACGAAATCAAAAAAAAAAGGTGCTGGAAGTGGGGGTCTATTCTGACCCCCTGGGGAGTTATGGGCTAGTTTTGTGTTTTCCAGAGGCTGTTTCACTAAAAATGTTGTTGCAACGAAATTATTTATAGTGAATAATAATACTTACTTAATAATACAATACTTGCAGAGAGAGATTTTACTTGCAATACTTGTCACAAATAGAAGTATTTGGTGGTTTAACTAGCAAGTTTTGTAAAAAAATACACTATTTTTAAGTTTAAAGTGAATTTTGAGAAAATGTCATGACAGAGAATGGAAGAAAGAACGGGGTGATTGAAAAAATGTACAATTGCGTTTAAACTTATTTGCATTAAAGTGGTCTACCGTTTCTGAGAAATTCTTCATTTAGGAGTTATGCCATATGAAAAAAATAGAAAATCGTGATGTAAGGAAACTAAAAGGCAAATTTTGCCATACAAATGTTTGTATCTTTGATACCATGAGGTCTATCTGAATGAAATTTACACGTAAAGAAGATATACCACTCAATAGCCAAAATCCAAAAATCACTCCGTTTACTCAAACTCGAGTTACAAATTTATTTCCCTCTAAACAGGTCAAACAGTCCACTATGCGAAGAGCTGAAGACTCAACCAGTACTGACAGAACAATGCTTGGTTTATAAATCTTCGCCCAAGACTTTGCAGTAGCATTGAAAATCTTAATTTTGTTTTCTATTGAAATTTTTGGGTTATACATATAGCTTGACCACGTAGCATTTATAGCATTTTTTGAGGAAGCAAGCTTAAGATCTAAATGCTTGCGGTAGGTTAGATTGTACGCTAACAGTACTCCTTATATTTGTACTCATTGACAATTTCTATCTCTTCAGTTCCTAGAGACCAACCGAGGGAATTAGAAAGTCTTGGGCCTTCTCTAAATACTAATACTTTTGATTTAGCTAGATTAACTTTAAGTCCCTATTCCTGGCAGTAAGAATTTTACGGGATAACCCAAGTTTTGAAAGCTTATAGAACAGGTAATTTCTTGGTATTGAGTCGAAGGCACATGTAAAATCTACAAAGAAGGCTAAAGTTTTCTTTTTCTCTTTACGGTTAAGATGAACAATGCTTGTTAAGTTGAAAAGATTATCAACAGTCGAATATTCATTCCTTAATCCTGATTGGTACTCATTTAAAACATTATTTAAATTAATCCAGCCATCTTGTGACAATGTAATTTCTAACATGTTTGCAAACTTTTTTAAATCAACTTACTCCGATATACCATTTAATACTAGCACGGTGTATCCTTTTCTCCCGCCAGTTAACTCTTTTGAAACTCCTGTAATTGACGAAAATATTGCTATGTGTTATCTTCGATAAGTAAAATCTTCTTTACGACCGGCCCTGATGAAATTACGAGTTATATTTTAAAGTAATGTGCTACAAACCTGTGTACTCCTCTAGCAAACATTTTTAACATATCCTTGCGTAGTGGTTATTTTCCTATTATATGGAAGGATTCTTATATTATACCGCTTCATAAATCTGGCTCCAAGATAAATGTGTCTAACTATCGAGGTATTGCAAAATTAAGTGGAACCCCTAAGTTATTTGAGAAAATCATAACTGATCAATTAACCCACTCCGTGTCTGCCACCATTTCTGTCTCTCAACATGGTTTTCTGAAGGGTAGGTCCACTACTGCAAACCTCTTAGAGTTACCACGCGTGTTATGAATGGTTTTACTTTGGGACTGCAGACTAATGTTATTTACACGAACTTTAGCAAAGCCTTCGGAAGTGTTAATCATAATCTTCTTTTGAAAAAAATCCACCTTATTGGGTTTCCTGTCACATTATTAAATTGGATAAATTCGTTTTTATCTAGACGTACTCAATAGGTTTTATATAAGAATTCTCTTTCAAAAAGTATTTCGGTCACTTCTGGCGTTCCTCAGGGCAGTCATATTGGACGGGTTTTGTTTTTACTATGCATTAATGATTTTCCTTCGGTAATAAAACACTGTAACGTGTTAATGTTCGCTGAGGCCGTGAAACTTTTTCTTTGTTACAAATCACCCGAAGAACGACATCTTTTAGAATCTGATCTAAATAGACTCGTGTACTGGTGTAGTTTAAATATATTAAATCTCAACTTAAAAAAATGCAAGCAAATGACATTCTTGCTCAGATCTGCTAATAACATAAATTACACTATAAATAACACTAACTTAAAAATAGTTTACAGTTTTCTCGATCTTGGTGTTATTATGGATTCAAAACATCGCTTCAATCTCCACGTTAATGTGGTGATAAATAAGACAAGAGGAGTCCTTGGCTACATTAAAAGATGGGCTAAAGAATTCAGTGATTCCTTTACTATTAAATTATTATATACCTCTCTCGTAAGGCCAATTCTTGAATATGCATCAGTTATATGGAACCCACAGTATAATGTCTACATCGACGCCATAGAATTCGTTCAAAAACATTTTTTACTTTTTGCTTTACGTCATAGTCGTTGGAATCCCAATATTATGCTTCCAGCGTATGAAATACGCCTTAAGATTATTTTGCTACCTTCCCTTAGAAGCAGAAGAATGATGCTTAATGTCATATTTCTGTATAAATTACTTCGTGGCAGAATTAATTCGGAATATCTCATCTCAGCTCTAAATTTTAACATCCCAAGGAGAGGAACTGGACATTTTCTGTTTTTGAAGTTGAGTCAGTGCAATTCTAATTACGCTCTTTGTGAACCTTTACGATGCATGTGCAGTGATTTCAATAATAACTTCAACATGATAAATTTTTCTGATTCGGTAGACGTCTTAAAACGGAAAATTATATTACATTTAAATAATTAAATCAATTTAACTTCATCCTATTATACCTAACACAATTTTTTAACAATGTAATATCGGTAATTGAGATTGTTCTGCCTCTCCATTTTGTCTCAATATTATGTTTTATTAAATTAGCACCATCAAATATAAATCGTTTTTCAAAACTTGCTTTTTAATCACCAGCTGCACAGGCAAGTGGAGCGCAAATTTCCTGATTCTTTTGCTTGCCAACGTTCTTCGAGATTCGCCACGAGCAGCACCAGCAAGTGCAGCAAAATTCAATTGACTGGTCAACTCTCCAATATTTTAGAAGCACCATTTCAGCATGTCTCAAGCGCAGAGGCAAATTTCTGCCATTATACTCCAGCGTGAATTAAATAAATTGAAATCGGAGAATTTGCGCTACATTTGCTTGTGCTGCTGGTGATGGCACTTGGAGGATGTTGGCTAGAAAGAAATTTTGCACTGCAATTGCTTGTGCTGCTGGTGGTGGCACTTGGAGGACGTTCGCTTGGAGCAAAAAAAGCCAATTTAACTTTGCTGGACTTGTTGATGTACCGGGAGATCGTTGGCAAACACACACGCAAACACAAACTCAAGCACTTTCGTTTTTTTTTATTTTTATTATTTTGTTATTTTTTAAGTTTTTGAAGTTTACAAAATTACAAGTTTACGAAATAAGTTGCAAGTACAAGACCTCGAATTAAATACGTCGCGGAAATTGATGTGTTGTTTTTTTCCTTTATTTTTGAGTGTGTCAAAAATTCGCTTTCGATTGTCAAAATTTGTATTAGCCCCTGGGGCTAGCACAAATTTTGACAATTATATTCACCTTACAAATGCCAAAAATTGCTCTACCAACTGTCAAAATTTGATCATCCGACTGAAAAGTTTCCGATTGACACACAGCCATAGAGTTCCTCTAGAGTTCACAGTGTAGTATTTAACATTAAAATTTCAGCAAAAAAAACAGCTCATTATTTTCTGTTCAAAACCTCCTTTCTGCCTACGTCGAAATTGTTTTCTGCATTGGGCCGAGCACATAATTTGTCTGTTGCTTGGAAGTGCTTAGATGAAAGAGAAGTTCTCTCAAATTCCAGTTTTTTATTTTACCAGTGAAAACAACAACAAATTTTGTTCGTATATGCAATCTGGCATGCATTTAGAAGCTCAAAATTAAAAAATCTTATAGAAAAACCTTTATTTTTTGTTTACACATGCTGCACCATCTGCTGTCGGTTACAAATTCACTCTCTGAACAGTTACAAAGTAAAGACATAACCATTTCTAGCACAAACACTGTAATTAAAACTACTTTCTTGATGCTTAAACAATGCAGAGATGACACCAAATTTAAAATTATTTTTAACAAATCAGGGGATTTTGCAGAACTTTGCGGCATTCGCTTCGATAAAACAACACCGGAAGACAAAAGATCTAGCAGAGTAGCCAAGGTAGCTCAAAAGCTTAATTGGTAATGTCAACACTTGGCCAACGCAGTATACTACCATCGAAATTTGATGAAAATATGCGTACTTCGAAGTCGTTGACAAATTTTTATCAGCGTATGAAAAGCGATTTCAAGACAACACAGGGCTAATTAATATATCAGAAACATTTGATCCGGACTCGGAAACATTTTTGTTCAAAGGTTCAATAATCTGCACATATTTGAAGTGAAAACTTCTTTAGGTGCGTTGAACGATTTTGCTAGAGGGTAAATCTTTGGTTTGCGTCATCGTCTTTTTCCGAGTAACTCTCGTCATCAATACAGACAGCAAAGGTGACAAGATAGGAAACTTAGAAAACATTACCTCAAAAAGTGTTTGCATGTATTTGTACATAAAAACCATCAACAATGATCGTCACTCTTGTTCTTAATCGGCCGCAGGCTCATAAAAAAATCACTTCGCAATTATAGAAATTAATGCATATAATCTCTTTGTTAGTAAAATACTTAAGTTAGGTTGCAATAAGATGTTTGCAACCAAAACTTATTATTAATTCGCTTTAAATTGGTCTAAATATACTTTTAAAGTTTGACAATTTCTTCAGTTGTTGTATTTGTCAACATTTTTGAAAAATTTGCTTTTACTCAAACCCCCGCTATTCATGATGAGATTTAAAAATGGAACGATCTTCTTCTTTTTCTGCTGAAACTTCGTTTGCAAACAAGTAAAATAATGTATGGATTGAGTGTTTTAACATTTTAATCTTTAAGTTGTGATAGAGGAAAATGTTGAACATTCAAATAATTACGTTAATGCTCTTATTTTATTATATATCGTCAAACAAAGTTTGATAATTTTCACACTTGTTGTATTTGTCAGTGGCTTTTTATTTTCACCACTGAGGCATTTTATTTTCAGAGTTGTCAACTATCACTGTTTTATTCATAAATTTTTTCATAAAGGGTGTGTTTCAAAAGGAAACTTTTCAGTCGTGGTAGGATAGAAAACATCAGGTTGAATAAAATTTGTCTTTTTTGCTGTGTCAAATGGACGATGAAATTTTTACAGTTACAAATTGTGACGTTTCACATTTCGGTAGTGTTTTAGCGCAAATATTTTATTTAATTTGCATTTTATTCAATTTGCGACTTATTTAATTCGAGTGCTTGTACTTGCAACTTATTTCGTAAAATTGTAAACTTAAAAAACTTAAAAAAAACAAAATAATACAAAAAAGTATAGCAGCGAGGGGACTGCCGACCGAAGCGAAAACCTATATATAAAATATTAAAATCCCCTGGAAGACTTTGTCCTGCCAAGGACCGCTTTACTGCTTTATAAAAATTTTCATGTTAATCGGAAAAACTTTTTATATTCTCACTCCCTCAGACTTTGATTATATATTTCAAAATGTTTTTAATTCAGATAGTATTTTTATTTTATAAGTACACCAAACTATATTGTTGCATTTAAATTGAATATTGTTGATAAAAAAATAAAATACAGATCCTCATCCTTATTCCTCATAAAATAAAATATATTTTCTATTTTGTATATATGATATTTTGTTTGATTCGTCTTGAAGTCCCTTTTAATGCCTGACACTTAAAATGCATATACATAGAATTTGTATTTTAATAAATTTCATTGAGTTTCATTTACATTATTTTGTGGTGTTTGCGTCATAAATCATTGCATTATATTTAAAAAAGATACTATGGTAGTTGAAATAAGAAACAAAAAATTTTTAGACGATGGAGTCCCAGTCATGATAAAATTATTATTAGGTAGCCTTGTCAACTACTTATTTTCTCACGAGCTTCGACCATCGAATTTCACACAAAAGAAAAAATACAAAGTGCGTGTGTAACACACATTGGCTGCTTTCAGCGGAGTCAATAGATGGCAACTGTTTTTTTAAAATTTAAGTTAAAAACCTTTGGAATGAAATGATCCATTCACAACAGGTGACTCCTCTGAATGCGGAAATTGAGTGTGACATACGTTCCCTATTTTGTTTTATTTTGTTTGACATTCGATGGTCGAAACA